>LFYR01000773.1:182747-234439 GCA_001185155.1 Zostera marina
GTAATTAGTTAATAAATCTGTAATTAACTAATTAGATCTAGAAACTTCAGATAGTCTAAACAGAAAGTTAGTTATTCTGTTTTTAGAACTAATTCCTCCTAAATGTAATTGTATATAAGATACATGAATAGAACTTGAGGAGGGATCGAACATTGGAAGATCTCCCCCTTTTCCTGATATTACTCTACTTAAATCACTCATAAATAATTAACTAATTACACAAATACCCTTATAATATCACTAATACGTTCAATTAATATTGTTGATTATAATTTATAAATCGACCAAAACTATAAGGAATGTCGAGAAAAAATATTAAAAATACAAGTGTGGCGAACTATAATCTATTTCTTTGCGCAAACATAGAATCTGTTATCAGAAATAATACTCTATACGACTATACAATTAGCAATTGAGCTCACTAAGAGTATTTAATACATTGACTTGATTACTCTTTGTTATTTTTACTGTTAGTCTAATAGTTGGTTAAATAAAGTTATGTTAAGTCATAGTTAGTTGCTTTTGTTTCATTTAAATCTACACTTGAAACTCTTTTACAAGGTTAATAAAATTGATTTTGACTTTGACTTTCTATTGAGTATTTAACAGTTTCACAGAATCCCCCATTGGGTTGTTTCTTGCCTCATTGGGTGTTCTGGGGGAAGGGCTTTTGTATTCTTAAGACTTAAGAAAACTTTCCTTTGGTTTGAAATGGATTTTGCACTTTTGTGGATTCCAGAATCCAGATTCTAGCATCCTTCGTATTTTGTTTTTTTTACGGCTTGGTTTTTTCCATTCATTATTGTCCTATTATTTTTAACTCTTTTAAACTTACCATTGAACATACCTTCTACTTCCCTTTCATTATAAGCTATTCCTTTGCTTTGACTAAGATCAATCATCCACGTGACTTTAATTCTTAATAGTGTATTGTTGGCATCCAATATTTGGATTAGAAAGTTCAAAACTATTAAGACAGTTGTTTATTGTGGGGTGAAGAACTGAACATTACAACAATTTGTGCAACCAATCAAAATAACGATTCTATCTCAGGCAGCATGAAAACCACACAGTTGTTGAGCATTTGTTGAGATTGTTTTTTTGAAAGCATTTGTTGAGATTGTTAATGTAAATATTATAGTAGTATAATGTGGTACTAACTGGAAAGAATAGTCAGTTTTATACACTGATAGAAATTATGGATTCACTACTTTTACTTCTTATTTTTAGCTGTTTTTTCTTTCAGTCTTCAACATATGCAATTTACATTTTTATTTCATTCCATAAGAGATTTAATCAAGGAAAATTGAAAACCAAAATCTTATTACCAACTCGTGTTAACTGTTCCTTGTTTGTTCTGCTCAGCATGTCGGCCATAGACTTTTATTGCTCCGTCAAAAAAGTAAAAGGCAAAGATGGAAAAGATCGTGTTGTTATTACATTTGATGGGAAGTATTTACCCTATGCTGAACAGGTTAGATTTATTACTTAGTGTACTATTCAATGGATATGAAATCAACTGAATCAAGGTTTTTTGTGCGGAGATATGTTAGCATGGGCAATTTTGTTCAATTTATTTTTTTCATGTACATTTCTATTTTATTTTTAATATGTTATTTATTTAGCAACTATGTAATAGGAGTTATATCTGATTCATGGCATTATAAAACTTATTACTTATTTCTTAATACAATGCCAGCATACCTAGTTTGTGGCTCAATGGTTAGAATTTAGAAGTAGAAAATTTATTTTAATGAAAATTTACTATTCTGTTTAAACCCAACTCATGCTCAAATACAATCCTTCTGGCTTTATTCTACAGTTTTCAGAAAACATGCAATCCATTCAGAATCAGTGAGTTTGAACCGATATTCCTCCTTGTTGAAAGGAATTCCATCAAGGTTTTCCCTTAATACTTATTATAACTCTACTCATTATTGAAAAATTTACAATAAATAGAACTACTTATTATAACCCTACTTATGTAGTTAAGTTATGTTAATGTTTTTGCAGTTTCGCCAAATGTCAATTGAAATAAATTCAAGAATTGTAATTTTGCTGAATATGATGTAGGTAATTTGTTTATGCATGTTTTGTAAGGGCAAAAGGCTTGTAATCTATCAACTCCAAACCACAAACAATAAATAGAACTATGTATGTGCTTAGTTTGAATTTAATAACTTGCAATTTGTTGAATGTGATGATGGCTTTTTTTAAAATCTTAATTCCTTGAGTTAAGCAGTATAATCCTTCCACTAAAATATCCCTAAATGAAGTTCTCTTTATCCTGAAAGGTATCTCAACATGCCATTTCAAATCATCAACCACTATCACTGCCACAAAAACATGATTGCATGAAGTGGATGGAACCATAAGCACCTGTTCCCATATGGTGTCACGAGTATTATGGTTTTTGAATGAAAAAGCTTGGCTCTGCTTTTGAGTTTTGATTAAATTGATGTAATTAAAATTATTAAGAAAAATCCCGATAGAATCTTTCATGCATTGATGCTGTCGTGGTTGAATCTTGAATACTTTATCCACTTTGATTTATCCTTTGCCCTGCATATTGGCCATCGAGTAAGAGAGTATGGGCAAAACACTTTTTGAGGTTATTAAGGCCGATCAGGTCAATTGATTTGATTCATATTTGAAATTTATTTAATGATTTTGAGATTGAGATGCAGTTTGGATGTATTTTTTGTAAGCAATTTGATTAGAACATGATACATGGTTTATCTCATCTGTATCACTGTATGGGTGAAAACTGGAAAATAAGTGGTGAGTGGTGAGTGGTGAGTGGTGAGGACTTTTTGATATTAGAGTATTTAACCCTATCATAATAGTACCATCCACTCATTCAGAGTCGGGAATTAAAATTTAAAAGGTTCAGGGTATATCATAGCCCCTGGAGGCTGAAGCTGGATGGGTCTTAGAACCAGCCATCTCAGTCTGTCTCGCCTGAGGAAAATAAGGAATGAACCAAATACCTTTTCACTGTGGTATTTTGCATTTCCTATATTTGCTGTCAATATTGTTTGCTGCTGGGAAGTTTAGATATTTCCATTTGTTTCAATATTAAGAGAGGACTGATTTAGGTGTATCTTCGTTCAAGATGATCTACAAAAAGACAAAAAAAAAAAATGATAATGATTGTAAATCTTTTTTTTAATATCTCCTTTATTAAGAGTTTGATAAATGATAATGAATAGGAAGTCATATTAAATAGATGGTGTTAAAGGTTATGACCACATGCACGGTCCCCAAGAACATCATATCAGACAAGACAAGAACAGTTAACGTGACATGTCTGTCACTAAAATAGAATCCAATGTTTGCTAAAATACACAACCATACAGTCTTACACATACAAACACATGATCGATCAACAATCCAAGTTTGAACTCCACCCCACCCTACTCAACAAGTTCCACTGTTTATCTATCTCTAGTCTCTACCTATATTTTTTATTTAAGACCCATCATATATTAAAGAGGTAAAATAGTTTTTACAGTAAAATAAATAAGTGACATAAAATTAAATTTTACTCCAGATGTTCCAGCATGGGTTGTTGTGATTTTGGAACTTGAGGTGAATGGTCTGGATTTTGATTTTAGCACCTCCACATCTGATAGAGTAGGATTCCAAACTGCGCCCAGATTATGCCACCTTGATTTGCTAGAGTCACTGCAAAATTTGAAACAAATATAAACCGTTGTTGGAAAAAATTCTCGTTTTCTCTTGATTTATAAGCTTAATTTTTGTTTCCAGTAATTCCACAATAGATATGTTTGTGCTTAAAGCTGAGAGCCACTATCTCCTTTTTCCTCTTTCCCCTATTCATCCCTCTCACATTCCATACCAGTAGGATCATGTCGAGGGTAGGCGCAACTCCTGATAGTGGATTTTGATCACTCCTGAGCAGCTACAGCTTTCTTATCAGTTGCAATTGCCTTGGACTTCTTTTTCTTCTTCGCTATTTGGAGGACCCGTGAGAAGTTCAGAGAATTATGTTGCCTCTGCCTGTTGGTCGTGAGCCAATGAGCCATCTGAAAAGAATAAGGCCGAGAGATGAAATTGTTCGGGGAGAAGAGAAAGAGAGGAAGATGGACAGACACTCACCCGGAGGATGAGGGTGTCCCAAGGACCGCCGGCATACCTCCATTTTTTCCCATCTTCTTCTTCCTGCTTTACAACTACCATATGAAAGAAGAAAAATTACCTGGTGGGTAGATCTGTGTGAATCTTGCTTGGAAATTGGAATGGTGAATGATGATGGAGTGTGAAGTAATTGGATGAATCGCCGATATATATTAAGAACCAACCTCTGCTATCTATCGAAAGGCGTAAAAACGACTCTCTTGTTTGGAAGAACGTCATGAAACAAAGCCGCATCAAGTAGAATTAATGAACTACTTTAAACTCAATTTTAATTAGATATCTATATTGATTGATACATCATTCATAAAATATCTTATAATTTTTTAAGGGAACAACGAATCATATCTTGGAAAAAACATATGGTCGAAACCATTTTAATTAATCAAAATTGCCTTAACAAAAAAAGAACTTTAATGATTATGATAAACTTTGTTTGGGCCTTAGCCCCTCTCCTCTCTTTTTAAGAAAAGAAAATGAGAACTTTAGATTTTAGATGGATGAAAAAGATGATATAAATTTTAAATCAAGCCTTTTTTTGATGATAATTTTTTTTTAAAGTGGGGATATTCAAACTTTGAATCAAAAAAACACTATATACATGCAAGAATGGCAAACACATAGATGGAATCGCCTTTGCATCATGATATTGTATGGAGATATGGATCACGTAAACGTAAGTAATGAAGATACTTAAAGATATCCTCTGCAAAAGAAATTTTTTGGAGATATTAAGATAGACATTAAATAGATAAAACCAAAAGTCACTTAGGATTTGGTTAGGTGTGACACATTCATCAGCATCAGCACTATACATTCTACATCATTCTACAGTCTACTAAAGTCTACAATAGTTCCTTACTGGACAGTAAAATTAGCAGGTAATTCATCAACAACATCAATGCACCATCATCATCATCTTCCTAATTTACAGCTTTAATTTACTCCTACTTTCAAAATCAATGGAGAAGGACAACTGGACAAGACTATTTCTTTCGTTCTTCACATGCTCAGCTTCAATTCCA
The DNA here is from genome assembly GCA_001185155.1 of Zostera marina. Taxonomy (NCBI): domain Eukaryota; kingdom Viridiplantae; phylum Streptophyta; class Magnoliopsida; order Alismatales; family Zosteraceae; genus Zostera; species Zostera marina. The sequence continues at coordinate 187,931 of LFYR01000773.1, forward strand.
ACCATTCGTACCGCCCGGGAAGTGGGCAGTCGTTCACCGGATCGAAGTTGTACCTGTGCGTAAAAAAAATGAAAGCTTTATTAGCCGGGGGAGTGTGGGAGGAAGAAAGGAAAAAAACAAGGATTTGTTAAAAATTATACTTTTCAATGAATATCCTTTGCTGGAATTGCTCTGCGCCGGAAAAGAACTCCTCCATCTCACGGCTGGTGGGGATGTTTTTGGACTCCTCTAGACCGGTGGTGTTTGCTCCTCTTATACTACTACTCCCGATGGGTAGCTCGTTTGAATAGGGACGGCGACTGGTTGATCCTGGAGTTCTTATGTTCCCTGTGTTCAGTATCAAACTACATGGAGTTGTTTCCCTCGAATTCCTGCACGACCGACCCAAAAAAATTAATTCTAAATTGGTTTTGGGGGTTTCAGAGATTTTTAGGGTTTGACGAAAAATAAAACCCCCCAAATTCTAAAATCAGTTTGGGAAAGTGAGAGGGAGGAAATCGGAAATTACCTGTCTCTGGTTTCGAGGTCGAGAACGTTTTCCCCAAAAAAGACCTCGTCAACGCCGGTATCATCATTTTCTTCTGCCAAACCAGTCACCGGAAAGGAATTCCTACTAATTCCAGACGCGTGTCCATCTTTCGTAGAAGCACGAGGAGAGAGGACGACGAGGGGAGTTTTCTCCAATCTCCTACTTCGGAGCTGGATGTAAGAGCACTGCTGGTCCGTAGAAGCACTACTACTGTTGACCTCTGACGTCGTCTTCGTCGTCGCTGGAGAAGACTGGTGGAGATCAGTCGGTTTGAGGAGACGTTGTAGTGCGAGGGTTCTTGCACGCGTACGAACACCAAGAGTCGACTGGTGTGGGACTTCCATTACCGCGACCTCGCCGCTCAGCTTCGCCTTCCTCATGTATTTGCCCATCTTCCCTGAAAACAAGCACTGAAGCAAGGAAAAAAATCCCCGAAATCCGATTCCGGTGAGCAACCTGGCCGATTTTGGAAATATAACACAAAATCGAAGGAGACAAACCCTAGTGCGCGTGGGGACCGAGGCAGAAGAGCTCTGGAAGTGGGAGGAACAGACGCAGGCGATGGGGAAATGCGATATTTCCTCTGTTTTCCAGCGAAGAAGAGAAGAGTAGGCCGTAAGGGAGGGAGTAAGTTAAAATATAAGGCGGTGGGGGTTAAAATCGTAAATAAACACGCTTCAATTAATTATTCAGTTCTTATGTTTCTAGTACGAATATCGAAGCATTCGAGAATATGAGGGCTTATACACAAATGAAAAAATAGATAATATACTTTACGCATACGTTTTCCCTCCAAAAAATCCCGCCAAAAAAAGTCGCTGAGTCAGCATCTGTGCCAACGTGTCTTGACGACAAATAAAAGCCCTAATTTTTGCCGTGCTTCGCCGCATATATCCCAATCACCTCTGGTTATCATGACGTCATCATTCAATGGGATTATGGGAAATATTTATATTATATTATATTTTTTTCCTGTGCACCTAGGGTTGGTCTTGGTTTTCATGGATCTGAATATCTGATTTACAATTTATTTGATGATTTTGCGAAACATGGTCAAGCCCATTCGGTCAGGTGCAACTTGAAATAACTAACCATCTTCCTGATAAAGACAACGATAATAATATTATTATCGAGAAGCGGACAGTGGCACGAGTTACGAAGCTGCGAAAAAAAATCTCGATCGACTAAATATGGCCGGACGGCCGGCCGTTGGCTGGCTTACTGACTAACTGGCTTCACATGACCCTACACGAGTGTGTGCTCGACGAATCAGCACCGTGTTCGCGCCCACCGATAGATTCCTTCCTTCTCTTCCCTCTTTTGTCCATGTTGCTTTTAAGTACAACTCGCCAGTCATCTGCTACGTAAAAACCACAGCACAACACAGGCGCACAGCACAGCCAGGTAATGAGGTCTTGTGTGTTGTGTACTTGTTCTGTTTAGCTGACTGACTGCCCATCATTCATTTGAATGGAATTTGGAAAACTTATTTAGATCTTATGTTACGACGAAGCTTCCAAACAAACGCCCGCCCTCCTCCATGGCTCCATCTCCAGGTAATTTCGACGATTACTGTAAAATCTAGTCGTTGGGGAAGAAAGTTAATTACTATCTCCACCCTACAAGTTTTACAAACGCTTTTAATTTCAGTTTGATCCAGCAATTGTTAAAATCAATTTTGTGAACGGTTATATTTCAGTGCACGTGTATTAACGGTTGCTATTAATTAAGCACCCGTGTAAATATTGTTTATATTAACGAGAGAGGAGGAGAATACTTTGGCTAACGACCCAACTTCCTTATATATTATGTTATTCAGGTGCGTAAGTGTGAATGTTATATGTATCGAGTTTGTGTTATACATGTGTTAGTGTGTTGTGCAATACATTATTATAGTCATTGAATTAAATATTAATAGACACGATTTGATAACGCAAACCGAGTCGTATATTATGTAGTTTTTTTTAATGTGAGGTGATTAACTAAATTCAAAATCGAGTTTTTTAAAAGAATTGTTAAACTTGCAATATTCTCGTACTGTCGGAGGAGTAATGACCGAAATGAAGGCAAACTCTAAGCAGGGTGTCTAATTAATGAGCCGAGTTTCGAATGTAGAACAAAGCTCGAGCTTGGACTTTAAGAAATCGTGTGTCATAAGACTCTTCTAACATGATACAAAGTGTAACAATTGCGATCGACCCGTGAGAATGCACGTCTCAACTATAGATCGACCTGGAGCTAAAAAACCGATTTGAGAAGGAGACACAAGAACTAAGCGTTCAGATGGAACTAGATCCAATCCGACTGTTGCGTGCGAAACGCTCAACTCGTTCTCCATATTATTGTTACGATTAATATTTGAATTCTGTTTTGCGTAGTGGGTTGTTAAATTTTAATTCTCTATAAATTGAAATAAAACGGAAAAAGGAACATCGAATCCTGCAACAAGTTAACTCTCGTCTTCCTTCGGTTCCCTTAGGAAATTAGTTCTTCTCAATCTTCGGTTTTTTCGGAAGATTCTTTTCTCAACCTCCAGCTTCAGTTTTGGAGATTCTTCCCTCACCTCGGCCCTAATCTTAAAAATTTCTTATTTCAATAACGTTTTGATGACCTCCGATGAAAGACGGTTGTTACACAAAGAATATTTAAAGACGAGAATCAATGAATGATAAAAAAAATACTACGATCGTAGGGAGTCGGTAGAGCGGAGCGGATGGAAGAAGAACAACATACGCGTCTCAAGTTCATTGGTGTCAATAAGACTCACCAAGTTCGAGCTTGGTTTAAAACCTATTTGAAAACTAGCTCGATAAACCCTATTTGAAACTTGAACTCTGTAAGTAGCTCATAAATCTTATAATTTCAAAAACATTGACTTGTACGATTTCAATGGACGACTTAATTAAAATTTAACGATACGAATTGCAGGAGATATCTTTTTTTTTTTTGATATTTTAGTTGAATCTCTCCTTGTTATTATAATACAAAGTTGATATCTAAACTTAATTAACTACCTTAACTACTTTAGCTAATTGAAACAATCGACTTGGGCTTTATAGATTCAGTCCGTTACAGCAATAACAAGTTAACTATAAAATGTTTAAAACGAATTAAATTCAATCTGAGCCTTATATATATTAAGCCCATTACGAATTATTGTTATATTGTTATTTAAATATTTGCAGTAAACCCCTCGAGTTTATTTACTCTTTGTATTTTATCAGCAACAATGTGTTTCATATATCCACATCAAGAGAGCCCCTGAATCTAACTGGGGTTATGGAACCAGATCGGAAAAAAGAAAGATTCTAATTGTAAAATATCCAATGAAGTTGTCCCAAGGGATAGGGTTATAACATATGAAAATGGCATATACAACGAAATTAGAATCTTATAACATCAATAAATCAAACTAATATTCCTATTGTTAACTTAACGATAATTGAATATATATATATTTTTTCTGTAATAAAAAAAGGGTTCGAGTCTTTTATTCGTTGACTTGGGGTTGGGGATGTTGAATCTTGGCGAGGCAAATCTACCAACCACATCTAAACCGTACACGTGTCATGCATACATTACATCCCGAACCAGTATCCAAGCCTTTGCTTTCAGTTTTAACACCGAACTTAGAGCCTCGGTTCTTCCTTTAAAGTTTTAGTAAACAGTACCCTCTCTCTCTTTCTCTTCGCCGCTCTTTTTCTCCTTGCCGCTCCTTCGGCCTGTTTTTCCCGAGATTGTGCAACAGACGAGGAATCTTCACTGCAGTGGAGTGAAGTGGAGTAGACTGGGAATTGTATTCCTCATCACTGTTCCACCAAATCTTCTGTCTCCTCAGTCCCAATTATATTTTGCCTCTACTTGTTTGGGTTTTGGTTGTTTCTTTTTCTTCTGAATTTCCGTTGTGGAGTAAGCAGAGACTGATCGATCCGTGACATCTGTCCATCGATAAGTCTCAGAAGCCTCCGGAGTCTCTGGTTTTCGAGGTTTGTTCTGTCTCCGTGTCGAATTTAGGGTTTTTTAATAAGAGCGTGGACTTGAGTTTGGTATTTGGGTAGGTGATATTCTAGAATTTATTCTTTCTGGTTTGTTACCTGTTTCTGCACCTTCCTCTTGGATCAGTGGATCACCACCCACCACGTGCACTCCCAACAGCAAAACCAAAATCACAAAATAAGTTTTTTTTTTGAAGGTCGTTTGACATGGCGCAGCAGACCAGTTGGGAGGCTGACAAAATGTAAGTCTTCTTGTTTGTAAGGAAAATCCATTTTCTGGTTTTGATTTTTTTTTGTTATAATTGTTGGTTTTCTATGTTTTTTTTGAAGGCTTGATGTTTATATTTACGATTATTTGTTGAAGAGGAATCTACATGCTTCTGCCAAAGCCTTCATGTCCGAGGGCAAAGTTGCTGCCGAACCCGTTGGTATGAATGATTATTCTTCATTGGTTATTTGCTTTAATGTCTTAAGTGGTTTGTGTAAGATATCTTAATTGTTAATGTTTATCTGTTCAAGTGTAAAAGATGACATTTATTCAATACTTCCGTTTCTGTTAACTCTCTTTTATACTCATTAATGATAAAGTGTGATTGGTAGTTTTTTTATAGAAATTCACTACATTCAGTAATTCTTATTTATATGACTTTAGAAGTTAAGAAATGTATGTAATTTTGAAATCTTGTTTTCAGTTGTTTGACTCTCACTACATAGATATAACACAGTACACATTCTATGTGGGAAGACTATTTTATTACCCTATTTGTCTTTTGCAATAAAAAATAAAATTTGTTAATCAATAATCTTTTTATCTTCTTTCATTTCCTTCATTTACAAATGGTAAATAATTATTACTTCTGTGTTTATGATGATTTAGGGAGTAAACTCCCAATTTCTATTTATTTACCATACTAAGTTGTTGATGAGATAACTGTTTAATCAATGGATATTAATATTCCGCTAACAAATAAATGATTAGGTGAATAATTAGGAACATTAAATTTTGTAAAAATTTCATATTTTAACCCTAGAAAATCTACAAGAATCTCACTATTCTCATTTTTCAAAATTCTTCACTTATAAACACAGTCCAGAATTTGATTCTCATTCTACAAATCTATTTTCTAAAAAAAGTGTTTACACTTTTGAAGCAAAAAAGTATTTATACTTTAATTCTTACCAAAAATGGATCGCTGAAAATTTGCCCATTCAGGAATCCCTACCAAATTCTACCTGAGGGTCTGTTTGATAATGCTTTTGGTACTTTGATTACTTTCAAAGCTTCAAATGAAACAGTGGTGTAACCTGACCCCCTCTCGACGTGATGAGATACCTTTTATTAAATAATCAATTATTCAGTAATTTTTTACGTAAACTTGTAGTAATCAGTCAACATTCAAGCAACGAAGTCTCCATCTCACGAGGCTTTAATTCTACTTGTATTCGAACTTCTTTTGATTTTGATCAACATAAATCGTCAGTGGATAATTTATCTGAATAATCAAAATAAACTGTAATTTTTCGAATATGCAGCAATTGATGCTCCGGGAGGGTTTCTTTTTGAATGGTGGTCTGTTTTTTGGGATATTTTTATTGCAAGGACAAATGAGAAACACTCTGAGGTGGCTGGAACATACATAGAGGTCTTTTTTCCCCAAGAAAATTGTTTTTCCCTTTAACAGGATATTGTTTCAAATCATGATAATTTTTCTTCTTCCACTTTTACTCCCTTAGGTACAACAAATGAAAGCAAGGGAACAACAACAGCAACAGTTACAAATGCAGCACCTACAGCTTATACAACAAAGGCAATCTCAATTGCATCGTAGAGATGCTAGTCATTCTACTCTCAATGGACATATAGGTACTATAAACTCTGATGGAATGATGGGGCAATCACATGCTAGTGCTCTTGCTGCAAAAATGTACGAAGAAAGGTTGAAACATCCTCATTCAATGGATTCAGAGTCATCCTCACAACTTCTTGATTCAAGCAGGATGTCTCTTCTTAAGTCAACTGCCAATCATACTGGGTAATAGTTTTTAGATGTAAATAACAATATTTTCTGTCGAATACGGATATAATGAATAGTTTACGATATTTTATAGTTTTATGCTACAGTTACTTAGGACAAGGTAACCAAGGCAGTGTGTCAGCAGCATTGCAGCAAATTCAGGCACAGACACAACAGACTACTGTAACCGCCCATGCAATTTTCTTCTTCTTGATGTTCTTTATTTTTATTGTGTGAAACTCACTGGTTTAGCAGTTCTCATATAGACATATTAATATTACCACTCAATCACTCATTCTTTTTTAATATTTTCTTGTAGGACATTAAAAGTGAGGTCAATTTGGGCACAATACAACGATCTTTGCCCATAGACCCATCATCAATTTATGGATCTGGAATTAGGCAGTCAAAATCTGGACTTGGTCCTGCCGGTAAGCATCCCTTTAGTTTTATCTGGATTTATTTTAAACCAATGCCCATTTTTTGTGTGCTTTCGGAGTCCTGAGTTTCCTAGGGTATTAGTTTTTACGAAAATTCAAAAAGCAACAATTTATAAAAATAGGGTTTTCATGCGAGCATATGGCCCAATACCTTCATGCGTTGAGTGGGTTAGACGAATGGCGAACCCGGGTCGGATCTGGTTAAATGGTTATAATTTTTTTATAAAAAGAAACTCTATTTTCACAATGTTTATATATCTCCAGAATCCGCTTTTTCTTCCAGAGGGCTTCTGAGTCCCTCCGGTTTGCACAACTCCATTAAAATACTGTTTCTGCTTCATAAACAGACTATATCTACACTATAAGAGTTGAAGCAAGAGTTCAAGTAAATACTCTTATACTTTTAGTGTTCATGCGATGAAGCTGGGTACATGACGTTAGGCCTGTATATCGGTTGGATTCGGCTCGGATACCCTGGTATCCAAATCTGGATAATATCCGGATAATCCGAATCCGTCCCAATAATATCCGGATAGGAAAATCCGAATCCGAATTCGGATAAATTTCCGGATATCCGGAAAATCCGAATCCGGATAACTTTTTATAAAAAATTTAAAATCAAATTATAAAAATATAAAATCACCCTTAATAAAGTTAATTAATAGTCAATTAATCACCCTAAAATCCAGATATTCGGAAATCAATTTATATTTATTCGGATATCCGGGTATCCGAATCCGGAATTATCAACCGAATTCGGATTTTAACGGCGGATATTGCAGATATCCGATTCCGTCCGATTAATTTCCTGTATCCGGATCTGGAATCCGGAAATCCGAGAATTCGAAAACGGATACGAATACGGATTTCGGTATACCATTTACATCCGAATATGGAATTATCAACCGAATTCGGATTTTAACGGCGGATATTGCAGATATCCGATTCCGTTTGGATAATTTCTGGTATCCGAATCCGGATCTGGAATCCGGAAATCCAATTTACAGGCTTACATGACGTCATGTCCGCCTGTAAAAGCTTGCATAAAAAACATCTTTATTTAAATCCAACTTCTGCAAATATAGATTTGAAATGGGTTTCTTTGAAAGCTGAAAGAAATATTTTTTTGAAATGGGTGTTTTATAAATATTTTCATATATAATCGTATTTACATGCCTAATTAATGCATTGCTTCAAAGTTCAAGCTACTTTTGGTTAGATGTTTTGAATGATTTTTATTTCTAAAAACAGGGTATTCGTAAATTTACATCACCATATGTATTTTATTTTATTTTATACTAAAATTCAAAAATATATTAATGTGTGATACACACAACTACATCTAAAATAGTCATTTGAATAATATTTTTTTGTTGTTGTTTCCAAACACTTCCCAAAAAGTTATTTGTAGGTTTTAAACTTTTAATTAAATATATTACAATAGGTTTGTACAAATTAAATACTTTTAATTAAATACACACTTCCCAAACAGGTTTAAAATTTATTTTATAATAGTCATTCTGCATCTCAAAAAGTTTGTACAAAAATGCTTTTACAAATTACAATAGTATTTTTTTTGGAAATTTGGCTTCACTAAAAGCTCATCTAAATTCTAAATATTATCTGATCATTTTATATTTACAAGATGGAAATATCAAAATAATTTCATTAGTATATCAAAAAATGTACAGAACTATTAATTGTGAATTCTTTCATGGTTATAAATTTATATCTTTATTTGGTGAATAATAAAAGATTAAAACTAAGAGGGCTTATCCAATCTAGACTTATGGATCATTAGTTCATTTCTAGACACCGATTCCCAACTAAATCACCATCACTATTAAATCATTGATCATTTCAAATTTTCAATACCCCCTAAATATATGTTAAAATAATTTTTCATATTCACACTAAAACATCATAAAGTCACGTGAAAGATGGGGATAAAAATGATTTTTTTCCTTCTTCTAATTCGTTTGATACAACATATCTTCAGATGAAATCATTGAAGTGATTACTTTCTAGTTTACTAGTTATTTGTAATGCATCTTCAATTTTCATTTTTTTAGGATTAAATACTGGTGCTGGTGGAATTCCATTAAAGGGATGGCCTTTAACTGTAAGATACAATTGGAAATACCTTATTATTTATTTATTTATTTATTTATTTATTTATTTATTTTCGTTGTGCCTTTTTTTACTTTAGAATATGTAGTTTGGATCTTTTTTTACCATAGAGTATTTTCGTTGTGCAAGACAGGGAATTGATCAGCTGCGCCCAAATCTTGGTCCTCAAGTTCAAAAGTCTTTTCCATCAACACAGAGTCAATTTAACCTTTTGCCACTACAACAGCAACAACAAATTATAGCTCAGGCACAGGCTCAGGCCCAAGGAAGTATTGGGAGCCAAGCTAATTATGGTGACATGGATCCCCGAAGATTTACAGGTCTTCCTAGAGAGAGTATGAATGGGAAGGATGGACTTCCCTCTGGAACTGATGGATCATTGGGTTCCCCAATACAATCTAGTTCACCGAAACTTCGGCCAGATCAAGCTGAATATCAAATGAAGGTTGGTGTCGAGTCATATATACTCAATTTTCATTCAAATAGGAATTGTATAAAATTACAAATCATCAGAGTCGAGCTATATTTTAATTTCTGATAAGAAGAGAATGAGCTTTTTGCATTAACAAGGTGAGATGCTTGTATGCACTGTCAATATGGTAAATGATGCCACTTCTGTATCTCATCTGATGTATGCAGATGACATACCGCTTTTCTCTAAGGCTAACCCTAAATCCTTAAAAGTCATCAAGTCAATCCTGGACACATTCTCAGCCTTCTCTGGCTTAAAGATCAATCCACAGAAAAGCTTTATCATCTTTTCTTAGGTATGTGAAGACTACATAGATCTTCAGAAGATCCTCAATTTTCTAGTTTCCAAGCTCCCCATAACTTATCTAGGCCTGTCTATAATTGGGAAAAGAAATCATATAATCAATGTTGAAAGCTTATCCAACCTATAGAGCACATGCTCTCCAGTTGGAGTAGCAAATGCCTTTCCTACGGGGGAAGGATCCAACTGGTACTGGTTTGGAAATATACCTACTGGGCACAAGGAATCGCTCTACCCTCAATACACAAAAAATTCCAAAAAAATAAGCTTACCAATTAAGATAAATAAATTCTCAAATCTCAATCATCCTCTGGAGAATAAAAAACAAACAAATTAAGACCCTGTAAATGCTTAATGCCTGGGGGATTCCTCTCCGGCCAATCTGCCTCCTTTGTGGTAAATAAGTTGAGACTATTAGTCACCTGTTTTTTAACTTTAGCTACACTAGGCTACTGCTACTAAAGCTCACTGATTTCCTTAACCAGGCCCTCTGGAAAATTTCAATCTCCCCATCCTCAACTCTCACTCATCCGGATATCAGAATAGGAGATGTAATGGAAGCATGCCAAAAACTGACACATCAATCTCCTCCATGGGGTCTCCATTTGAATATAAATGGAGGATTCTCTTGGCATATCTGGTCTGAAAGAAATTGAAGGCTGTGCCAACATACTCTCATGCCTCCAGAAACAATATTTCTGGACCTCATTAGGAACTCCAGACTCCAGTCTTTCTTACAGATCTGATATCTTCAAGGACTGTGATGGAGAGGAGTGAGAACTACTATGCAGGTTTGGGAGACAAACCTCCTGAGGCTCAGCTCTTAGTTACTTGATCACTAAGAATATTAGCTATATAGGAAAGGTCGATAGTGTGGGAAACCACTCTATCACCCTCACCATTTGTTATTTTCTTTTCCACTTGTATGGGCATATTGCCTTTCATCGTTATTAATAAAAATCTTCAATTTTTGCAAAAAAAAAATCATTGGTTTCACCGTTTCACTGGTTCTCTTGGTATGTATACACTCTGCGGTCCTGTAACTACACCGCTCCTTCATTTGTAGTAGTGCTCCACCGCTCCTTCATTTAACTCTGATTTTAACCCAAATTGTACTATTGTAGACTTGTAGTAGTGTTTCTTCATGGCTTCATTCAACCCTGTTTTTTAGTTTCATCTACTATTATTCAGCTGAGAGAAAAAGAGTAAGTGATGATAATTGGAAAATTGATTAGATAAGAACCAGCTAGAAGCTCTCAATCTGTTTTTCTAATACATGCTTGAAAATTTCAGGTTGTTTTTCCTATTCTATATGAAAAATGCACTTCATCTCTATGTATGGTATTAGTTATTTTCAATCAGAGATTACATATCCTCCATTTAAAAAAAGCAACTTATCCAGTTTGGGATTTTTACCAGAAAAAAAAAATTCATCATCGATTTTCATTGTTTTTTCAATATTTAAAGTGGCTATTGACTGTTGTTTGTGACTATACTAATTCTATTAATTCACAAGTATTTTTCGAAAATATTTCAGATTGTTGTAGTTTTTTTTTGATAAATTAGATTGTTGTAGTTATTTTCTGTTTTTGTCATTTTTATGCTAAATGTATTAATGATTTTGAACTAGTTGAAGATGACGCAGATGCAACATAGCCTTTCTGCCCAGCAAATGCAGGACCAGTTGCAGCAGCAATCGCAACAGGTATTTGTTATAAAAGAATGTTATTATTTTTTGTTTATTTTTTTTCAAAGCTGCAATTACATGTGATCAGAATGAATCACACTTTCCATTGTACCACTAGTCCATCATTCACCCTCTAGAAGTTAAATTTATTTTTAAATTTTTGAAGATGGAAATGTAGGACAGCCAACAGCCTATTTGATTCTTCAATATATGCCATGTTATAAAATTATTATCAGTTTCTCCTCGAATCCTATTGATTTTTCTGTCAACATGGCTGACATTTTTTAAATTTCCAAAACTAGTTAAATATAGAGGTGAGAACGGTTGCCCAGAAGCCGGGTATAGGGCAAGTTTTTACCCTGTCGCCCTATCATTTTATTCAAGTCGGATCTTGTGGCACAGTTGAAACACTAATTTTACTTTTACTTTTTTGCCCTATTTGTCCGGTCCTATTTTTTGAGGCGAGTCTTGGGGCAAGGCTATCCCAACTGCGACCCGCCCCATTCTCACTCCTAGTTAAAATATCATTGCTGTAGAAATAAAAGAATATATAAAACAAGTTGACATATCAGATGTAGCCTGCATGCTCAATATCTACGAGACTATGACTACAAGTGCACTTGGTCATGCTCTCCGGACCTCGCCAGAGTAGGGAGCATGGATTAGGGGAGATTGAGGAAGATTTGGGTGGTTTTTTGCGTTTTTCTCTTCTAAAATTCGCATGGGAGCCCTTAAACCAGAAGAAACAGTATATTAATTGAATCGGATCCTGGTCCAAATCTGACCTGGATCTGATTTAAGTCCGGTTACTGGAGGCGCCTTAAAAAACGCGTTCAGTCGGCGTGCTCATTTAGAACCATGTTATTCTCCTTCATTTGGATAACTTGAGATCAAGAAATAAATTTGCTAATCATCCTTAGGAAATGGGTCCTGATTAGATATATTTGGCTTGGGCTCTGCTTCTTGGCATATTTGGCAAGAAAGAAACAACAGATGACAGTTAAAAGTGAATGCTACAGGAGATCAGCAGGGAAATCATCAAGGAGGCTCACATCGGTTTTGAGGTGAAATCCAACCCTCTTATCATGGCAATCTGGTGATGATTGTCATCAGAGTGTGACAAACCAGCAGTCCCAGAGGTTATTACCCAATTGCTTAGGTTTGTGCATAACTGTTAAATGCATTGTTTTCTATATTCTTTTGTAAAATTGGACACTGGACAGGATCACACGACCCTCTTCATTTTTTAATGAAATTTCACAAATAATAAAAAAAAAGTTCTGACAAATAATCTAGAATTATCACAAATTAATTAATAATCTAGAATTATCTGTATATCGACTCCATTCAGAATCATTTTTTTTCTCCAGCTTCCTTATGTCTCATTCACTTGAAAGCTCCATTTTGAGTACATCTCAGTCTGACTTATCTCACATGTTTTTAATTATTATGTATCAGAATAGAAAAAGAAAACATGCTTCTTCTTCTGGTGCTGCAAACAGTACCGGAACAGCAAATACAGCGGTCCCTTCAAATTCATCTCCATCTACTCCTTCTACTCATACAGCTGGTGATGCATCAACAATAGCTGGAAGTTTGCCACATGTTAACATGCAAAAAACTTTAGGGATGTATGGTTCAGATGTAACAGATGGAATTGCATCATCGTCTAATCAGCTGGTACTTTATTCTAATACTATATCCAATTTATTGAAGTGAACCAAGATATTTTTTTGAATTCTACCACTTATCTAATAAGTGGTAATATCTTTCACTTTAAAGGATTTTATAGGAACATAGGATGATATATTATGCAATAATTTTACAGGATGATATAGGTCAGTTTCATGATGTGGGCTCTCTTGATGATAATGTGGACTCCTTTTTGTCAAATGATGACGTTGATACACGAGATATATTTGCTGCTTTAAAAACTGCAGAACAAAATGCAGATATTTTAAAAAGTTAGTTTTTTTTTTACATTGGCATCAACTTGGTGGGTAATGAGTATGGGAGACAATTGTGATTTTGGATACCTTGTGTTTCAGATTTAAATGTTAACGAGGTAAGATGCAATCGTACAAGCAACAGCAAGGTCATTTGCTGTCATTTTTCTTCAGATGGAAAGTTATTAGCTAGTGCTGGGCACGAGAAGAAGGTAATGCATGATTTATATAGGTATATAGTGTATACTAATTACTTAAGTTATTTTTAATGTGTAAACAATTTTTTTTTATAGTTTTTCTGCATAAACTATATTTTTTTGTTCACGTGATGAGCTAATGACAGTTTTTTTATTGTTTGGTTATTGTATGCTTGTATGCTTGCGTTATGGAGGTAATGACCTCATGAATTTTTAGTTTATTTTGTTTTATTTGCTTTTAGGCTCTAATTTGGAACACAAGCACACTGCAAACAGAGAGCACTCCTGAACTACACAAGCATATAATTACCGATGTTCGGTTTAGGGCAAATTCTACGCAGTTGGCGACATCATCGTTCGATAGAACTATTCGACTGTGGGATGCATCTGATGTAATCATTTTTTGTTTATGTTTTAAATTGTTCTTTTTGCGTTTATATCAGAACCTGCAATCTCATCCTATTTTACCAATTAAGCCATAGGTACATCTTTTCTAGTTTGTTTCCTTGTTAGTTAGTACTTTTCAATATGTATAGTATTCTTCCATTTAAAGAATTTATAATAGCATGATGGCGTTTTAACTTTCAAGGCTTTATAATGTTGTGTGTTGTAAAAAAAGGACCAAGTGTGTATTTTTAGCTTTTCTGAAATGTTTTCATAATTTTCTTCTTCTTTTTCTGGTGGGATGATTTGTTGGTTAGCTTTGTTTCGGTTTAGTTTGGGAGAGCTTAACCTGTCCATTTGTAATTCAGCTTAACCGACCTTTGGGAAATATGCACATTAGCAAGCTTATTTACCTTAGATATTTCGTTTTTGTGTTTTGACTGACCTTTAATATTTTCATATTGACTCTTCTTACAGCCAAGCTATTGCAAAAACACATTTGAGGGGCACAATTCTCATGTAACATCACTCGATTTTCATCCTAAGAAGACAGACCTTTTATGTTCATGTGATGGAAATGGCGAAATCCGATTCTGGAGTGTTACTAATTATTCTTATTCACGTGTTTCAAAGGTGAGATATCCTTTATTTACAGTGTTTTTTCATTTAATATCTTGATATGCTACTCACAATTTCCATTTTTCACAGGGGGGTACCACTCAAGTCAGGTTCCAACCTAAACTCGGACATCTTCTTGCTGCAGCGGCACATAATGTTGTTTCTATTTTCGATGTTGAAACAGATAGACAAACTCGTTCTTTGCAGGTTTCTCCAATAATTCTGGACATTTAGTCATTTATTTAAGTTCCATTTACATCATTAAATTTATCTTTTAGTCTAACAGCATTGTTTTGAACTTTATAAATAAACAAAAATTCCAGAACAGGTGTCCAAGTTATAACATATAGTTGTCAATCATCATTTTTATAATTGGCCATCATTTTTCATGTTTGATTTTTTCCAGGGTCATACCAGTGATGTACATTCTGTTTGTTGGGATGCTACTGGGGATTATTTGGCATCTGTCAGCCATGATTTCGTGAAGGTCTGGTCTATTAACACAGGAGATTGTATTCAAGAGCTAAGATCAACCGGAAACAATTTTCATTCATGTGTTTTTCATCCGACTTCTTCTAATATATTGATCATTGGGGGTTACCAGGTAATTCTTGTTACCATCCACTTTTAGTTTGTTCTTGCTTTCTTCTCAATGCCCTGTTGCGAAAGTAGTCAATATTTGGAAATTCATTTTTCTTCTTCTGAGAAAATATCCTAAATGATATTTGATAAGAACTAAGCTTCAAAAATCATGACAAATCTCTAAACTTAGTAAGTCGTAGTTATATATTTTTAATGTCTAATCCAAAGATATAAATCGGCATTATGTCAAGTTGTAAGTTATGTTAAATGAAACATGTTAAAAAGTTAAGATCACTGACTAATCTCAGGTCTTCCTTATTAATTGTATATGTTGATACACCGTAGTAATTTTGATACTAGAGTGTGTCAATATAGACCATGTAATTTTGAAAACAAAATAGTCTATGTTTTATTACTTGTGTTAAAAAAGAGTATTCACACGAAACATCTAATTTCAAGGTTAATATTCTTTTTCTAACTTTGATTAATTGTCTTGAATATGTCATTAGACTCTGGAGTTATGGGAGCGATCAATGAATAAGTGCGTACCTGTTCAAGCGCATGACAATTTGATTGCAGCATTGGCGCAGTCGCCTACGACTGGAATGGTTGCGTCGGCAAGCCATGACAAAACCGTAAAACTTTGGAAATAATGCGAAGTAGATTTGTAACTCAGATTATTAATTAATTAATTATCTTCTTTGTGGTTTATTATTTTTGTTTACTTTTGAAATTGAAATAAACGATAAAGCAGCGTATATGTCTGCTTTCCTGTTCTTTTTCTCCGTTGTATTTATATATCACAAACATCAATGTTAAACATCGAAACCTTTTATTTTGATCATTGGTGTCCGTAATCAGTAATCACAGCATGGTTTTACAAAAATGAACATAATTAGATAAAGAAATGAGTCAAATGATTAATTAAATTTTTTTTTTACTATAATCCCAACAACAAACTAATTATGACTATAATCCACATTCCATATTGATGAAATAATATTTTTTTTTATATAATTTATCATTTTATTCTAATGTCCAAAAATCCTAAATCCTAATAGTGATTTGAAACAATTGAAGAATAATTTTGGTAGAATATTTTGTTTTGGAGCATGATTCGATATGCTTAACTTGTTAAAACCTTTAGCCGGTTGCTGATTTCCACAACTAGTTGCGGCAATGGGAGCCGGAATTGGGCGGAAATAACCAGCGAACGGAAGGTGGAAGATTCTAGGGTTTGTGACTTAACGGTCACCTAGAATCAGTTGAGTGAAGAAAGGGAGATTAGGGAAAATGAAGTAATCAAACTTTATTAATTTCAACACACTTACAAGCAGTTTATTTATAAGCTAATTACAAAGATCTAAACTAATTTAACTAACAATAACTAATCACTTGTTATTATAGCTATTATTGTTATTATACTTATTATTACAACAATAGCTAATCCCTTGATCTTTGGACTGGATCGTGGTCCAGCATGAATTAGCCCACTTATAATTAAATGGGAAACTTGCAACTTCATCCTTAAGTTTCTCAACATTGCCCGTGTGTGTCCTTTATAAAACTTTTGCACTTTTGCCTTAAGTTTCTTTGTTATCTCTTTTGTCTGTCTTGGGCTATTTTACTTAATAGTAAACTTACATACAAAATGTCAAATAGGTCCCAAAACAGATATTATATTACAAGTTAATTAATTTATCTTAATTAACTTAATATTAATTTTGTTTTGCAAGTGGGCATATACTACAATTCTCTTTTATCAAAACAAGATTTTTATTAACTGCTGAAATATTTTTATTTCTAAAAACAACATCATGTTTCTCTATTTTATTACAATCATATTTAAAAAAATCAGATCTGCAATTTAATCTGTTGGCTTCAACAAGTATCTTCATTTTTTCTGATGAAGGATGCCCAAGCCTGTTGTGCCATATCCCAAGATCTATGACTGTATAAGCAAATTCAGAGGATTGAGGTTCTAAGAAATACAACCCATTTTGGCATTTACCCTGCCCAATCACTCTCTCTGAACTGTTTTCCTGAAAATGGCATTTAGATTGATCAAAAATGACACTTAGATTTGAATCATAGGTTAATTTGTTTACTGAAATTAAATTAACCTTGAATTGGGGTATATATAAGACATTTTTAAGTTTAATGTCTTTAGATATTGTTATGTTTCCAGTAGAGGTTACTTTGCATACCTCACCACTTGGGATGGTTACAAAGTGTTCATGATCCTCTGTTGGAGTTTTATCAAAGTTTTGGAGATTTCCAGTCATATGCTGGGAGGCTCCAGTGTCTATAATCCAAGAATTTCGATAATTTGATATATGAAAAGAAAAATCCATACCTGAGGATTTGTTTAGAAAATCCTTTATCATTAGAAGCTCTTCACTGGTTAACCCTTGGTTTGCAGAAGAAGAGGTGGCCTGATTTGCAAGTTCAGTGGAGCTCTTTTTGGATTCATCTTTTTTTTCTTTCTTGAATCTTTTCTTATCATTTGGAAATCCCACCAAATGATAACATTCTTCTCTAGTATGTCCAAAAAACTTACAATTATCACAATAAAATCTACTATCTAGTTTCTTCCCATTTTTCCCATATATTCCTCTTTTCTTTTGATCTTCTTTCTTAGGATCTTTTTCTATTTTCTTTGCAAACATGGCAGTTGCCTCTCCACCCATTTTTTCTTTAGAATTAGTCTTATGCTTCTCTTCTTGCATTACTAAACAAAAGACTTGATTCATGGATGGAAGATCTGGATGTGCTAGTATCTGACTCCTAAGGGTCATGAATTCATCATTCAATCCTAGCAAGAATTGATGAATTCGATCCTTTTCAACTTTCTTGTTATATATGGGTACACATGACTCACAAAAATTGCAATCTAATTTTTCAATTTCTATGAATTGGTCCCATAAAGTTTTAAACTTATCAAAGAAAATTGAAACTGAATCAGAACATTGATTTAAGGTATTGATCTCATACCTTAGCTGGCTCATTTTAGGAGCATTCTTTTGTTTGTACCTTTGTTCAAGGTCCTGCCATGCTGCATTTGCTGTTTCTGTGTGAACCAATGTGGAAGCAATTTGGGGAGTCACACTGTTGATGATCCAAGACAATACTAACCCATTGACCATTTCCCAATCATCATACTCTTCTCCTGCCTCATCTAGAGGCTTCTTTATCTTGCCATTAACAAATGCCATTTTTTTTCTTGACACTAGTGACAATTTCATTGAATTTGCCCAGGTTACATAGTTTTCTTCACCTTTGAGTTTATCTGCTACCATCTGAGCTCCTGGATGATCTCCGGATGTAAGATAGTAAGGTGATTTCCTGGAGTGACTTTCACTTTTTATTTGTTGGTGTCTTCTGGGTATTTTTTTTTGCCTTGGGTTTTCGTATTGTGAAGCTTGAATTGCTTTCATCAGTCTCATTATCGAACTTTGCTTCACTGAATTTTTCTGACTCGTCTGCAGAGCTTGTCACCATTGAGGAAGCGGAAGGAAGGTCGTCGACGTCGTTGCCTACAATTGATACCATGTTAAAACCTTTAGCCGGTTGCTGATTTCCACAATTAGTCGCGGCAATGGGAGCCGGAATTGGGCGGAAATAGGCAGTAAACGGAAGGTGGAAGATTCTAGGGTTTGTGACTTAACGGTCACCTAGAATCAGTTGAGTGAAGAGAGGGAGATTAGGGGAAATGAATGTAATCAAACTTTATTAATCTAAACACACTTACAAGCAGTTTATTTATAAGCTAATTACAAAGATCTAAACTAATTTAACTAACAATAACTAATCACTTGTTATTATAGCTATTATTGTTATTATACTTATTATTACAACAATAGCTAATCCCTTGATCTTTGGACTGGATCGTGGTCCAGCATGAATTAGCCCACTTATAATTAAATGGGAAACTTGCAACTTCATTCTTAAGTTCCTCAACATTGCTCGTGTGTGTCCTTTATGAAACTTTTGCACTTTTGCCTTAAGTTTCTTTGTTATCTCTTTTGTCTGTCTTGGGCTATTTTACTTAATAGTAAACTTACATACAAAATGTCAAATAGGTCCCAAAACAGATATTATATTACAAGTTAATTAATTTATCTTAATTAACTTGTAATTCCTTTACTCCCCCCTCAAGCCTTGGAATATATATTTAATATTCTAAGCTTGGAGTGAAATGTTGTGATTTCTTTCTCACCAAGTGCTTTGGTTAAAAAATCAGCAAGTTGGAACTTAGTTCCAATTTGTTTTAGTGAGATTTTCTTTTGGTTTATCATTTCTCTTATGAAATGACAATCCACTTCTATGTGTTTAGTCCTTTCATGAAAAACTGGGTTGTTTGCTAAATGTATGGCTGACTTGTTGTCACAGTAAAGATCTGTGGGTATTTTAATTTTAATTTTTAGTTCATTCATCAATTGATGAATCCATACAATTTCACAAGTGGTTTGTGCTATAGCCCTATACTCAGCTTCACATGAGGACCGGGCTATTGTGTTTTGTTTCTTAGTTTTCCAAGATATTAAAGAATCACCTAACATAAGGCAGAACCCTGTTAGTGACTTCCTGCTGATTTGGCATGCTGCCCAATCAGCATCACAATATCCTCTGATCATCATGCTTGCATTTTTGTTATATAATAGTCCCTGTCCAGGAGCATTCTTGATGTATCTTATTAATTTGAAGAGAACTTGAAGATGAACCTCTCTTGGTTCATGCATAAATTGGCTTAACCAGTTTACTGAGAAACTGAGATCAGGCCTTGTTATATTTAGATATATCAGTTTCCCAACCATCTTCCTATAGAAGGTTGGGTTTTTAATCAGTGGTGATTTATCATTCTTGAGATCTACATGTCTTTCCATTGGGATTTTGGATGGCTTTGCACCAGAAAGCCCAGATTCTTCCAATATGCCTAATGCATATTTCCTTTGAGATAAATATATGCCTTGAGGTGAATGAGATACCTCAATGCCTAGGAAATAGCTTAACTTTCCTAGATCTTTTAGTTTGAATTGTTTTTCTAATTGTAATTTTATTATGCCAATTTCCATTTCATTATTCTCTGTTAAGATGATATCATCAACATATACAATTAGGTATAATATGTTATGATTTCTTTCTCTTATAAATAGGGAATAATCCGATTTTGCTTGAGAAAACCCAATTTCTAAAAGTACTCCTCTTAGCTTCGCAAACCAGCTCCTTGAGGCTTGTTTGAGCCCATATAGGGATTTGTTCAGTTTACAGACCCTCTTGTCTGTTTCTTTTAATAAACCTTGAGGAGGTTTTAAATATACTTCTTCATGTAAATCTCCATGCAAAAATGCATTGTTTACATCCAGTTGATATAAATTCCATCCTTTGATGGCAGAAATTGCTATTATTGTTTTTATAGTTACCATTTTGACTACTGGTGCGAAGGTTTCAAAAAAATCAAAACCCTCCTTTTGTGTAAACCCTTTGGCCACTAGCCTAGCTTTATATCTTTCCACTTGGCCATCTGGTTTGTATTTTATCTTTTAGATCCATTTTGATCCAATGGATTTCCTGTTTTGTGGAAGGTTTGTTAAAACCCATGTATTGTTTTCTATTAAAGCCTCCATTTCATTTTTCATTGCTTTAATCCATCTTGGATCTTTTAAGGCTTCATTGTATGAGATTGGTTCATCATTGGTTGTTATTTGTTTTAAAAAAAATTTATGATTTTTATTTATTCTATTATATGAGACATGATTGCTCATAGGATAGTTTGATTCATATGATTTGTTTTTATTTTGTAGAACAAAATCTTGGAAATATTTTGGTTTGTTGATTTTTCTTCCATACAAGCTTATTCTTTGGCCTGTTGGTTGTATATGATTGTTTTCTTGGGATTCTATTTGTTCTTGATTTTGTTCTGAATTGTTTAGAGAATTTCTGGAATTAACTCTTTCAGAATTTTGTACTGAATTTCCTAATAATTCTCTATTTTTAGTAGAATTTATTATTTTTTTATTAAGTTCTGGAATTTGCCCTGAGGCATCTCCTGACTGGTTTTGTTGGTTATTTAGACCATTCTGTCCAGAGCTTTCTCTTTGCTCTGGATTTTGTTCTGGAATTTGCCCTGAGGCATCTCCTGACTGGTTTTGTTGGTTATTTAAACCATTCTGTCCAGAGCTTTCTCTTTGCTCTGGATTTTGTATTGATTTTCTTAATAAATTCCTGTTTAAGTTGGATTCAGCTCTTCTAATCTGAATCTGTCCTGGGGTATTTTCTGAATGACTTTGATGGTTATTCAGAATGCTTTGTTCATGACTATGTGTTATTTTTCCTGTTGATTCTCTATTTCTCCTATAATTTTTATTTAGAGAAAACTGTTTTGATGTATGCCCTGGGGCAGCATCTAAGTGTTTTTGTTTATTATTTAGAACATTATGTCCAGAGTTTCCTTCTTGCTCTGGACTTTGATTTTGGCTTTCTAATAACCTTTCTTGTGTATTTGTTCTTTCTGAAGAATCATTTTGTTCTGTTTGAATTGTTTTATTATTTTCAGAAGATATTTTATATGTGCTTTTATTTTTGTTAGCAGATTCTGTGTTTCCAGAATGTTTATCTGCATTTTCAGAATTTATTTCTGTATTTTCAGAATTTGGTTCTATATCACCAGATATTGTACTTTCAGAATGTGCTTCTATCATATTATGCCCATCATGTTGATAGATAATATGATTATAAAAATTTTGTAGTGGTCTTTCATTTAAGCTTTGTTTTTTAGTGTTTTTAGTTATATCTTTGAATGGAAAGATATTTTCCCTAAAAACAACATTCCTTGAAATATGAAATTTCATATTTTCTATTTCTAGAACTATGAAACCCTTTGTATTAGATGGGTATCCCATGAAAATTCCTTTGAAAGTTCTTGGTGAGAACTTATGTTCTCTAGAGTTTGTGGTTGTATAACATAGGCATCCAAAAGTTTTAAAATTTTCATAGTTTGGAATTTGGTCATGTAAGATTTCAAAAGGGGTTTTGTTTTGTAATACCTTGGAAGGTATTCTGTTTATTATATGGGCAGCAGTTAGAACACATTACCCCCAATATTCTAATGGAGCTGCACTTTGAAAGTGTAATGCTCTTGCTACCTCTAATAAATGCCTATGTTTTCTTTCAACTATGGCATTTTGTTGAGGTGTGTATGGGCATGAATGCTGGTGGATTATCCCATATTCTTCAAGTAACCTTTTAAAATTATTTGAACTAAATTCTCCTCCATTATCACTCCTTATTGTTTTTATATTTTTGTTAAATATATTTTTAACTTTTAATATAAAACTTTTAACACATTCTAAAACCATATTTTTGTTTTTAATTAAAAAAATCCAAGTTGTTCTACTTAGATCTTCAACAATTGTTAAGAAAAAAGAATATCCATCATGTGTGTTTATTGGGAATTTTCCCCAAACATCTATGTGAATTAAATCAAATGGATATTTTGATTTTGTTAAGCTATTTTTGTATTTTAGTTTGCTTTGTTTTGCAAGTGGGCAAATACTACAATTCTCTTTTATCAAAACAAGATTTTTATTAACTGCTGAAATATTTTTATTTCCAAAAACAACATCATGTTTCTCTATTTTATTACAATCATATTTATGTATAGATTTAAAAAAATCAGATCTGCAATTTATTCTGTTGGCTTCAACAAGTATCTTCATTTTTTCTGATGAAGGATGCCCAAGCCTGTTGTGCCATATCCCAAGATCTATGACTGTATAAGCAAATTCAGAAGATTGAGGTTCTAAGAAATACAACCCATTTTGGCATTTACCCTGCCCAATCACTCTCTCTGAACTGTTTTCCTGAAAATGACATTTAGATTGATCAAAAATGACACTTAGATCTGAATCATAGGTTAATTTATTTACTGAAATTAAATTAACCTTGAATTGGGGTATATATAAGACATTTTTAAGTTTAATGTCTTTAGATATTGTTATGTTTCCAGTAGAGGTTACTTTGCATACCTCACCACTTGGGATGGTTACAAAGTGTTCATGATCCTCTGTTGGAGTTTTATCAAAGTTTTGGAGATTTCCAGTCATATGCTGGGAGGCTCCAGTGTCTATAATCCAAGAATTTCGATAATTTGATATATGAAAAGAAAAATCCATACCTGAGGATTTGTTTAGAAAATCCTTTATCATTAGAAGCTCTTCACTGGTTAACCCTTGGTTTGCAGAAGAAGAGGTGGCCTGATTTGCAAGTTCAGTGGAGCTCTTTTTGGATTCATCTTTTTTTTCTTTCTTGAATCTTTTCTTATCATTTGGAAATCCCACCAAATGATAACATTCTTCTCTAGTATGTCCAAAAAACTTACAATTATCACAATAAAATCTACTATCTAGTTTCTTCCTATTTTTCCCATATATTCCTCTTTTCTTTTGATCTTCTTTCTTAGGATCTTTTTCTATTTTCTTTGCAAACATGGCAGTTGCCTCTCCACCCATTTTTTCTTTAGAATTAGTCTTATGCTTCTCTTCTTGCATTACTAAACAAAAGACTTGATTCATGGATGGAAGATCTGGATATGCTAATATCTGACTCCTAAGGGTCATGAATTCATCATTCAATCCTAGCAAGAATTGATGAATTCGATCCTTTTCAATTTTCTTGTTATATATGGGTACACATGACTCACAAAAATTGCAATCTAATTTTTCAATTTCTATGAATTGGTCCCATAAAGTTTTAAACTTATCAAAGAAAATTGAAACTGAATCAGAACATTGATTTAAGGTATTGATCTCATACCTTAGCTGGCTCATTTTAGGAGCATTCTTTTGTTTGTACCTTTGTTCAAGGTCCTGCCATGCTGCATTTGCTGTTTCTGTGTGAACCAATGTGGAAGCAATTTGGGGAGTCACACTATTGATGATCCAAGATAATACTAACCCATTGACTATTTCCCAATCATCATACTCTTCTCCTGCCTCATCTAGAGGCTTCTTTATCTTGCCATTAACAAATGCCATTTTTTTTCTTGAAACTAACGACAATTTCATTGAATTTGCCCAGGTTACATAGTTTTCTTCACCTTTGAGTTTATCTGCCACCATCTGAGCTCCTGGATGATCTCCGGATGTAAGATAGTAAGGCGATTTCCTGGAGTGACTTTCACTTTTTATTTGTTGGTGTCTTCTGGGTATTTTTTTTTTTGCCTTGGGTTTTCGTATTGTGAAGCTTGAATTGCTTTCATCAGTCTCATTATCGAACTTTGCTTCACTGAATTTTTCTGACTCGTCTGCAGAGCTTGTCACCATTGCGGAAGCGGAAGGAAGGTCGTCGACGTCGTTGCCTACAATTGATACCATGTTAAAACCTTTAGCCGGTTGCTGATTTCCACAACTAGTCGCGGCAATGGGAGCCGGAATTGGGCGGAAATAGGCAGTAAACGGAAGGTGGAAGATTCTAGGGTTTGTGACTTAACGGTCACCTAGAATCAGTTGAGTGAAGAGAGGGAGATTAGGGGAAATGAATGTAATCAAACTTTATTAATCTAATCACACTTACAAGCAGTTTATTTATAAGCTAATTACAAAGATCTAAACTAATTTAACTAACAATAACTAATCACTTGTTATTATAGCTATTATTGTTATTATACTTATTATTACAACAATAGCTAATCCCTTGATCTTTGGACTGGATCGTGGTCCAGCATGAATTAGCCCACTTATAATTAAATGGGAAACTTGCAACTTCATCCTTAAGTTTCTCAACATTGCTCGTGTGTGTCCTTTATGAAACTTTTGCACTTTTGCCTTAAGTTTCTTTGTTATCTCTTTTGTCTGTCTTGGGCTATTTTACTTAATAGTAAACTTACATACAAAATGTCAAATAGGTCCCAAAACAGATATTATATTAATAGAATTTAATTTATCTTAATTAACTTGTAATTCCTTTACGGTCGACATCTTAAGGGTGATTCTTCTATTATCAAACAATTCACGCCAGAACTTGCTTAGGAAGACTTTGCCACGGTCCAAGATCATTAACCTTGGAATTCCATATAAACGCACAATCTGTGCTACGAAGAAGTCGGCTACTAACGTTCCCGAGTATGTTGTTGGCAAGCTCTCGAGATTGCAGTATTTAGACAGATGGTCGACCACCACGATTATAACTGAATGTCCCCCAACCGTAGGCAGTCTGGTGATAAAGTCAAGACTCAATTCCTCCCAAATAGCCGAATGGATATTTAGTGGTTGTAGCAGACCAAGTGCTTTAGCCGGCAACAAGTTCACTTAATGGCAAATCGTACAATTTGTGATAAAGTCTTTAATGAACGAGGTCACCCCCTCCAATGGAAGTGTTGCCTAACCCGATAGAATGTTCGATAAAAACCGCCAATTTTCGAACCATGGAATTCTCCCAATATGTGTTTCCTCAAATCTGAGTTTGGACCTACGCAGTACCGTTAACTGTTAATCCCTCCAGAGCTGTCTGACTGTTAATATGTTGCCGAATTACTCCCAGCCACTCGTCGGTGGAGTTCTCTCGTCTTAATTGTTCCAACCAGGTAGGCAATGGTTGGCAGACCAGCCTCAATAATTGCTCGAAATGCAAGTTCTCCTCCTCAGCTGGTAATCAAGATAATGCATCGGTATCAATATTTTCTTTACCCCGCTTATATATAATCGAGTACGACTAGCGAGTAATTTGGATAAGAAATATTGTTGTTCGGGTGTTTAGATGACCTGATTGAGCAAGTTCTTTAAACTGTGGTGGTCTGTCCGGATTGTGAAGGGACTTCCGAGGAGGTAATGCCTCAACTTCCGGACGGCGTCGGTAATCGCCCATAACTCCTTGGCGTAAGTTGAGGCTTTCTGCCTTAGAACGGATAATTTTTTACTAAAGATAGCCATTGGGTGTTCCACCTGTAGCAGAATGGCTCCCACGCTCACATCCGTTTCGATCATGAACGAAGTGCTGAAATCTGAGTAAATTGGAACCAGAGCCAATATCAATATCTGTTTGAGTTGGTTGAAGGCCATGGTAGTCTCATCCGTCCACCTAAATTTCTGTTTTCGTAGCAGATTGGTCATTGGTGCAACCACATGGGCGTATTGTCGAATAAAGCGGTGATAATAACCGGTGAACCCCAAGAAGGATCGAACTTGCCGTACTGTAGTTGGTAATGACCAGGATTCGACCGTCGCGATTTTCTCTGGACCGGGTTGAACTCCGTTGGTGGTAATGATGTGTCCCAAGTACGTCAACTTGGCCACCCCGAAACAATATTTGTTTCGCCGTAGGTAGAAATGTAGAATGAATGAGTCTTCAGCAGGCCAAGCACTTCCCATAGATGTTGTAGATGATCATCCTCCGAGCGGCTATAAATGAGTATATCATCGAAAAAGACGACAACAAATTTCCGTAAAAAGGGTGCCAGAAGTTGGTTCATGGTGGTCGGCACATTCGTGAGCCCGAAAGGCATCATGGTGAACTCATAATGACCGTGATGCGTCTGGAATACTGATTTCCTAATGTCATCCTCCACGATCCGAATTTGGTGATAACCCGCCCAGAGGTCCAATTTGTAGAAAATCTGGGATCTGTGAAGCTCGTCCATCGTCAGAATTGGGTTGCGATCCCGTATAATACTCATCGTGTTCAACGCCCGGTAGTCGACGCAGAAGCTCCACGAGCCATCCTTCTTGAGCACTAATAATATCGATGACCAATCCTTTTTGTATCATTTCTGCTATCAGTCTTTCAATCTCATTTTTTTGGAAATGAGGATACCGGTATGGGTTGATATTTACTGGTTGTGCTCCTGATACTAATACAATATGGTGGTCAGTTTTTCGAGCAAATTGTTCCAGGATATTGTCAATTTCAGTCCTGGTTTCGCTTGGCAGGTTCGGTGGCTCGTATCGTAAATGGCAAAAAAACGCCACCTCTTGTCGAGTTATCAGTCGACGCAGGCCCCCACTCGAAATGGATAATTCGGCTAAGTGTGGTATCCCCTGGAGTACTATTTTAGTTCCTTGATCCTCGAACTATAACGTTAATTCCTTGTAATCGGTAACCACCGGTCCAAGCGTGTCTAGCCACTGGACTCCGAGCACCACATTTGCTCCCTCCATCGTGAGCACATAGAGATCTTGAATCACGGTTGTCTCTTGAAATCAGACCGGTACTCGCAGACAGACTTTGCGACAAGTAAAAAAGTCTCCACTCCCAATGAAAATTCGGAATTTCCGCAAAGTCTGGACCGGAATTCCCAGTCAGTAAGCCACAGATCTTTGCACGAAGTTGTGGGTGCTCCCACTATTAATCAAAATAGATAATTGATGTCCCTCAATGGTCCCCGCCAATCTGATAGTTGTTGGATTAAATGATACTGAGAGAGCATGCATGCTAATCTCGATGCCACCTTCTAATTTTTCTCCGACCTCAACCTCCTTAGCTTCCGGCTCTATGATTTCCACCAAACAGTTCTTCTCCGTGCATAATCGGAAGAGTTTCCCCTGACACCTATGACCTGGCTTAAACTTCTCATAGCAGTTGAAATATAGGCCTTTTTTCGATCGCTCCTTCCTCTTCTCGACTGTTAACATTCGTCGCACTATTGGCACCCCGATCATCGTCGACGGTGTTTTGAGCAGAGGTTCCAATTTGGAATTCAGTGTCGTCCCCAAATATTTTCCGGCTTTATACCCTCAATTCGCTTCATGCATTTTTGCGATGGATAATGCCTTCTAAACAATGTTGGTGAATTTGAATGGCGTCGCCTGTTTATACATCTTTAATTAAGTATCCATCGGAGTGGCTGTCGGCTTCACGTCTGATAAATCTACCTTATCCAGGTTCGAACGAGCGTACTGGTGGTGAGTAAAAACAAGGAACCATCCTTGTCGTAATTATTATGAATGCCCAAGAAATGGTGTAAATCCCCGAGAACTTTGATTGGAAATATCTTCGTTAACTGGTCAATCGTTTGGCGAGCAAATACGTCCAATGAACTTGTCGATATTATGTCGTCAACGTAGATGAGAATTAATTAAGTCCTCAATCCCTTCCGCTCTGTAGAAGAAGAGAGAGTGATCACTTTTGCTTTCTTCGAACTTGAGTTTAAATGTTTAATCATAGCATCCCGAAGCCACTGGAACTGTATACTCTTGGGGATTGCTTGAGTCCATAGATGGACCTTTTCAGGCAATATACATGTGTGGGAAAATCTTTATTTATGAACCTGGTAGGTTGCCACATGAGTACTTGCTCGGAGAGAACGTCGTGGAAAAAAACGTTTATGACTGCACGTTCTTCCAACCTTTTGAAACTGCTCGAGAAATCGCAATCCTTACAGTCACCAATATAATTACGGGCGCGAAGGTCTCGCCATAATCAATCCCATCTCACTCCCATGTCTCGTTTTCCATTAAAGAATTGTATTCGACTTTCATGGTAACTGTCCAATCCTTGTCTTCTAGAGCCTTGGCCGTACCTGAGGGGATTGATAAAGGAGCAGAAATTTGAGAAATATATTTTGGAATAGGTTTTCGAATCCCAATTTGGGACCTTGTAACCATGTCATGGCCACGAATGTTGAGAGTTTTCTCTGAGGCATCTGTATCAAATAGTTCCCCTGCTGAAGCTATATCAATCACCTAGGTCGGGGGTGCATTTTCTATTGTTGAAACTAGGTCTAAAGTTGAATCGGAATGAGGGACGACGGGAGATGCTTCTTTCTCAATAATGGTCGGAAAACTTGTGAAACCTGGCTCAGACAATGGAACTGACTTAGTCAATTGTAATTTCTGATTTTGATTGAAATCTGATTAAAAAAACACAGTCTCTTGATATGATAATTTTCCCAGTTTTTGGATTATAACATATATACCCTTGGTGGTATGATGGATAGTCAAGAAATATACAGGGGTCCGTTCGAAAATATATATTTTTTTTGATCGGTCGAAGATTAGGGTAAATCACACAACCGAATACCCGAATATCTTGGAAATTTGGGGCAGAGTTAAACATTTCTTCAAACGATGAGTTTCCGTTGAGGGTAGTCGTCGGAGTGCGATTATATACAAGAATGCCTCCATGTGAAAAGCGTATTGCTAGAACCGAAGTGGAAGACTACAGTGGTGAAGAAGTGCAAGTCCTATGTCGACAATGTATTTGTGCCGTTGCTCGACAGTACCCATCTGAGGGTATGCATACGGGCAGGAAAAACGATGGTCAATGCCTTCTTAAGCAAGATACGATCGGAAGGATCAAAATTCTCCCCCGTTATCAGACTGAATAGCCTTAATCTTCTTCCCGGTTTGCCTTTGGAGTATACCCTGAACAGTTTGAATGATTGCAGAGCATCAGACTTGGATGTTAAGGGGAACAACCAGTTGTATTTGGTGTGACCATCCACGTAATTGAAGAAATAATAGATAATAGTGACCGTCAGTGGATGGTTCAGGAGCCGGTCCCCACAGATCGACGTAGATTAGATCAAGAAGATATTTAGCTGAGTTTTATTGTCTTGAGGGATGAGGAAGGCGGTCGTATTTACTAGATACATACACAAGAATGCAGTCGGAAATTTGATGTTTATTTGATATTGATAAATTATATCATTTTACAATATCTAATGTTAATTTAGAAGATATGTGACTCAGAACGAGCATGCCATAAATCAACCGGAATTTTTCCAATGAGATTGACCTCCGGTTGTACCAAGTCTTCCAAGTCCAACTCATACATCCCTTGCTTGACGTCTGAGCTATGACATCTTTAGTCTGCATATCAATAATATACACATATGATGAGTCGAAGAACATCCCAAAATTTTGTCCTTACACAGCTTATTTACGGATAATAATTTTCGAAAAACAGAGGGAACTATTTGCAGATCTTTTATTTGAACTTCTTTTGAACCTAATTTGAAAACCACATCTCATACCTTGGATGCAGAAAGTACTCAACTATTTGCTATTGTAATTCCTGAAGATTTCAAGACAGGTTTAGCAAATTATACAAAACATCCATTACCTGATACATGACCTTCTGCTCCGCTATCGGGATTGCAGAGAGCATTGACGGTCTATTTCTTTGCAATAGACAACTGTCTTGCATGATGTTCCGGTGGAGAAGGGTAGAGATTTTCATTGTGCCTATTATGTACGTGATTGCCAAATGCCCCTTCTTGCTGCAGATTTAGCAAGATCTAGAGACACATTCCTTCTTGAGTCAGACCAAGAACTTTAGTATTTCTCATTTCTTGATTTATGAGGAGTACTCGTATAGTTTGAACTGTCATGGTGGCAAGATGGGACGAAATAACAACCACGATTGACTCAGAATCAAAGTTAAGACCTCCGATTACATACAAGATTATCTCTGAATCAGAGATTACCCTAAACCCTACAGAGAAGGTAAGCCTCGATTGACAATTCGCCTTTCTCAGTTGTCTGCAGTTGATGCCGAATCTGCAAAATCCTTGAGCTAGATGAAGAAGTATGGATCTCTTGTAATGTGGACCATACTGATGCTGAAGAATCAAGACTGGCTACCTGTGATAATACACCTGATGATAATGTCGAGAAGATTCAACCACGAATTATCTAATCTTATTGGATCTTGAGATTGTCGTCTAGCACAATCGTGCCTTCAACATACGGTAGAAGATTGTAACTGCACAAGTGGGTTCTGACCTGTACTTACCAGTTGAAGAAGTTCTCACTGGTAATTTTCTCAGTATTCGCCTGATTGATCTTGACCAGTTTAACCTGCCTGAGGAAGTTGTCGGTGGAATCAGTCGCCATGCCTGATTAGAGAAGCAAGAACCTCAGAGGTGGAGAAGGAGAAATAAACGCAAACGACCCAAGATCGAAGAGTCTAACTAGCATCTGAATGATTGATTCTATTTTCACTTTTTCATATAATGCTCATTACAGTATTTATTTATACTATTATTTAATTAGTTAGTTACAGGTAACCATAAGTTGTTAGTTTAACCGATCTGGATTAGATTTGCCTAATCCGTAACACCCTTGAACCTGTCAAGATTTCCTTTTGACTCATGTACATGATTTACGCATAAGTTACTTTCATATATTGGGTATAGGTATTAGGTTCGGTAACATAAACTCCTAAGATCGATCATCTACTGAGGAACCTATCAAACTATTGACACGATAATTGATGGTATGCCTCATGTCTATGTATACCGACTACCTTTGAACCAGCCTATAAGTTGGGTATATATAGGTGTTCTCCCCCCCAACCTAAGAGGTCATGCGATTGAGATAAAATAAAAAATAAAAGTACTATGCTTCATCATTAGGTCTCTTTTTAAGCCTACTTTTATGTGTCAAACGAGTCTAGCCGAGCTTTTGCTTATAGAGCCGGGCTCGGGCTTGGCTCGTTAAGATATGATCTGGGCTCGGATTCGGCTCGTCAGAGATTTTCCAGGCTTGAGCTCGAATTAAAAAAAAAAAATTTAGAGACATGGAAAATCGAACCCGTGACCTCTAACATGCTTAACAAACGTTTTACAATCTATGCTACACCTTTATTCTCTCTAAATTTAATATTTTTTTAGTTTTTTATACTTTCTGGGCTCGAATTAAAAGAAATAATTATTTGAAAAATTGGGGAATCGAACCATTGATCCCTCAAACACTAAATAAACCTTTTACCAACTATGCTACACCTCTATTTTCTTTAAATTTAATATTTTTTTAGTTTTTTATACCTATTAACGAGCCCACTCGAGCTTAACGAGCTTGAGGCTTGGGCTCGGGCTCGGCTTGTTGGGCTTGGGAGCCCGAGCCGGACTTTATTTGACAGCCTACCTACATTCAATTGCCAAAATCGTAGGATAACAAAAAAATTCACCGAAAATTCCCAAATTTGAAATTTTTTTTTCCCATTTTGAAGAGTGAATGCCTGAGTGCCAACCTGGGATGATTCTTTTGTGAACGGAAGTCCTATATCTTAGTGGACCATTCACACTCTTTTTACTCACTAGTTAACAGAATTTGGGGTTCATACTTCATACTCTTAGAAGGTCTTTGGTTTCGGAAAAAGTCATAAATGGCAAAAGTCGAGCCATTCCTTGGTGGGCTAAAGTCGAGCTCCCTTATGGGTTAAGGCCGAGCTCTTTTTTGTGGCTAAAGTCGAACCTGAGAGAAAAAGTTTAATTGGAGGAAGTCGAACTTTGTAAAGTCGACATGAAAGAAATCGAACTTGAAAAGTCGATCTGGAGGAAGATATTGAAAATTTATTAAATGAAAATATATAAAAGTAATTTTTTTCAAAATGAATTAAACATCTTATGATATTTCCTTACTAAATGCAGTAATAATAATAATAAATAGGTGGGTGCAATTGTAAATTTAAAATAAAAAGATTTGATATGAGAGGATTCATTAGAATCTTTAATATTAATCTTTATTTTAAAAAATCCATATAAAAATCAATCAAATAATTAAAAAAATTGATTTCTTTCCATATTTTGGAAAATCATTTCATTATAAATATTCAGGCTTCATGTTAAAACTCTCACCAAACAAATGTAAAATAACCTCTTATTCATCTGAGTCAAGAAAGTTCAGGTAGGCATTTGTATGAAGCAACACAAATGGCGAAAAAAGGATTATTACTTATACTCAATGGTGATAAAGCCTTTCATCAACCTTCTTCATCAATATCATGGATTCGAAATGTAAAATATCTCATGAAAAATTGGCGACCAAGACCTAAGGTGACGATTTTTGCGATTAAAGCTGACGGATGGACCGGTAATGAAATATTTGATGTAAAAGGAGAGGAGGTAATGAAATATCTGATGTAACGAGCCCCGACTTACTAAACCAAAGTCAGTTAAGGAAGGTAACTCGTTAGATTGTCAGATTCGATTCATTGAGATGAAGAACTTGATGAATATCAAATTCGATTATTTTCAAAATTTTGTAAAAAATAATGTCCATTAAATTAAGTTTGATATACATTTTTGTACATAATATATTATAACATTATTTCAATATGTATATTATGCAAAGATGATAATCAATTGTAACATTTCAGATAATAAAGCATTTTTTAATGAAAAATCTTTGGTACGGTTTATTTAATTATTAAATATAACCACAATTTATCATTTATTAGTTTAAAAAAATATTAAATACAAGTTTGATAGATAAATCTTCGATTGTCTTCAGAAGACTTGACGTATGTAGAACGGCTTAGTTAGAGCTGGAGGAAGTGCGACAGAGGTTGAAGGAGGCGTTACAGATAGGGGAGGAAGTCGAATAAATTGAGGAGAAAAAAGTAGAACCGAGTTGGATCCAGAGTTGGCGATGTACCCGACCCACCGTTCAAGAAGACTTCATCAATTATTAGGATCGTATTTGTTAGTAGTTATGGAAGTTGTGGAGTAGTTAATTGTAATCAAGAGTTATAAAATCGAGATTAAAAAAAAATAAAAGATATCATTGAATTTTCTAAGAAAAATTTCCCCGTCTCAGGCTCCACTCTTGGAGATTTACTTCCTTTCTTCTCAGGCTTTCTTCAGAAATATTTCGTTTCCATTTCGGTTCGTTGGAATTGCTCCATGAACTCACTCCGACGACCTACCACATTGAAACAATAAATACATCATATATTTCGTTGCTCAACAATGCATCGATCTGCAAATACAATGCACTCATCTCTTTCTCTTAAGAGTCCAGGGTATGTTTCTTTTCCACAGTTAACTCTAGAAAATAATCTTGAAGTTACTTCTAGCTCCCGTGTAACCCATTGGGAGCAGGTTCTCCAATGGCTCACTCGAGAGCTATAGGAGGTGCCTCTCTTTGCATGGTGCTTGCACGAACGTGATCGACCTTAGAAATGGCAAGAACGTACGCATATTGGTACGGTGGCTCTCAGACCTCAAATCCTCCCGACGCTCCTCGAAAACCCCTTGCCCCGTTTACTATGAGAAGCCGCAGATTCCAACTCCCTCTCCTCCAAGGGAACAAGGGCTCTTTACCTTCCTCCATCACTTCAAACTGTATATTCATTCACCATATTAGGTTCACCACTATTTCTATAGAAAATATTATTACAACCATGCATGTTTGCGACTTGCGTATTTAATGATTGATCGTTATTGTTTATGATATAAATCTTTAATGTCCAAACATCAAGTTTATCCAAATGTTTTTAATGGAATTATTAATTAATACAACCATGTTTATTAAATATAACCACAATTTATCATTTATTAGTTTAAAAAAATTATTAAATACAAGTTTGATAAATAACGGTCAGGGTCCACCCGAAAAGGCACTTGGGTCGATAAGTAAACAAACTCAATGGTGAAAGTGGTGCGGAACGAGGAGGATCCGGCGCGACCCGTCTGGAATTTTAAAAATTATAAAATAAATAAATTATAAAATTATAAAAAATAATTAAAAAAGTAAACCAAAATTTTAAAATGGGTAGACTTTTTTACCTTAATTTTTAAAAGTAAAAACAAAAAGTAAATCTAAAATATACATAAGGTTTAAAAGCTAATACTTAAGCTTAAAAATGTAATAAATTTTTAATCTTATTAATCTTATATGGCTATATCTAATATAATATTATATAATTTATTAAAAAATTATTTTTTTTAAACAGGGGCAAAACTGGGGCGGCCCATTCGGGTTTTACCCTGCCCCAAGACCCGCCCCAGAATATGACCGGGGCAGCGGGGCACAGGGTAATGGGGCAAAAAATTAAAAATGGGTCATAATATCTCCCCCGTCCCCGGTAAACCTCCGGGGCATAGAACGGGGCGGGGCCAGGGCGACCCACCCCGTTCTCACCCCTACCCATATATATAGTTTAAAGAACAATTACTTTGTCAAAACATTATTGTCTATGATTAAATCAATTGAGGTTTCATTTAATAAACAATGGCTAAGATTAGAGGTAAAAACGCCCGTTCCGCGCCCCGGTGGTAACCGGAGACGGGGCAGATATTCTGCCCCGTCGCCCCGGTCATATTCCGGAGCGGGTCTTGGGGCAGGGTGAAACCCGAATGGGTCACCCCGGTTTCTATATATATAATTAAAATAAAACCCTGGGCAACACTCAACAAGTTTTCCCAATTTACTATACCCAAACCCTTAAAAGGGAAGAAATAGATTAAAAATAGATATCAATAAAAAATCGAAGGGGAAAAAGGAAGAAAAACATGGAAGAAGGGAGAAGAGGGTAGTAGGATTATAAAATGAAGAAGCAAGAACAAAAATGAATAAGCAAGAACATACTCACTATAGAACGGGCGACCACCGGAGTTGTAGATCAATGGAGAGGCACAGACGATGAGACCTGCAAGATCGATT
Source organism: Zostera marina (assembly GCA_001185155.1). Classification (NCBI taxonomy): domain Eukaryota; kingdom Viridiplantae; phylum Streptophyta; class Magnoliopsida; order Alismatales; family Zosteraceae; genus Zostera; species Zostera marina. Next base: position 223,610 of record LFYR01000773.1, read on the forward strand.
GGCACGGTGAAGACTGGACTGGAATGAGGGAAGTGAAACACGATCTTAATAAATACATTTTTAGGTTTTTATATCGATCGGCGATTAACGGAATTGGCAGAAATTTAAGTTTCATTTAATTCCTTCAAATTTATTGACGGAAATTCCGTCGATATTAGACAAAAAATTTCTATGAAATTTCAATGACGGAAATTCGTTAATATTATTCCTTCTTCAATTATAAGGTCCTCGGCTTGTAGGTTAATATTATTCCTTCTTCAAAATTCCGTTAATCTTGATCCTTCTTCAATTATAAGGTTTTTTTTTTGTAGTGTGATAACATTTATCAGAGATTTATTATTATAAAATATTTGTTGTGACTTTGACTGCATTTTAACTCTTATTCGTTCAAAGCTTCTCATAGAACTCGCTCGGAGGCTGTAGAAATACATAAGTAGATGGCTGATATTCCGATCATCATATATTTTAGTATTAGTTTCCACTGTAATAAGGAATAATAACCAGTTTTTTTTTTGTTTTTTTTATTTATTTATTTATTTTATTTATTTATTTTATTTTTTTAAAGGCGATTTATATTAAAATAAAAATAAAAAGGTTAGAAACTACGATAAAAAGATAAACAATTAATTAAACAACTAAAAGTACGACAGGATGTGTGGAATAAGTATAGCTTGTTAATCCTCGGCTTGTAGGTCAGTAACCAATAGCGAGGCTTCCTCTCATCTTCTTATAGCTGTATTTTCCAAACTTAACCTGTGCACTTTTTTAAATAAGCGGTAGTCATAGATAATAGCCAAATCTCGTATGAAATCTCTTGTAACGACTTTAACCGGACGAGAGAGTCCCTTCTTGTGTCGTAAATTCCTCTCCCTCCAAAGATGCCATATAAATATTGCAAGTGCATTCCAATGTAGTCCCCAACATGGCGCTGACTTCCTGAATTTGGATATCCCCTCCATGATATCACCCACCCTTATATCTCCTTACTTTATCTCTATGATATCCATAATTTTCCATGGTGCATAATCTGTCAACCTTGTAAATTCGTTCCAAAGAGTCCAGCTGAAATCGCAATTGAAGAATAAATGGGCTGTCGTTTCCTCAACTGTATCACATAGGACACAATTTGCTGGAACCACTGACCCCCAAGACCTCAATTTATCGAATGTTCTTAGCTTACCCCATCTCAATCTCCATAAAAAGAAGGCCATCTTTGAGGTACGGCATGTCCACACTCCTACGGCAGAGGGTCAGAGACAGATGGCGGTGATAATTTTTCTCTTATGAGGCTCGATTTTATACTACCGCTCACTGTGCAATCCAGCCCTGCAGGATAGAATAATTTGATATCCTCTTTGGCTCTCAGAATGCTAGACCAGATCAGGAAATCTTTAGGATAGAATTGGATTTCCGCCAAATCTCTTGCTTTGAGATAGCGTCCCCGCATCCAAACCGCCCATGGAGAACTCCCATTCCAGATTCTATATGCCCATTTGACCCTATCAACCCTTGCGAGTAGTACCGGATCCGCCAAGCCTAGACCCCCATCCTCCATAGCCATAATCATCTTGTTCCATGCCATACCTTTAGACTCTCCCCATATAAACCGATAAATGATTTGTCGTGCTTTTTTGATAACCGTCATGGGAATTTTGAGACATTAAAACCAATACTGTAGCTTGCTCACTAAAATCCAATTTGTAAGTTGGACTTTTTCTCCATATGACAATGCTCTGTTTTTCCATTTCTGGAGATCGATACGAGTTTAATTGCACCGATCCTCTTCAATTTAGTTATGAAGAACCTTTCGCAGTCAATGCATCTTGTCGAAAAATGTGGAGAATTGGATACCTTCGTTATGGGGGGAGCGATCTCTCCAACACACCTCATTTTCGCAAAGGCTAATACTAAATCTCTGAGGGCAATTAAAGCAGTGCTGGATGATTTTACAAAAAATTCAGGATTGGAAATTAATTTTTCCAAGAGTTCGATGATATTCTCAATTTCATGTGATCAGATCAAGGATGATCTACTATAGTTGATGGGGTTCCAGGAAAGCATTTTACCGCTTAAATATCTAGGGGTGCCTCTAGTTGGGAGGGATGTCAAAGGTGCAAACTGTGATCCTCTAATCGACCAATTAAACTCGTATCGATCTCCAGAAATGGAAAAACAGAGCATTATCATATGGAGGAAAAGTCCAACTTGCAAATTGGGTCTTAGTGGGCAAGCTACAATATTGGTTTCAATGTCTCAAAATTCCCATGACGGTTATCAAAAAAGCACGACAAATTATTTATCGGTTTATATGGGGAGACTCTAAAGGTATGGCATGGAGCAGAATGATTATGGCTAAGGAGGACGGGGGCCTAGGACTGGTGGATCCGGTGTTACTCGCAAGAGTTGCTAGGGTCAAATGGGCTTATAGTATCTGGAATGGGAGCTCTCCATGGGCGGTTTGGATGCGGGTACGCTATCTCAAAGGAAGAGATTTGGCGGAAATCCAATTCTATTCCAAAGATTCCCTGATATGGTCTAGCATTCTAAGAGCCAAAGAGGATATCAAATTATGCTATCCTGCAGGACTGGATTGTGCAGTCAGCGGTAGTATAAAAACGAGTCTCATAAGAGAAAAATTATCACCGCCAGCCGTCTCTGACCCTCTGGCCGTAGGAGTGTGGACATGCCGTACCTCAAAGATGGCCTTCTGTCTATGGAGACTGAGATGGGGTAGGCTAAGAACATTCGATAAATTGAGGTCTTGGGGGATAGTGGTTCCCACAAAGTGTGTCCTTTGAGATACAGTTGATGAAACGACAGCCCATTTATTCTTCAATTGCGATTCCAGCTGGTCTCTTTGGAATGAATTTACAAGGTTGACAGATTATGCACTATGGAAAATTATGGGTATCACAGAGGTAAAGCTAGAAGATATAAGGGTGGATGATATCATGGAGGGATATCCAAATTCAGGAAGTCAGCACCATGCTGGGGGCTACATTGGAATGCACTTGCAATATTTATATGGCATCTTTGGAGGGAGAGGAATCTACGACACAAGGAGAGCTCTCTCGGCCGGTAAAAGTCGTTGCAAGGGATTTCATACGAGATTTGGCTAGCATCTATGATTATCGCCTATTTTAAAAAGCGCACAGGTTTAGTTTGGAGAATACAGCTATCAGAAGGTGGGAGGAAGTCTCGCTATTGGTTACTGACCTACAAGCCGAGGATTAACAAGCTATACTTATTCCACATATCCTATTGTACTTTTATTTGTTTAATTAATTGTATATCTTTTTTATCGTAGTTTGTAACCTTTTTATTTTTATTTTTAATATAAATCGCCTTTAAAAAATAAATAAAAATAAAAACTGTTGCTGGGAAATCGATAATAAGTACAGTGAACTGATCTCTTTTTAATTTGACTATGTGGTGTTAATTTTTAAAAACTATTTATTTTTTCATCTTCTGTTTAATGCATGATTAAGAATGACAGAATCCTTTATTTACACTCAATTCCCAATAAAAACGAGCATTTATTTGTCTAATTTAACTGAAAAAAAATGTTTATATATTTAGATCACATCCATGATCCATAGAACAAAAGAAATTGTGATATAACTGATATTGGTGATGGTGAGATTTTCAATTTAGATTTTAGATAAATCAATTTTGCTTTATTACTTGCCGAAACCCTTGAACTTCCCAAAAAAATAATTTAATAGTTTTTAATAAATCAATTCTTACTTTATTACTTGCAGAAACCCTTGCCCTTTCCAAAAAAAGAAATTTATACGTTAATTATGAAAATAGTGAAATGCAGAATCTTTTGCACTTCCCAACAATAAGGATTTTCTTTCTTCTTTTCAAATCGTTGCATTATTGTCTTCCTTTCTCTCTTTGTCTTCCCAATAAAAAGGTTTTTCATTGTACACTTCTTTTCTTTGTCTATATACCAGCCAGCTGCTAGGGATTCAAGAACATTGTCAGATCCGTATCACATATTGTTTATATTTTTTAACTCAATCACTGTTATGTTTATTTCACTTTTTTTACTACCTGTCTTCAAACAATCTTGTTGAATGTTTGCTTATTTTCATTTTATTTCGGTTGGTGAATAGTGATTTTATATGTTGAAGAACAACCTTAAGAGATCAAAATAATCTGAGAAAATGAAATCAGACAAGGATAGGCTCAGCAATCTACCTGTTAATGTCATAGATAACATTCTGGTACGGCTGACATTAGAAGAAGCCATAAACACCAGCTTATTGTCAACAATATGGAGATACAAATGGAGATCAATGTCTGAACTCAATATTTACTCCCTTGGATCATTTCAAAATATTCACAGAATTTTTCGGTTTATGTTACTTCACAGAGGAAATATTCAGAGATTTGCATTAATCAAATATGATGCATATTTCGGTGTCTCAGATATCAATTGATTATTGGATCATTTGGTTGGTCATCAAATCCAACAACTTATATTGGAATTTTCTTCTTGTATTGAAAATAATAAATATTTGATCCCATCCTCGGTATTTTCTTTTGATAAATTGACCACTTTAGATATCAAGTCCTATTGCATGATTAAACTTCCATCATCATTTGATGGGTTTAAAAGTTTAACCTCTCTTGTTCTTCATAATGTTACATTTGCTAGCGCAACAACACTCCAAAGATTGATCGATTTGTCTCCACTCCTCAAGCATTTGGATCTTTTTATTTATGACCGTTTAGTTTTAAATTTAAATGCTCCTAATCTTGGTGTCCTGAAATTTTGTGGTCCTTTTTCTCGATTGAGTTTTATGCAAACTCTGTTGATTGCAAAAGTTAGCCTTTGGAGCACAGATAAACGTCCCTACGACTTGCCTAAACTTCTTGGCAGTCTTTCAAATGTGTCTAATTTTCAACTTGATGCATCCAATTTTTGCCTAGTAAATTGTTTATATAAAAATCTATGAATTATCTTCTTCTTCTTCTTCTTAAATGTTGATGTTTTTTTTGTGATTAATTTATTTTGCAAGGTTGAGTCAGCATTAAAAGAGATTAAATTCAACTTTTTGAAAAAACTCAATCTCAATGTATCTCTAAACTATCCTCAAGAATATACTGTAGTTAATTTTATCCTTGAAAATTCTCCAGCATTGGTTCATCTTCAAATAATATCTATAAGATCATATAAATTATTCATATTTACCATTTCATTGATTAATAATAATAAAAATATGTAATTTTGATTTTTTTTTATAGTTTACAGAGGATTCAACAATAGAGTTTGCAAGCTCCTCAGAAATTGAAAGCATTTCCTTTAAGTTTAAACATATCAAAATCTTTGACATCGATATTGATTCAGGATCGACATCGGAAATGAAGTTCATTAAATATGTTTTTCGGAATTCCCCGATCCTTAAGGTGGTAAACGTAAAATGGAGAAAAAATATTGGTGTGAAATTAATTATTGAGAAGAAAGTTGATATTTTGAAGGAATTGTTATCATTTGAAAGAGTTTTTACTGCCAAAGTATATTATTTTGGGCCTGGAGAGAATTAGTGTTATTTCTAGAAACATTGATTAATTGTCAAAAAAATTATGTATTTTGTTTATTGAAATGCTTTATGTTTCTAATTAAAACATTGCTTAATTAGAAATTAGAGAATGTTAGATGTTTGCATTTTATTTTGTAGTATTTTTGGTGTATTTTGAAGAAATTTTCTTAATGCATTAGATATTTCATTCTTATTTCCATTATAATCTTCTTCAATTTATCTTCAAAAAGATTGTTATGGCTATATCTCTAGTAAAACTGATTCAATATTAAGTATAAGCTAAGAATCTGAAAATACCTTTAACTGCTTCGGAAAAAAAAAGCACTACAAAAAAAGTAGGCAGTTAAGACGAGCAAATTTAACGAAATTTCCGTTACAAATACTATTTTTAACGGAAATTTCGTTAACTTTGGTCCGTTACAAAATTTCTGTTACAAATACTTAAATCCGTTATAAAATTCTGTTGCAAATACTTTCAACCTAAAGTTAACGGAACGAAAAATTTGTTCCAAATTTTTTTTGTATTTGTAACGGAAATTCCGTTACAAAATCCGTTACAAATGAAAAAAATATCATTTGTAACGGAAATTCCGTTATTTTTTTTTAGTAAAAAAAATACCAGAATCCAGTAAATTCTAGAATCCCTGTAAATTCATTTATAATTCACAATTGCAGTATAAATTCATTATCCCTGTAAATCAATTCAAAATCCTGTAAATTCATTCAATTATATTGATTCCATTCCTGTATATTCATTCAATATTCAATAAATATTCAATATAATTAAAAACATTCAACAAATTTGACATTCAAGAAAACTAACATTCGACAAAACTAACATTCAAGAAAACAACATTCAATAAAACTAACATGGAAGAACTATTTGGATGGAACTTCGTGTCGACAGAACTTCGGGTTTAGCAATCGGAACATGAGTACTTGAAGTAGGTTCTTCATGGTCGACAAAACTTCGTGTAAATCGTCATTTCTTACTAACCAATGTTTTTTTGGATGCCATTTATAATATGTGAATACAACAAAATATTCAGCACTTAAAATTAATAAAAACAGAAAAATAAATAAAGTAAAAAAATTACTCACAAAGAATATATAAGAAAAATATATTTCACTGCTAAATAGTTATTTGAAACATTGAAATAAATTTATTAATAAAAGGAACATCGAAATAGACAAAACAATATTGACCAGCAAAGCAAAATATCACTTTCTGAATTCTAAAAAATAGAAACGAGTATGGGGGAAATAGATATTTGGGAAAACACAACAGAAATAGATTGGCCGAATTCTATGAAAATAAGGTTGATTTAAGAATCCATGATAAAAAATAACAAATAGATAACCGAAAACAACAAGATAAAGCATTTGATTAAGAAAAGACAGTGAGGAAACATACCCTTAATCGCGGATTTGGAGGTCTTGAAGTTTGAAAATCTGGAAGTTTGAAAATTTGAAATTAACCATCAACAAATCTGAAAAAAATAGAACATCTAGAATGGTATCTAGAATTTATTCAGCATAAATGAATTATTAGTTTAAAGTTCAAACTATGAACAAAAATGAGGCATGCCACTCTGTAAAATAAGATGAATATAAGAATTCAGCACTCAGAACAAATTATCCTGTAATAACATTACCAAAGACAAACCCTTAGAGGTTCCCCATGCACAAGATCCGACTGCAAGATTTCAAAATAAAGAAGAAAACAATTGAGGCATTATATGGAAATGATAGAATGAAATCATTGATAAAACATATAACATCTAAATGATATATCCGACATTGTAATTGGTACCATTTATTATTAATACTATATATTCTGAATTACTGATCACCTTCCTTCAATGCTTCTGCATCTTGTAGGTAAACCGTAAATGTACTAATATAGTACTGTAATGATATAATTTAAAGAAAACAGAGAATGATAAAACAAAAACCAAACCTATGGAATATGCATACATGAAATCTAGTAATGTACAGGTTTCAAATATTTGAGGAAAGTGTCCAAGATATTATACTCGAGAATGTGATTCCGTGAGGATTGCTCGCCGGAATCGCCCAATTGCTCGCCGGATGGATCGAGGCAGAAGAGGGCAAAGACTAGGGATAGTTGTATAAACTACCCTAAAAGTATAGTTGCAATAGTAAACAAAGTTTACTGTAGAAAGAGGGGGAAATGAGTGGAAAATGTTATATCTTAAATATTGATTAACCAATGTATTTATACTAATACAGACTTAATCAGATATTAAACAACTTTAACTAACTTCTTGTTGGGACAGACTGCTAACACAAACTGTTGGGCTTCTTTAATTCTTGGCCCGTCGAGTATTTCTTCGTTACATTTTATCTCGTGGACCGCCTTGACGGGTTTCTTTAATTTGTGTTTTTTGGGAGGCTTTGTGTCCTCCTTCCTATTATGTATTTGAATGTTTCTTTTGTTCCCTACAGTTCCTATGACTTCTACAAACTCATTTATGTCTCTCTTACGCACTGATGTAATTTTTCATCTTTAACAATTTCCTTTTCGTACGAGTGGTTTCTTTGTTTGTGTTTATTAAATGTAACTACTTGTTGATTAGGGATCTGGCAACTTCCAATTTTCTACTATGATCTTAATTTCTCTCGGCATTTCGACTACCAGGTTCTCTACATCTGATTTCCCTACGGGCAATTTGAGTAGGTATTCCTGCTACTTTTCTTTAGAGTCGTGTCGCTACCCTGGCGGGACTCCCTTTTTTTTTATATATACGATTACTTTTCTTCAGGCATCCTCCCTATGGCTATTTTGCCCCCTTCTCCTTGAACAATCGATCTGGCCCACTGTACCGTACGGCCCATCCGGTCCTTGGGTATTAACTAATTTTTAGAACTACTTTTGATTTCCCACTAAAAAAGAAAAAATTCTTCAACAGTTGCGTCTTTCCAGGCTTCTTCCGTACGACCATTTTGACCCTCCTCCTTCGAATGTCCGAGCTCATACTTGTAGCAAAATGCACTTACTTTTCCGTACGGTCCATCCGTCCCTCGGGTATGAAATTTTATTTTTATTTTTATTTTGGAAATATTTTTAATTTCCCGCCAAAAGATCTTCTATATATAGTCTCTTTCCACTTCACTCATCTTCACTTCTCTCTTTTTTTTCAGTAGGGTTTCTCTTCCGCTAATCGCCGCATCCTCTCCCATGGCCGATCTCTCTACCTTCCTAGACGATATTCCCGATTTCAACGGTAACTCTCTAAACTCCTCTGAAGATCCTCCCTCCGTACTTAGTAGGCGGCAAGCCCGCCGTCATTTCCAGGTGATCGCTCCCTCTGTAGCGATAGCTCATCTTGAAATCCCCAATGATGCTTCTGCCTCTTCGCCTCCTGATGGCTATACTGCCCTCTATTCGGGTTTTGAGGACTTAGGGCTTCGGCTTCCCGCTTCTCCCTTCCTCTTGTCTTTTCTTTCGTATACTGGTGTTGCTATTTCTCAACTTTCCCCCTCTAGTCTCGATCGTGTTGTTTCGTTCGAACATTTGTGCTATGAACTGGATTTGAAGCCCTTCGAGCGTGTTTTCCGTCTATTTTTCTCTATCTCTCGGCCCAATTCCGCACGGCTTTTGGTTTCTTCTAGAATAAGACATAAACTCCTCGATTCTTATCCCGATCGTTCGCATCGGTGGAAGAGCCGCTATTTCTTTGTAAAGAGCCTTTCCGTAGGATTGTCAGGGGTTCCTTCCAAGTGGGTAAACACTTCCTCCTTCGAAGCTGGGAGCCTTTCAGTAGGGGAACTTTCTCCGGAGGAACATGATGTGTACTCCCGCCTTCTATCTTTCCGTTCGAATCCTATCGATTATTCTAGTTTGATGGCCGGGACTTGGAAATCTGTTCACCCGCATCTCGTCCCTTCTGGTAATTTACATTTGACTTTGTTAATTTTTCCTTTTTCAGGCGAACCTGACGGAGAAGGTTTGTCGGGCTTGTTTGTAGGATCCGGATCGCAGCGGGGCGGCAAGAGAGCTCGTACGGAAATGGTTGATAATGCTGGTGATTCTTCCAACGTTCTTTCTGACGACTACACTAAGTACATTAACTTTTCTGATGATGCAAATAACCAAGGCTTTGGGGACCGTCTGTTTGTGACCGAACATATGCAAGCCCCTCGGATTGCTGGGATCTACGAACAAGCGCTCGGCCGATTGGATTCCACGGTTAAGAAGGAGGCCGACTGGACGACCTTGGAAAAGACTGCCCTTGATGATATTGATGAAGCGTGCTACATCCGGGCTCTTCAAACCGTGACTACGGAGCGTCATCGACAGAAAAGGGGGATACAACGGACGCGTGAACTTAACGATGCCTTGGCTGAGGTTACTCGCTTGACCCAGCTACTTTCCTTGAAGGATGCTGAGATCGAGTCTTTTAGGGTGGGGAATGAGTCCCTCCGGGTGGAGAATGAGTCCCTCCGGGCAGAGAGGGACGAGAAGGCCGTCCGGGTTGCGTCCATGGAAGCGGACATCGCGCGTGCCAAGGTGAAGTTCACTGAGAAAGCCAAGCATTTGACCGAACGGAACAAGCGTGCTTGCTTCAAAAATTTTGTTGAAGGCATGGTTCACGGGCGGGATATGGTGAATCTCCGGGTCCTGAGTATGAATCCACCGTTGTTCCTATTAACCCACCAATGTGGGAACAATGGAAAGCGACTGGGATCCCTACGGAGCATCCTGCCTGGCCCAAGACTCTCTCCGATTTGACGGGTCAAGAAAACCAGTAACTTAAAAGAATTTTCAAAAAAGAAGAATTAGAACATACCTTTTGTTTCTGTAATTTGAATTTTTATCTCGTACTTTTGCTTATTATTTTCCTTTCTTCGTCCTTGTTTCCCTGCAAATATCTTTTTGTTATAATTGTTCAAAGGTGCCTTTAACCCTATCTTTCGTTGATATTCTTTACGGTCCTATTGCCCTGAGGCTTTGTCGGTTTTTTTTTTTTTTAGTAAAATAACTTGTTTAAAATAAAACTTTGTTCCTATATACAATTACTTTTATTGGAAATACTTTGATAAATTATCCGAGTGCCATGTTCTTTCTATTTTCTGGCCGTCCTCGAATGCTAATTTGTAGATTCCCGGACGGACTTCTTCCACGACTACGTACGGTCCTTCCCATTTTGGAAATAATTTTCCTTTAGTTTGGTCCAGCCCAGTGATTCTTCCATTCCTTAGTACCAAGTCTCCTAAGTTTATTTTCTTTTATTTACTTTTTGATTATGGTATC
>LFYR01000773.1:244251-268161 GCA_001185155.1 Zostera marina
AAGGTCCTCATAGAGAAGTTACATGTTATAAAAAATATATTACCAATGGATTTAGATTTCATGTGCAAAGTGAAGACAAAAGCAAAACGTCGCAAAACTGTGGTGTCATGGTTCGTGGGACTTCTTCTTATGGAGATGATGGAGATAATTATTATGGAGTTCTTCAGGAAATTATCGAACTTGAATTTCTTGGTGATAATACTCGATTTTCGATGTTTAACTGTATTTGGTATGATATTCACAAAGTAATCAAAATAGACAAGTTTAAAACAGTGTCAATTGACACACATTCTAAACAAAAAACATACGAGCCGTTTATTTTTTTTAGCAATCTGAGCAAGTTTGTTATATACCTAATGTATCTGGAAAATCAACCGATTAGTATACGGTGCTTAGAACAAAAGATCGAGATGTCATTGACGTTTCAGAAAAAGATTTAGATACATATCAAGACGATTTTAATGAATTTGTTGTGAATACAATCAACGATGACAGGATTGATGATGTATTTTTGAGTGTAAATCATGTTCTTGAAGAAACAAATGTTGACAACGATATTCAATTAGATAATGTAGATATCGAATCCGATAATGAATTTATAAATGACGGTGAAGGATTTTATTATGATTGTAAGTTAGTTCAAAATATAACAATTTTTTATGTGATGATCTTTTTTTGTTATAGTTAATAGAATTATGTCATGATTTTTTCCAGAAATGCCACGTGGACAAGGACGTAAGCGTGGTCAAATACGTCGACAACGACAATCTGTCGACAATGAGGTGGAATCAGCTCGTCGATGTACTAGAAAATTTACAAAAGGAATTCCACAACCTTCAACACCATTTCCTGAAGTTGTTTTTCAATCTGGGTATGTAATTCATTTCAAAATCAAATAATCAAATAACTTTCGTTTCATTATATTAATTGAACTTAAAATTTAAGTTACAGAACATTTCCAAATGATATACGAAAGAAAATTGGTTGTTTGGTTAAAGGATTTATTCCAGGAGCAGAAATAACATGGGCTCAATGGAGCGATGAGGATAAAGATATAATTTGGTACAAATTTTTGGTATGTTATGTGATTGTATGTCTTCTATATATGTGTTCAATTTATTTGATTATTTGAGAAATAACTCAATAATTTGTTATGTGTAGAAATTCTTTAAATTTGATGACCAAGACCGTGCTCGGAATGCATTCAATCAGTACCTGACTATTAATTATCCAAAATGGCTTAGCAAAGCAAGACTGGATGCAAAGAGAAATGCTGGTGTCTCAGAACTTGACAAGACTTGCAAAGATTTCCCTCCAACATACATTACAAAAGAAAAATGGGGACTAATGATGGACAAGTTTTTGGCACCAGAGTTCGTAGAAAAATCAAAAAAGAATTCAGCAAATCGAACTAAAAACGACGATTATTTGGTGTACAAGGGTGGATCGGCTTCTTTTGAAGCCAACTCTCATGCATTAGTAAGTTTATATTTTAAATTCATTTCAATTTAAATATTTTATGAATTATTTTAACTAGATTTTTTCGTATAGAGTCTCAAATTAGGTCGAAAATCGTCATTTCAAGAGGCATTCTTGTCAACTCATACGCCGTTAAATGATAGAGGAAAAACTATGATGGTGAGTGATCATTTATTAATTATTCATAATATATTTATTTTTTCTTAATTATTTCATATTTGATTTTCGTAAAGGCCGAATATGAAAATTTGAATGAAGAACTTCGAAGACAAGAAGACAGTGATTCTGATTCTGATGACGATAGCGAAGATGAAAATTTATCGTCTCAAGGTTCAACTACATTTCATACGAAGCCTCTGTTTAAAAACGATCATATTGGACCTTGGCTGAAAGCATCAAAGGGAAAGAAAAATGGGCGCATTTTGGGATTTAGAGTTGGCAATGACTCTATGTTATCAAATAAGAGGAGAAAGAAAATGAGCAATGAGGAAACTGAGAAGCACAACACTGAAGAATTTGAATTGGCAGTTTCCAAAGCCGTTGAAAAACGAATGGAAGCGTTCGAAATAGAAAACGAAAAACGATTTAAAATGATGGAACAAGGGTTAATTGACAATATACATATGTGTTTAATAAATGTTTTTAAATTAGTTTTTAAATTTATTAATTTTTGAATATCTTCATTTATTTTTTGGCTAATGCTACAAGCAACGACCCGAATCGTCCATCATCGAGTAATGTTGTTGTTTCTTCTCAGTTGAACCAACTTATTCCATTATCGAGAAATTATTGGGAAGAAGATACTACTTTGAATTCGACACCTCGACCAAAAGGTAAGACTTTAGATATTTCCAATATTGTTCAACAAAAAAAATTGTAAAACACTTACCTCTATTGTAATTGAAACACTTAACTCTATTGTAATTATAATTGTAATTGTAATTGTAATCTCTATTATAACTCTATTATCTCTAATAAACACTTAATCTAATTTGTGATTCAATATGTGAAATTTGTATGATTGAATGTATGTGATTTGTGTGATCGATTGAATGTATGTGATTGGTGTGAATTGAATTGTATTTGCAGGTATTGAATTGTATTTAGGGTTGAATTGTATTTGCATGTATTTACAGGTGTGATTGAATAGTAAGGCTCTAAATGAGCATCCATATAAATAAAACATTTTTTTATTGTATTATATTTTAGCGACGATTAAGCGACGATTGAGCGACGATAAGTTGAAACAGGGAAAATTAAAATTTAACAAAAGCGATGATTTAGCGACGATAAGTTGAGACAGGGAATATTCAAATTTAACAAAAGCGACGATTTAGCGACGATAAGTTGAGACAGGGAATATTAAAATTTATTGAGAGCGACGATTTAGCGACGATATGGCGATGATCTTTTTCAAATATTAGCGACGATTCAGCGATGATGTTATTTTTTGGCGCCAAAAAACAGCGCGCGTGTAGGATTACATCAGCGACGATGTGTCATCGTCGCTGATAATTAGCGTCGATATCCAACATCGTCGCTAAATTTTTAGCGAGGCGACCTACAGCGAAGCTTTAGCGACGATCAATAATCGTCGCTGAAACGCAGGAATCTTGTAGTGAGTATTAAATTCCTCATGTACTGTTTCTTGCATTGGAAAGATATTAATTATTTTATTTTGCTGGATTTTGGGGTTTATTTCATGAAAAGGAAAAATATCCTCTCTAAAGACCACATCTCTACTTATGTGGAGTTTTTGGTCTTCTATTCCAAGAACAAGATATCCTTTTATATTGGGAGGGTATCCCATAAATATTCCTTTAAAAGTTCTTGGTGAGAACTTATGTTCTTTATTATTAATTGTTGTGTAACATAAGCATCCAAAAACTTTAAGGGTATTGTATTTTGATTTTTGTTGGTGTAAAACTTCATAAGAAGTCTTGTTATCTAGAACATTGGATGGAATTCTATTTATTAAGAAAGTTGCAGCCAATATACATTCTCCCAAGTATTTTAGGGGTATATTGGCTTGTATGTGGAGTGATCTTGCTATATTGAGTAAACATCTATGTTTTCTCTCAACTTTTGCATTTTGTTGAGGATTGTAAGGGCAAGTGAGTTGGTGTATAATCCCATTATTTTCTATTAATTCTTTAAATTTTGTAGATTTAAATTCTCCACCATTATCACTTCTTATAGTTTTAATGTTTTTGTGAAAAATATTTTCACTTTAATTATGAATCTTCTTATGCATTCATATGCCATGGATTTATTTTTAATTAAATAGATCCATGTTGTCCTACTTAAATCCTCAACAATAGTAAGGAAATACTCATATCCATCATGAGTAATTATTGGAAATTTGCCCCAAATATCTATATGTATTAGGTCAAATAAATTTTCACTTTTTGTTATGCTTTTGGTATATTTAAGTTTAGTTTGTTTGGAAAGAGGACAAACATCACAATTTGTATTTGAAATTTTTTTATCTGATAGGTTTTTATTACAAAGAATTGAATCACTAGTTTTTACAACATTTTTATTTAAACTACAATTTATTTCTTTGTTTTTGATCAGCATGGCAAGCTTTTGAAAGGAGATATGTCCAAGCCTATCGTGCCATGTTTTAGAATCCAGAGAGGTATTTGCAAATTCAGAAATAGGAGTTGGGTTGTATATGTAGAGTCCATCTTGACATCTACCCTTCCCAATCACTTTCCTTGATTTGCTTCCCTGAAAATAGTATTCCTCACTATCAAATAATATTTCTAATTTGCTATTGCAAGTTAATATATTCACAGAAATTAAATTAACTTTGAATTGGGGAATATAGAGCACATCTTTTAAAATTATATCTTTAGATAGAGTTATTGTCCCGGTTGATTTTACTCTACATGTTTCACCACTAGGAATGGTGACAAAGTGCTCTTGCTTCTCAGTTGGAAGCTGATCAAAGAACTGGAGATTTCCAGTCATGTGCTGGGAGGCTCCAGTGTCTATGATCCATTCTTTAATGAAATCAGTTGCATTGCAAGCATAATCATATAAATTTCTGAATTTTAAAACACTAAAATTAAAATTCATACCATTGGACTTATTCAAGAATTCTTTTAGCATAAGGAGCTCCTCACTTGATAGACTTGGCAAAGTAGAAGAGGAGGCTTGATTTGCATTTTCAGTTTTGGTTTTTTTATTCTTGTACTCCTTCTTGCCATTGTCTTTTTTATATTTTTCTGGAAATCCTACTATGTGAAAACACTCCTTTCTTGTATGTCCATAGTACTTACAATTATCGTAATACTTAGAAGTATCTAACTTCTTTCCACTCTTGCTGAAAATTCCTTTTTCTTTTTCTTCTTCTTTTTCATTAGCTTTCTTAGCAAAAAAAACAGAAGACTCTATTTTTTCAGTTCTATCTCTAAAATCTGTTTTCTGTTGTTTCTCCTCCTGAATTATCAAATAAAATACCATACTCATGCTAAGGAGTTCATCATATGAAATGATCTGACCTCTCAAACTTCTGAAATTCTCATTCAGTCCTAAAAGAAACTGATGGATCTTATCTTTTTCTAATTTTTCATTGAACTTTGGGGTGCATAGATCACAAAAATCACAATCATCTAGTTCTACTTTTTGATTCCATAATGACTTGAATTTATCATAAAAATCAGTAACATTATTAGAACCTTGATGTAGATTATTTAGTTCATACCTGATTTGATTGTACTTAGGAGCATTCTCCTGTTTATACCTTTCTTGCAAGTCTGTCCAGGCTATATATGTTGTCTCAGTATGCATTAGGGTGGAGGCAATCTGTGGAGTTACTCCATTCACAATCCGGGATAAGACTAAACCATTCACGGTCTCCCAAGCTTCAAAATCCTTGCTTGTATTCTCTAGCTTTCTTATCTTCCCATTTATAAAAGAAATTTTTCGCCTAGAGAAAAGGGATAACCTCATCGCATTCGCCCATGTTGTGTAGTTTGATTCTCCCACCAATTTGTCTGAAACCATGGAAGCTCCAGGGTGGTCACTGGAATTTAAGTAATATATCGATTCCCTATCATTCAGAGCAGATGTGTGATGAGAAGATCTTTTCGATTTTCTGGAATGGTGCGGTCTGGAATGATGGGAAGATTTCCGATGATGTTTATCTGGCATTAGCGGACTTCGGCGAGCTGAAGGAGACCCGAAGTTCAAGCCTAGGACTGTCGCTGTGGAGCTAGAATCATCGTCGGACCTTGCAACTTCTTTATTCTTTGACGCGGAAGGATGGCTGGATTTTTCTCCAGCTGATACCATATTAAACTCGAGGATGTGATTCCGTGAGGATTGCTCGCCGGATGGCTAGAGGCAGAAGAGGGCAAAGACTAGGGATAGTTGTATAAACTACCCTAAAAGTATAGTTGCAATAGTAAACAAAGTTTACTGTAGAACAAGGGGGAAATGAGTGGAAAATGTTATATCTTAAATATTGATTAACCAATGTATTTATACTAATACAGACTTAATCAGATATTAAACAACTTTAACTAACTTCTTGTTGGGACAGACTGCTAACACAAACTGTTGGGCTTCTTTAATTCTTGGCCTATCGAGTATTTCTTTTAATGGTGAAGTTGCAGCTTAGTCCCCAAGATTCTCTGCATCAATCTATTCTTCAAACATTAAACCTGCAAACACCTTGTAGTTTCATGAACTACAAGTAGATCCAATTACAGAGTTAACTGTATTTTAGTATTCTGAATGTATTGACTGATATTGATCTAATTACTTCTTTACAAGAGCCTGAATATCAAATAATGAAGTGAAAATAAAAAACAAACTGTGTATGATATTAGTATAGATGAAATTTTTTAATGAAGGAATTTGATGGGAAAATAGGAAATGTGTGATATCTAATCTAAAAGATTGCTAAAACGTAGTATTTGCCTATTTAACACTGAATCCCCAATATTTTCTATATGGTAAAAGACCTAAACTGATTGCCCAAAATCCCATCAATCATTTGATATTTAGATGTATACAATTCAGTTTCCCTAGGTGTGAGGAGTGTACCTAGTTCATTTTTCGTTTTAATTTGTTTCAATACTGATTACAAAAAAATCCACGGTTATGAAAAACAACTTACATGTTTAATAACATAAAATTCCTTTTCTATGCAGACTTTTTGGTCAAATATTTCCCGGTACACAGAACTAGGCTGCACCATCTCGAGTTCATCTTTACTCCAGAATATCTGAA
The DNA here is from genome assembly GCA_001185155.1 of Zostera marina. Classification (NCBI taxonomy): domain Eukaryota; kingdom Viridiplantae; phylum Streptophyta; class Magnoliopsida; order Alismatales; family Zosteraceae; genus Zostera; species Zostera marina. The sequence goes on from LFYR01000773.1 coordinate 250,975, forward strand.
AGTTAGTAATAAAAATTTGAATATAGATTATAGAAACTTTGAAAAATAAATCCTTATAATGCAAATTTGAAATTTTAAAAGAATGACTTGATGGATAAAGAATTTAAAATTTGACTAGATTAACTACCATTAATTTGTAAAAGCAAAAAAGAACATACTGTATTATGCATATCCTCACAAAGTGGCAGATTGTTGACATATGATGCCCATGTGGAATCCTAAAAGGAAAGGAAAAATAAAGAACCACTTACATATGATGCCCATGTTGTTTTATATGTATGATGAACTAATAATTTTGTCCAATGATCATCATTACTTGTCTCTAAACAATTGTAAATCTCTTTCAATATAAGAAACTGCTAACAATATATATTTAATTATTTATGGCATATAAATCAAGATTATTTCCCCATATTGTATGTAGCCTTTGTAGAATCATAACCTGAATTCCCGATGATACATTTATTTTTAATAATCATAATAATAAAGCAAAATTCTCAATTAAAAAGCTCGATTTTATTGATTCTAGCAAACTAAGGAGAGCATACCTAGCAAGTAAGAAGATATATGGTAGGCAGTAGGCACAACATATCCATATACGGATGAAAAAAATTCCTCTTGAAACGTTTTTAGACAATTCATAACAAGTGATTTGCGAAAACCACTAGAAATATGTGTCATCGTGTCTGTAATTCTCTTTATAATTATGAATGGAAGAATTTCTCTGGTAAAAAAGTAAGTAAAAATCTAAACTAATGGTACTTGACCAAGTTTCTTTTCAACTAAGAGAACAATAGCAAGTCGCACTATGTTACTAACATCAGCAGTAAGAAGAGATTCAAGTGCGGGGATAATTTTATCTGGTGTTAGATGCTACAAAATAGAGAAAGAAAAATTATGAAGTAGACAATATCATTTTATTATTTTATGATTATTAAATTTCATTGAGGAAACCTTACAACACTGTAAGGAACTTTCAATAAACATTCCCCCTCTCGAATGAAGTCTGATGCAAATAATGACCTGCATATTTGTTATATACTCAACAAATATTCAATTAATCAAGCTTGAAGGAAGATGAAAAATAGATATAACAAATGCGCCATGTACTAAAAATGGTATAACAAATAACTCGATCAAAGATAGATTGATCACATCAAAGAGAAGAACAAACCTGCCACATGTGGAGTGTCCAATTGAAAGTTTCGAGGATATTTCTGTCCCGGCCTTTTATTCCAGCTATGGTAAGAAGGCATTGCAATCCTTACTCACCTGTTGATAATCCTTACTCCATCTTGATATCTAGTATCACTACAAAAAAAAGTAAGTAGTTCGAACGAAGCAAACTTAACGGAATTTCCGTTATAAATTTCGTTAACTTTGCTTATTAGTATTTGTAACGGAAATTTCGTTAACTTTGTTTCGTCCGAACTGCCTACTTTTTTTGTAGTGAAGATACAAATAAAAACAAAAAAAAGATAGGGGCACTCAAAGTTTCACCATTGAATTGATTGAATATCAAATGAAAAAATCATATGGAATATTCATTCATATTTTTCTACAAAATCAATTATTATCCTTCAATGTTGATGCTTATATTATACCTTTACAATGTATAATTTTTTATTTTTATCGATATTTTGATCGTATCCTAAGGATTTGAATCATACAAAGACATTATCGATTCTCTATCGATAACTGATTATAATACATATAGATAGAATTCTTGTGTATTTCTTGTTATCAAAATTAAACCATAGCAATAAGCACAAGCATCTTGTCAAGAAATGCAGGTTTGAGGATTTAAAAGTTTAATTGATTGAATGATTTGTAATGAAATTACAAAATAATTTATTGAGTTATCATGCTTAATAATACTCTAACTTAACTATTCTATAACTAAGTCTCTTAGTTATTTACATTCATATTCTTTCCCAAAATGATGTTTCTCTGTATACAAACCTCTATATTTTCACATAGCTCTATCTTCATGATCCAAACAATTCTATATATTTGTAGTATTTTTGTGTATTTTGAAAATATTTTTTTGATAAATTTATATTTCATTCTTATTTCAACTATATTCTTCAATTCTTCTCCAATTTAACTGAAAAATTAAACATCTTGTCCTCTATTTCTTAATCACACATTCACATATTAGATATTTTAAAATTTAGCAGTTGTCTAATTTCGTAACATACAGATTTTAAAATTCTGATTTTGTACTAGCACTACTGAACCTGCTTCTTCGAGCTGCGCCACAAGCGAGTCCCCAAAACACTACAAGAAAATTAGGCTACAACAAGACCCTACTTCCATCACTAATAAATAAAAAAACTATGACCCATATGGTCATAGCCCAAATTAAATCACAAAAAAAACATCAAATTCATGAGGAAAAATACTCACCGGACTGGTAATAGAAGCTGATGCAAGATCTGACTCGACTAATTCCAGTTAAGATCGACGAGGAAGAAATAGAAGAATAATTGCCATCGTTGATTGAAGAGGAAGAGAAAGAGGCACTGATTCAAGAAATAAAAAAAGATTTAGAAGAGCCTTGGAATTGGTACAAGATGAGTCAAATGAAGAAGAAGAAGGCATCGAGGAAGATCGACATGTCCGGAAAAGAAAAATGCCAAGCAGGTATGAGAATTTTATATTAGAATAATAATGGTCGTGTTGGTGTGTGCGCTCGCCGGTGTAAGCCTTTTTTCTTTTAAATTAACGTCCTAATGCATGTAATCCCTTATAAAAGGCCCCAAATGTAATTCAAAAATTATGCAAATAAAGAAATGATTACCTTTCACTTCCGTGAAATCAGATATGAAGCACCAGGCAACAAGTAGAGGAATTTGTGTAAAAATACAAATTGAAAATCAAGAAGATAAAATAATGTAAGTGATTAAAGCTTGTCGATTTTATGTGATGTGATTTAGATTTTTATGTGCTAGAAATTTAAGAAAGACAAAGAACACAATGAGATTTATACTGGTTCGTTCTCAACTGACCTACTCCAGTCTTATGGACTTGATTCACGAAATCTACTAGCCTAAAAGTATTGATAAACTTATTTAAGAGTTTTTACAAGATACAACGCTCTCGAACCTCTTGTAAGATTTCAAGCCTACAGTCAGTTATGAAGCTCTTGCAACTATCCCAAGTTTTCTAAGGTCGACCTAACACCTAAGAATTTTCAAAGAAACTCTTTAAAACCAAACCTTGAGCTTTTTGGTTAAGCTCAAAAATCTCCTCTCACAGTTTGATGATTTTGAGAGAACCTCTCAACCAAATTGGAACCAGAATGATGGTAGAAGATTGGAAATATTGAAACATAAATAACTTCTTACTTCTAAAGATCTTAGTGGATTAGAGTAAAAATGGAGGCAAGATAGATTTTTAGTTTTCAATGTTGGATGATTGATCATCCTATTCCGTGTTATTTATAGCCCAAGGCTAATGTCTAAATAGAAAATAACAAACTAGCAACGTGGTCACTACCACCATTCCAACTAATTAATAATATATAAAATCTGGAATCTTCTTCTCCTTTCTAAGCCTTGTCTCCCGTCCTTGTAGTTGCTCCACTTCCACGTTGGGTTCATGGTCCCCAAGTTCCAGCTCTTCAGTAAGTCGGTGCACCACCTCATCCAGGTCTAGCCCAATTGTTACATCCCCTGATCCATCAGAACCAACCTTGTCCTCAAGGTTAGAAGAAGGCGCCAGTCGTGCAATGGTATCGATATCTTCCCAAGTTCTCTCATCTTTAGGTAATCCCAGCCACTCTACTATAACTTGTTTGATCGACTTTCCTCGCTTGTTAACTATGCGATAGGCCACAATCTGATTTGGAATTATAACCGGGTGTGATTCTGCCGTCAAAGGTGGGATAGTGGCTGCTAGGTCGGACGGATTGTCGCCTTTAAATTCTTTGAGCAACCCGATGTGAAAGACGGGATAAATGCGACAGTCCGGTGGTAATGTTAGGCGGTAAGCCACCGTGCTTATTTTCTTTTCGATCGGAAATGGTCCATAGAATTTTACGGCCAATTTCTGAAATTGCCGGTGAGCGACCGAATGTTGGCGATATGGCTGAAGTTTTAACCACACCCACTGCCCTTAAACTCATTTGGTTTCCACTTAAGGTCCGCATACTTTTTCATTCTTGCCTGAGCTTCAAGGAGATTCTTCCGTAATTCTGCTAGCATCTTTTTCCGTTTGGTCAAGATGGTGTCTACGGCCTCGACCATGGAGTCGCCCGATCGGTAGTCGATAATTTCGGGAGAATCGCGTCCATAAACTGCTTGAAATGGAGATGTTTTGAGGCTGTGATGGTAAGAGCTATTGTACCATAGCTCGGCCCATGGTATCGGAAGTGGTTGCAATAAGCCATGGAGTTTAGTAGAAGGAACTTTAACTTGTTGACATGTTTGACATCAACCAATGAATTCCTTGACATCTCGTACCATGCCAACCCAAAAGAACCGCAATCGAACTCGAGCCAAGGTTCGGAAGACTCCAGAATGTCCTCCAATTTTAGTACCGTGCAACTCCTCCATGATGAGTGCTCGAAGTGGTGACGTTGGGCCTAAACAAAATCTGTTTTTAAAAAAAATCATATCATCCTTTACCTCAAACCCGATTTTGGCCGAATGAGTTTGGATCTGTTGGTGGATCTCTTGTAGCCATTTATCATAAATGTTCTCTCGCTGTAACTGGTCCACCCATTCTGGAAATGCAACAGCCGACATAGATCGAAGTTGGGTTGTAGCTTCCTACTCCGATGGCATCCGTGACAAGGCGTCTGCTGCCCCATTTTCTTGACCTCACTTATAGACAATATTATATTTGTAGCCTAATAATTTGGTCGAGAAGAACTGTTGTTCCGGTGTCGTAATGGTCTGGCCCAACAGGTTCTTAAGGCTCCGGTGGTCCGTGCGGATGGTGAACTCGTGCCCCCATAAATAATGTCTCCATTTTTGAACCGCATCCGTGATTGCTCATAGTTCCTTTGCATAAGTCGATGCCTTTTGTCGCAACGGTGACAACTTCTTACTACATTATGCAATGGGATGTTCACTTTGTAGCAAAATCGCTCCGACCCCAACGTCGCAAGCATCCGTTTCAATAACGAATGGCAATGAAAAATTAGGATAAATTAATACCGGTGTGGTAATTAATTTTACCTTGAGATTGTTGAAAGCTTCCAAGGTCCGTTCATCCCAATGAAAATTATCCTTTCTTAGAAGATCCGTTAGTGGGCTTGCTAGTTGGGCATACTTCTCAATAAAGCGTCGGTAGTAGCCCGTTGGACCCAAGAAGGCCCGTACTTGTTTGACCGTCCGAGGTTAGGGCCAAGCTTTAACGGCTTCCACCTTGTCTGGATCGGGTTGGACTCCGGCTGGTGAAATAATGTGTCCCAAATATGACAAAGTATCTACCCCAAAGGAGCATTTCGAAGCCCGAATATAAAATGAATTTTTTTGTAATAATTCCAGAACCACCTCCAAGTGTTGCAAATGGCTTTCTCTTGATTTGCTATAGATAAAGATATCGTCGAAAAATACGATCACGTACTTTCCTTAGTAAGTCTCGGAAGAGATCATTCATCGTAGCTTGGAATGTGGAAGGTGCATTTGTCAAGCCAAAAGGCATGACTGAAAATTCATAATGCCCCAAATGTGTCCGGAAGGCCGTCTTCTCAATATCCTCCGATGCAATTCTGATTTTGTGATATCCGGCCCGTAAATCAATTTTGGAAAATATGGAGGGGCCATCCAACTCATCTAAGAGCTCATCCATGGTTGGTATCGGGAAACGATCACAAATTGTGGCGGAGTTCAAAGTACGATAATCCACACAAAAGACCCAAGTGCCGTCTTTCTTTCGAACCAACAAGACCGGTGAGGAGAATGGGCTCACACTATGCTTAATCAACCCTTGGTGTAGCATTTCCTTGGTTAGCCTTTCTATTTCGGATTTCTGAAAGTGAGGGTAATGGTAGGGGTGCACATTGATGGGCTTGGTACCTGGATTTAATAAGATGTGATGATTGATGGGCTTCCAAGGTGGCAGTCCGGTAGGCTCTCCCATAATCTCTGAAAATTTATAGAGGATTCCTTGTAATTCGGTCCATGCATCACCCCCGGATTGGATTGATGTCGATTCTGTTTGGAGTTGGCAGAAATATGCTACCTCTTCCCTCCCTATCAAACTCTTTAGGCCCCCATTAGAAATCTGACGTAGGGTGTCACCCTTGAAACATACCCTCTTTCCCATGTGTTGAAATTCCTTGGTGAGTTCTCCATAATTGCATGTAACGGCTCCAAGTGTCTGCAACCATTGTATCCCAAGTACAATGTTAGCGTCTTCCATGACCAACACGTATAAGTCCTCTTTCATAGTAACCTCTTGCACCACTAGAGAAACTTGTCGGCATACCTCACGACAGACCAAATATTCTCCGCTGCCTATGAATACTTTAAACTCTTCCAAGGATTGCAACCCAATTCCCAGCCGGTATGCAACGGAATCTTGAATAGAATTATGGGTCGAGCCGCTATCGATCAGAATTGTTAGATCCCGACCTCGAACTGTCCCCTTTAGCCGTAGCGTTCTAGGATTGAACGTTCCGGCCAAAGCTTGTAGACTGATTTCCTTAGCTCCCTCTTCCACCTCGGCAATCGGCTCCTCCTCCGGGCAGTCCTTGCGCATCTCCACCAAGCATCCTTGTTCCGCATCCATCCGAAATAATTTTCCCTTGCAACGGTGGCCCGGTGAGAATGCTTCGTCACAGTTGAAGCATAATCCTTTGGCTGTCCGGATGCGCCGCTCCTCGACCGTCAATGTTTTCCGTACGATTGGTAGTGCTCGTGTTGTGTCCGATGGAGTTTTATTCAATGGACCGATATTAGCCACTCCCGGGCTTGGCCGATACGGTGTCCGCCACGGGGAATGTCGTCGACCCGGGTGTGCTTCATACACCTTTGCTGCCGAAAATGCTTGTCGTAATGTGGTTGGTTTCAATATCTTCAGCTCATTCTTTAACTCCGGTTTCAATGCTCCAACGAAGTAGGTGATCAGAGTTTGCTCGGACTGCTCGTCCACCTCGTTCATTAAATCTTCAAATTTATCCATGTACTCCTCCAGCGATGATGACTGTTGCAGGCGTGACAATTCTTCGAGTTTATTCTCATACTCGGCTTTCCCGAACCGCTCTCTCATATCCTCCATAAGTCGTTTCCAGGTTGAAATTAATTTATTGCGATGGAGTCCTCTGATCCAACTGAGTGCCTTGCCGGTCATGTGGAACCCGGCGATCTGCACTTTCCCCTCTTCGCCTATACCGTGGTAGTTGAAATACTCCTTGGCTTGATACAACCATCCTTCCGAATCATCGCCGGCGAATCGTGGACAATCCAGCTTTATAGTTAGCCGTTTGATGTGTGATGACTCGCCTCTAAACGAATCGAAGAAAGTCCCACCTCGATCACCTTCCTTTGTCATCTTTAATACACTTTCAGCAACCGCTGCAATTGCCGCATTTTGTTGCTTCGTCACCTCCGTTTGGCGAGCTGTTTGTTCCGCTATGATTTCCCACAAAGCTTGGCGAATATCCTCCAAGTTCTCCTTATTTTCTGCTTCACTGTTCATGATCACCAAATCACAGAAAAATATTTTAAAGAAGGAAATAGTGAATTCAATTAAGGATTGAACACGTTCCTGAACGGGATCTACTTTAGGCGTAGAACAAGCCCTGGAATGATTTTGAATATTTTGAGTCGTTACCGTGAGAGAACTCAAAGAAAGCACCAATGTAACACTCTTCGGTGAGAGCCGAAGATGAAATCCCAAGGATGGGCCGGAGGTTGGATGTTTTGGAGGAGATCTCCCTAAGGAGCCGGAGGCAAGATAGATTTTTGGTTTTCAATGTTGGATGATTGATCATCCTATTCCGTGTTATTTATAGCCCAAGGCTAATGTCTAAATAGAAAATAACAAACTAACAAAATAGCAACGTGGTCACTACCACCATTCCAAGTAATTAATAATATATAAAATCTGGAATCTTCTTCTCCTTTCTAAGCCTTGTCTCCCATCCTTGTAGTTGCTCCACTTCCACGTTGGGTTCATGGTCCCCGAGTTCCAGCTCTTCAGTAAGTCGGTGCACCACCTCATCCAGGTCTAGCCCAATTGTTACAGTCTCATATGATATCAGAAGTAAAATGTATGGTACTGCTATCCTTTTAGGGAATTGGGGATCAAGTTGACATCACCCCCAACTCTTCTATGTGATAATTGGTCAACGATCCAACAATTATATCAAGACATATTGAGATAAGTTATTATTTTGTGAGAGAACTTATTAATTGAGGAGTTAAGGTAGAGTATATACCAACATAAATGTAGGTTGCAGATGGGTTCACGAAGATTTTGGTAAAGAAGTCCTCACCGATCACTGAAGAAAACCTCGCATGATCAATCCCTTCGTATTTGATGGAGGATGTGAAAGATGATAGAGAGATATACAAAGGAATTCACTAATATTTGAATTTGGGATAAATGAACCTGGATCCAAACCCGAATGGAGGATCCAAATAAATTAAACTAACGTAAACTAGTATGTAACCGAATCTTAGAAGACGTTGAACAAAAGCTTGGAGCTATAACTGTTCCTCATCATCTTTAAAACGTTGAACGAAACTATCATCGTATTGATCAAATATTGAAGAATCTTCTTGATGTTCATCATCACTAGAGGTGTAAATGGGTCCAGAGCTGGGGCTAGCTAATTTTAGTCTCATTTAACATTTTGGACCCGGAGGTCCGGATCCAGACTTGGCCATTAAACCAGTCTGGGTCTGACTAATCTAGACCTAGACTTTGTCATACCCGAACCTGAAGATTATAATAGATAATTATTAATATATTATCTGAACTTTAGTGTTTGAATTATAAAAATATCCATTACATTATTTTTAACTTATATTATTTTCAACCTTAGGATTTTAAATATATAAAAGTACCTATTATATTTTGTTAACCCTAGTCTACAAGATATGTTCTAGCCAATAGATGTGATTTTTTTATTATGTATAACCAACTTAATATCTAAAGATTATTACATAATATTTTAAACTTAATTTTTATTTTATGTTTATTGTGATAGACTTTTAATAAACAAATATAGTAATATTTTTTTTGTATAATTGTTTTAGATAAAATTCATGACCTGGACCAGACCCAGACCAACTTCATGGGTTTGGGTCCAAGCCAGCCAACCAACCCAAACCCGACTCATTTACAACCTTAATCATCATATATATAGAATCTCCAAGATCGTCCATCTTATCTTCAGGATTGATCTGTTCATGCCAACCTATGGTAGCACAAACTAAAGTATGCATGCTGTTTTCTAAATCAATAGTACTTGTACGGTATGAATAAGTATCTGTAATTGTATCAATGTGATCTACATATCGCTCTCCATGATATGTCCAATTAACATATTGTCCGACCCTACCAAGCCTGTCAACGGGTCTGGGTCCGACCCGGCGGTCCGGGCCCGGGTCTGGGACCAATTTCAGGCCCGGTAAAGGGTTTGGACCTGGATGGCCGGGTTCGGGTCCAAGCCCGGCCAGTTAATAGTCCGGGTCTAGATTAGCCAGACCCGGTTGGACCCGGACCCGGCTAATTTAAATGTTACAAAAAAAAAATATTAATATTTAAATAAATTAGAGGTTTAAATATAAATATTTTATTGTATATTGTTCCACTATTTCACCATGGTTATTTTTTTATTTACTACTTAGTATTTATTCATTCTTTCAACAATATTAGGGTTAGGGTTTCACCATTTCAACACCCCTAAAATGCTAAGAAGTATTCTCCCCAATGATGATCTCCCTCCAAATCAAAATGATGCACTTCCAAATGAAGAAATTTATAATTATTTATAGTTTTTAGGTAAAAAAATTTTAATTTATTTGGTCTCGGACCCGACCATACCCATGAAAAATCCGGTCCAGACGATTGAGTACAGGACCCGGACCAGGCCGAGACCCGGATCAAGTTCACGGGTCCGGGTCCAGCTTAACCGTCCCAGACTCGACCCATTTACAGCCTTAGACCCAACCATTCAGAAACACATGACGACGCAGCTCCAGAATAGAAATTATCTTCTTATTGGTACAATCAGTAGTAAGCATCTTACTCTATATATATCTACCTTATGTTTGCTACATATCATACTTAGTAAAGTCTTTAGGTCCTCTACTAAATTCTAAATTAGTACAAGGCATATTTAACAAAGATTTGTCGACCCAAGTACTCGACATCTACGTAAATATGATATTCATATAATCAGTAAAATAATAATAGTTTAATTTAATATTTATTTAAACAATTTAAAAATAATGAAATAATGAAATATTAATAATTAAACAATTATTCATCAACTAAAAAATAAATGAATATTAATTATTTAATTACTTTTATTTTTTATTAAAATAAATAAATTATTTAATTCATGAAAATTACTAATCAATTCTATTAAATAAAATCAGGAATTAAAAAATTAAACTATTATTTAAACAATTTAAAATTAATTATTTTTTATCTTTTAAATAATTATTTAAGTCAAGCATATTTTTAACATATATGAATTATTTAAAACTATTTAAAACTATTTAAAATAATATTAAATTAAACTAAATTATGATAAAGGCAATAATTATACTAATCAGTAAATCGAAATATAACATATAACACAATAAAAATCGAAGGGGAACAAATTGAAGATAAAGAAAGGGAAAAAATAGATTAAAAATATATATCACTAAGAAATAGAAGGGGAAAAAGGAAGAAGGGGAAAGAGGGTGCTTAGTAGGATTATAAAATGAAGAAGCAAAAACATACTCACTATCAGAGGGAGAGTGGTTGACAGATTTGCGGATCGGTGGAGGAACAGATGGCTACCGGAGTTGGAGATCGGTGGTGAGGCATGGTCGGCGCGGCGAGACGAGGCACGGACGATGGGAGCTGCAAGATCGGTTGGCACGGTGAAAACTAGACTGAAACGAGAGAAATAAACACGATTGAATAAATAACCGATTTTCAGGTTTGTATATCGAACGGAGATTGGCGAAATTTGCGCCAATTATAATGTTTCATTTAATTCCTCTAAAAGAGATGACCTGATTTCTTGACAAAAATTCTTTTTTTTTTTTTTAAATGGCGATTTATATTAAAAATAAAAATAAAAGGATTTACAATCTACGATATTAAAAAAGATAGACACTTAATTAAACAACTAAAAGTACGATAGGATGTGTGGAATAGGTTTAACTTATTAATCCTCGACTTGTAAGTCAGTAACCAATAGCGAGGCTTCCTCCCATCTTCTGATAGCTGTGTCATCCAGACTTAACCTGTGCGCTTTTTTAAATATGCGATAATCATAGATAATAGCCAAATCTCGTATAAAATCCCTTGCCACGACTTTTACCGGTCGAGAGAGCCCCTCCTTGTGTCGTAGGTTCCTCTCCCTCCAAAGGTGCCATATAAATGCTGCAAGTGCATTCCAATGTAGCCCCCAGCATGGTGCTGATTTTCTGAAGTTGGATATCCCCTCCATGATATCACCCACTCTTATATCCCCTAGCTTTATTTCCGTGATACCCATAAGTTTCCATAGCGCGTTATCTGTCAACCTTATAAATTCGTTCCAAAGAGACCAGCTGAATTCGCAATTGAAGAATAAATGAGCTGTCGATTCCTCAACTGTGTCATATAGGACACACTTTGCTGGAACCACTATCCCCCACGACCTCAATTTATCGAATGTTCTTAGCTTGCCCCATCTTAGTCTCCATAGACAGAAGGCCATCTTAGAGGTACGGCATGTCCACACTCCTATAGCCAGAGGATCAACGACGGCTGGCGGTGATAGTTTTGCTCTTAAGAGGCTCGTTTTTATACTACCATTGACTGTGCAATCCAGCCCTGCAGGGTAGCATAGATTAATATCATCTTTGACTCTCAGTATGCTTTTCCATATCGGAGAATCCTTGGAGCATAATTGGATTTCCGCCAGCTCTCTCCCTTTGAGATAGCGTGCCCGCATCCAAATCGCCCATGGAGATCCCCCATTCCAGATTCTATAAGCCCATTTGACCCTAGCAACTCTGGCGAGTAACACCGGATCCGCCAGTCCTAGGCCCCCGTCTTCCTTAGCCATAATCATTCTGCTCCATGCCATACCTTTAGAGTCCCCCCATATAAACTGATAGATAATTCTTGACAAAAATTCAGTCAATATTATTTCCAAATTTTTGATGAAATTCCAATGTTGGAAAAATTGGCAGAAATTAATTCCACTAATATTATCCATTAATTTTTGGTAACCTTCCAAAAAATCCCACCTAAATTAATTAGTTTTCAGTGTAATAGGGAATGACCCGTTTCTCATTTTTGTTTCTTAATTAATGAATTATCTGATCAGCTGATCTTCAACAAAAAAAAATCTTTAATATTTTCTAATAAATCAATTTTTTCTTTTTTATTTGCAGAAAGTGAAACCCTTCGACTTCCAATAAAAACCAATTTAAATGTTAATTAACGGGTGAAAATAGTGAAAAGCAGAAACTTTTACACTTGTCAACAAAAAGGTTCCTTCTTTCAAATCGTTGCAGATCATTATTGTCTTCCTTTCTATCTACGTCTCTCCCTTTATTATCATATTTATCACATAGGTTTTTCATTGTTCACTTCTTTTATTTGTCACTCCCAGCCAGCTTCTAGGGATTTCAAGAACATCTTCAGATAAGCAACACCTTATTGTTTATCCTTCTTCACTCAATCACTGGTAAGTTTATGTTACTTCACAGAGGCAATATTCAGAGATTCGCATTGAAAGATATTTCTGGACAAATCAGTTCCTCAAATATCAATATATTATTGGATCATTTGAGTGGTCATCAAATTCAGCAACTTAAATTACACACGGCTGCTATTGACCACGTTATATATTATCCATCCTTGGTATTTTCTTTTGATAAATTGACCACGTTAGATATCAACTACTTTTGCAGAATTAAACTTCCATCATCATTTGATGGGTTTAAAAGTTTAACCTCTCTTGTTCTTCATCACATCACATTTTCTAGCGAAACAACACTCCAAAGATCGATCGATTTGTCTCCACTCCTCAAGCATTTGGATCTTTATTATTCTTACTCTTTAGTTTTAAATTTAAATGCCCCTAATCTTCGTGTCTTGATATATGAGGCTCCATTTAATTTTCTCGTTTGAGTTTTATTCATACTCCGTTGATTGAGAAAGTTAGCTTTACTAGGACAGATGTACGTTGCTACGATTTAACTAATCTTCTTGGCTTTCTTTCAAAGGTGTCTAATCTTCAACTTTCTGCAACAGATTTTTGCCCGGTAAATTGCTTATATGAAAAACTCTGATTTGTCTCCTTCTTAGATTTTACTTTGGTGGAATCGGCCATGATAGCTTTCCACATTGCAGAATTAGTAGATTGATTGCCGTAATGTCTTCAATACATTGGTTTTGTAGATATCTTTTTTAACTCAATTTTCTTTTACGGATTAGTTTGCCCAGCAGTACGTCCATACTATTATATATTTTTCTTCATAGTTATTATGTTGTATTTCTACTCTTTGAAGTATTTATTTAGTTGTACATGATTAAACAATGGTGATGAATCCAACTCTTCATTGTAACATATGTAGAACACCAATCAAATTTGTTAAGATCTATGCACAGGATCACTGTACTTACCAAATCATCCATATGTCCTGTTTGTTAGTAGTATATAATATTTTGGATTTTTCTTTAGATTTATTGAATGTAACTAGAAGACTATGAAATGTACTGTTGGTTTTCAATTTTTACATGATAGGAATAGAGGAGGATTAAATAAAGTTATCAAATGATCCGAGGAATAGTTTAGGAAAATCTATAACACTACGGACCTGTTCCTTTGCAGTTTTCTTATTGATTTTTTTAATTTGAGGTGAAATCCACAGATTTAAGTAGTTTTTGGTGTATTTTTAACAACTTTAAATTCTTTCCTATCTTTGTTCTCTGTTTCCCTCCCTTTATAATCTATTACACAAGTGTTTTTTTCTTCACTTCTTTTCTTTGTATACCAGCCTGCTCAAATCAGCAAGCATCAACTTATTTTCTATACTTCACTCAATCACTGATCTGTTTATTTCATTTTATTTTACTACTTGTCTTCAAACAATCTTGTTGAATGTTTGCTTATTTTCATTTTTTTCCGTTGGTGATTACATATATGTTGAAGAACAACCGTATAAAGAGATGTCAAAATGATCTAAGAAAATGAAATCAGACAAGGATAGGCTCAGCACTCTACCTGATAATATCATGGATAACATTCTTGTGCGGCTGCCATTAGAAGAAGCCATAAACACCAGCTTATTGTCAACAACCTGGAGATCAATGTCTGAAATCAATATTGATTCCCTTGGATCATTTCGAAATATTCACAGAATTTTTCGGTTTATGTTACTTCACAGAGGAAATATTCAGATATTTGCATTGAAAGATATTTATATAAATAGGGTCAGCTTCAGGTGAGAACCTGATTTGTGAGAACCCGGTTAGAACTTTAAATCCATGCCCTTCATCTACATCCAATGGTCATGAATATATTTCATTAAATATATTTTTTGGGGGAAGATCCCAATGCATTTTATTTTTTTCTCATTATTTACGTAGTACATCCCTTTGTCCAAGGTATTTTTCCACCATTTACATTTACTTCTCTCTCCTACTTTTCACCTACTTTCTCACTTTTTTTCCCCTTTTCTCTCACTACGTTTCTTCCCCTTCCTTCATCCCTTTCTCAAACCCTATTTCCTCCCTTTCCTTACCTCTAGTGTCTTCTTCCATTTCTATTAATCTCTCCATCCTCTCAAAAAAATGGTCATCGATTCTCCACTAATATCTGCTCAGGTATGCTTTCGATTTTCCCCCCCACTGTTTCCTTTCTCATTTAGTTATTGTCATCAATTGGGTTTGCACTATTTCTACATTCATCATTTTTTCTTAGTCAACATTACATAGTGCACTGCACACAGTAATAGTGCACTGTCAATATTCGAGACTCACATTCGCTGACACATCGTACAAAGTACATCGATGTGGTGAACAGTGATTTCTTATAACATAGTACATCGTCATCGTCATCGTCATCGCATAGTACATAGTGCATATCGCACAAGATGCTAATAGTGCATGTCTGACATCTCACACATTCCATATTATTGCGTGCTACCTAATAACTATTAAGATTTGCTGACCTACACTCTCGATCATTGCATTTAGCCATAGTTCATATTGCATATTACATAGTGCACAGTGCATAGTGCATATCCCATAAGATGCTAATAGTTCATGTCTTGCATTTCACACATTCCATATTAGTACTTGTTACCTAATAACTACTATGATTTGCTAACCTACACTCTCGATCATTGCATTTAGCCATCGTTCATATTGCATATTACATAGTGCACAGTGCATAGTAAATAGTGCATCGTGCATGCATTATTGACATTATGCATATTTCTACTGAACAACTGCAGTCACATAATGTTGATCAGGATAATATTCACTCTGAACCAAACACCGAAACTATTGGATCCTCTAGTACACCATATATTCCCGAGGTCGGCCAACAATTCAACTCGCACGATGAGGCCGGAGATGCGTATATGGGTTACGCAGGCAATATAGGTTTTAACGTTCATATGGGTTCAACCAAAATGAACGATCACGAAATGGTAGGGCGTCGTTTTCTATGTTCTAAACAAGGATATGCCCTATCAACCGACACGGCAAATAACGTGAATGAGAGAAAACATCGACGTATAAGAAATTCACGTTCTGGATGTCTTGCCATGATCTACATATCTCTAGACCGGTCCACACGATTATGGCGGGTTGTTAATTTCATTGAAGATCACAATCATCCAATGGTGACCCCGTCAAAGAGGAGATACCTACCAGTCAATCGTGTTATTACTCCTTTATCAAGGGCATTGTTTAAATCACTAAACACATCCAATATTTCCCCGAGTGATCAATATTGTGTTGCTGCTCAAGAGGCTGGAGGATTTGATCATATGCAGTACACACCGTCGGACCTATCAAACATGAGATGCGACGACCGATGCAATATTATTCAAAGAGACGCAGATTTATTGAACTATTTCAAGAAAAAAGACAAAATCATCGGACTACTACTACTCGTTTACTAGGCATGACAACGGTAATTTTTTGTCATTTACGTAGTTCAATTTTATACATATCACTGCACAATTATTACTGTCGTCCAACCATTTAATGTAGGTCATCTTTCGAACCTATTTTGGGCCGATCCCGGTTGTCGCCATGACTACGATCTATTCGGGGATTCTATTACATTTGATATGACTTACAAGACAAACAAATATAATTTGGTTCTAGCACTTTTCTGTTGAGTGAATCATCACAAGAACACTATTATATTCGCGGCCGGTTTCTTGTCACGCGAGAATGTTGAATCTTTTGAATGGATATTCAATGAATTCTTAACTTGTATGACAAAGCATCTGAAGACAATTATTACCGTTCAAGACCCTGCAATGAAAAGCGTACTATTACATGTTTTTCCAAATACATTTCACCGATTCTGTTTATGGCACATCACACATAAAATGGGTGACAAAATCGGACATACATATCAAAATCGTTCGGCTATTGCTGCATTTCACGATTTCCTAAACAATTCCATTAGCATAATGTCTTTCGAAGAATCATGGTCAGCATGGGTCTTATCAAATGGTCTTGAAGATAATATGTGGTTGAGAGACATCTATAGAATTCGGTTTCAATGGTGCCCAATCTACATGATAGATCATTTTTTCGCAGGAATGAAAACAATACAACGCAGCGAGGGCATGAATAGTATAGTCAAAATGAAAATAAGATCTCATTACACACTGCTAGAATTTCACTCAAAATACGAGTATGTCCTCTTATCCCTACGTGAAAAAGAAAACTCGAAGGATCATCATGGTCAATATGCACCGCAGAAAACATTAACTCCATTGGCCATTGAAAGGCAAATGTGCGAACTTTATACACATG
>LFYR01000773.1:268793-283987 GCA_001185155.1 Zostera marina
TCTTTCCCAAAGGACCACTAGTCCCTGCATAATTAATTGAATGAGGAAACCAATCAATCAAATCTCACCATCGAATGAATTCATGAAAAACATATATGTGCTTGATGTATAGTTTACCAGTAAACGACTGGAACTTCATGCTGAATTTCCCACTTTGATCAACATAGTCCATTATTTCCTGCCTGAACAATCATAAAATACCCTACTTCAATCACCATTCATCGATAATAACCAACTCTATACTGCAGATATATTTACTGTTATGAGAACCTGGAGAGAGGAAGATTATCACAACCCAAGAAAATTCGACCATGAAGTTGCTTCTTCAAAATTGCAATAGCAAGTGATGCAGCATCCTGTTACACAGATAATAAGTAAATCAAATGCTAAAAAATCCACTAATTAAACTTCCTACACACCACCACTAAATCTTAGCTGAATACACCAATGCAGTGAAAAAAGAACAACTCATCTTTGATTAGATTACAACACAATTAAGTATTTAGCCAGTTCTTATTTCTTAATGCTATTTCATTTCTATTGTATTCATCTCAAAAAAAAATCATCCACTTTTATTAATCTCGCTCTCACACACCATATTCTTCAGGCTTGCTATGCACAATTGTTCATAAAAAGAAGAATTATGAAATTCAAATGAATATTTTGACCTCATAATGAATCATATTGATTATATGATCTGGACGTTGCTCAACCAGCCCCTTCTTTAGCCAAAAATAATGAGCACCTCTCTCCATTTGGTAGGAATTGTTAAGAAAATAATGCATATTTCTCACAATATAATGGCAACATGAAATGAAAAAAATATCTAAATAACAAGTAAAATGAAAAAGAAAGGATATATAAAGCCCTGCAAGCCTGAGAACACATCCACCAGCTTCCAAGACCATATTTTCTGCTTTTATGATACGATCAATCCGATCACTTCTACCTAATGGAACTGTAGAAGAATCCTGCACAGAGAAAGGTTAAAAACACGGCTCTCATGATTTCTCACTCCAGAAAAAAAATACAATTATCTTGAATTAAATAAACTGAAAAGAAACATAAAAAATAAATGTTATAGTTTTTTATTATAATTTACGTGGTATTTCTCACTGTTAACGAGTATTAAATTAGTAAAGGAAAGAATTAATTATGGAATTAATTATTCCATAATTAACGGCATTAGTTGTATGCATTAGTTGTATTTTCGTTTTATTGTTATTTCCTTACATGTAATGATCCACTACCATAATAAGGTAGTCGAGATCTTCTAATTGACAGCCTATACACTTACGATCTACTACAGGCTGGCTAATATACACTTACGATTTCTTTCCTACATTCCATTGCAAATCAATCTTCCGCTCATCACGTCATTCTTCGATCTTCATTCCTCGCTATCTTCATTCTTCGATCTTCATTCCTCTGATCATCGCTAATATGGTATCATCGCCGGAACGCTCCTCCGATCTTCATTCTTCCGCTACAGCAACTGTTGGAGAGAATTCGTCGCTATCTTCACACACGGTTGTGAAAACTAAGGGTCCTAAATGCATTGTGCTGACCGGTGACAACTACTACAGTTGGAAGGCCGCGTTTGTCGCAGCACTGAAAGGACTTCGTCTCGTCCCATATGTGGAGGGGAAGGTCACTCTGGTGACAGACTCCGACAAGGAGCAGCAGGATCAACTCATCATGAGTTGGATCTTGACGGTTGTTTCACCTTCGATTCAATCGAAGATAGCCTCCTTGTACACGTCTGCACTTATGTGGCGTAAATTGGAGAGGTTACACGCTGTTGGTTCTGAAACCAGGGTGCTCAACCTCCGACACAGGCTTCAGTCATTTCGCAAAGGATCTCTCAAGATGGGTGATTATCTCGACAAGATCACTCAAATGAATGATCGACTTGCAGCTGCTGGAGACATTCTCAAGGATTCTCAATTAATCCTTCTAGCGTTAGGAGGTCTTGGATCGGATTATCAGTCGTTCAAGACTTCCATTACAACTCGTTTCGATCCTCTAATGATGTTTGATGACTTCATGGATTTGGCCATCGATTTTGAAGAAACTCTGGAAGTGTTGACAGAGCAGTCCACAATTCCCCAAGTAAACATCGCGACCAAGTCTTCTATCAAAGCTGAATCCTCTGGTAAGGCTGCTGGGGGCTGCCAGATCTGTGGCAAGAAATTCCACACTGCGCTCAACTGCTACAATCGCTTGAATGTGACCAGATTTCCACCTCAACATAGCCGTCAGCTGTCTCCTCTGGGTCCTGGTCAAAAATCAGCTCCGGGCAGTGGTAAAGATACTCCTTCCTCAGTCAATTACATTGCCTCTAATCAGGCTATGAATGGGTGGTACCCTGACACAGGTTCGACTCATCATATATCTCCCAATGAAATTAATATTCTACATCCTCGTCCTACATCAGATCATGCTTCTGTTGCCACAGCTAGTGGTCAGACCATGAAAATTAAAAGATCTGGTGATTCTGTTGGGAGTTGTAATAATTCTAAATTTCTGTTGAAGGATATGCTTATAATTCCTCAGGCAACCAAGAATTTGCTATCTGTTAGAAAATTGTGTGCTGACAATAATGTAGATATTATTTTTGATGCACAGAGGGTTAGGATCAGGGATCTAAGCACTAAGGAATTCTTGGCTCAAGGTGAAGTGGAAGGAGACCTATACAAGTTACCTCTTCAAATAAAGAGTCCTTACTGGTGGATGGAGCCTTTGCTGATTTTTGGCATTTCAGATTGGGACATTTGAACACTCGGGCAGTGGAGAAATTAATTAGGGATGGATTATTAAATTCCAATTGTAAGAAAGATGAGTAAAAATTGTAAGGCATGTATGGTGGGTAAAGCTCACGCTTCACCACATAAAACAAGCAATACAATCTATAAATCTCCTTTGGAATTAGTTTTTGCAGACATTTGGGGTCCATCTCCTATGGTTTCCTCTCAAGGTTACCAATATTATGTGAATTTCGTTGATGCTTTCAGTAATTTTAATTGGGTCTTCCCAATGGTCAGAAAGAGCGAGATAGAATCTATATTTGAAATTTTTCGTAAGGTTGCTGAGTTACAAACAGGTTTCAAGCTTAAGAAGCTCCAAATAGACAATGCACTGGAGTTTAAAAGGCTTACCTCACATCTCACCAGTCTAGGAATTGATCACAGATTCTTTATCCCATATTCACACCAACAGATGGGATCTGTTGAACGCAGACATCGTCATTTGATTGATACTTCAAGCACAATTCTTGATCATGCTTCTATTCCAAAGAAGTACTGGGATTTCGCTGTTATGACTGCTTGTTTTCTATATAACAGGAATCCAACAAATACTCTCAGAGGCAAGTCACCACTTGAAGCTCTGTATGGACACTCTCCTGATTATCAGGCTTTGAGGGTGTTCGGCTGTAAGTGCTTTCCTTGTTTAAGAGATTATAGGAAGGACAAGTTGTCTATTAAATCAATTCCATGCATATTCTTAGGATATCCACAAAAACAGGTGGGATATCTATGTTATGACCCAGTCTCTCACAAGGTTTTTCCTTCAAGGGATGTCAAGTTCTTAGAGGATGACTTCTCGTTAAACAAATTGCTTCTAGATCATCAGTCTACTTCAGAACAAGTTTTATCGAAGGACCAAACAGTTCAGATCGGCTCATCTGATCTAAGACCAGTAATTCCACATCAAGATGAAGACAGAACAAATGAGAAGGGCAATCCAGAATTATCGTCTGCTTCAGCTAATCAGCAGCAGAACAATGATCAATAAGAGGTTGATAGGTCACCAGAGGACATCTCTACTCCAGTGAACATAGACAAGTCAATCCAGTCTGAAAAGAATGAGATGGTGGTGTACACCAGGAGAAGACAAGTGGAGGATATTGTACCATTTCAGGATGAATTGTCTCCCCTAGCGGGGGATATTGTGCCATCTCTGGACAGGTCATGTATCTCTTCACGTATGTTGATGACATTGTAGTTACTGGTTCTGATCCAATTTTTGTGAAAGAAATAATTAATTTCATGGGTAAAGAATTTGCCTTGAGAGAATTGGGAGAACTGAGCTACTTTCTGGGTATTCAAGTAAGAAAGTGTGAAGAAGGGCTACATTTGTCTCAACAACAGTATTTGGTGAATCTACTGAAGAGCTGCAAGCTAGACAATATGAAGCCTTCTTCAACTCCCATGGAAGCTCAACAGGATCTATTTTCTGAGGAAGAAAGCATCCCTGACCCTAAGGAATACAGGAGAATTATCGGGTCTCTTCAATATCTAACATTGACAAGGCCTGATATTCAATTTTCAGTCAATAAGCTCTCTCAATTTTTGTGTGATCCTAAGCCAGTTCACTGGAATGCTATGAAGAGGATTCTGTGATTTCTCTCAGGGTCTCAAAGTTATGGCATCACACTCAAAAAGGTTGAAAATTTCAATATTTCTGGCTTCTGTGATGCTGACTGGGGGGGTGACACTACTGACAGGAAGAGTCAAACAGGTATCTTAATATTTCTTGGCGACACTTTGGTGGCTTGGTCTTCCAAGAAGCAACAAACTCTGACCCGTTCAAGCACTGAAGCTGAATACAGAGCAATTGCAACTACTGTAGAGGAACTTGAAGGGATCAAAGCGCTACTTGTTGAATTAGGGGTAGAGGTTGAAACTCCTTTGAAAATCCTTACCGATAACAAAGGAGCTTCATTTATAGCCAACAATCCTATTGGACACATGAAACTCAAACATGTGGCAATGGATCTTGGATTTATTCGAGAAAGAACAAAAAATGGGACTCTCACTGTTGATCATATTCCAGGGAAATTACAGAAAGCAGACATCCTTACTAAAGCCTTGAGACCCAAGCCTTTCAAGGAACTTCAGTTCAAACTTGTCAGAGATTCTCCTCAAGTTTGAGGGGGCATGTTAACGAGTATTAAATTAGTAAAGGAAAGAATTAATTATGGAATTAATTATTCCATAATTAACGGCATTAGTTGTATGCATTAGTTGTATTTCCGTTTTATTGTTATTTCCTTACATGTACTGATCCACTACCATAATAAGGTAGTCGAGATCTTCTACTTGACAGCCTATATAAACTACAGGCTGGCTAATATACACTTACGATTTCTTTCCTACATTCCATTGCAAATCAGTCTTCCGCTCATCACGTCATTCTTCGATCTTCATTCCTCGCTATCTTCATTCTTCGATCTTCATTCCTCCGATCATCGCTAATACTCACAAGAAGTAAAATAGTTCTCATAACTATATTATAAAAAATTCAAAGCTAAACTTATTTGACAAAAAGAATTGATTGTTCAACATACCAATGAAATACGATACAATTTCAAAAGGTAAGGAAAAAAATTCTCATCAGTAAATAGAGATGTCATATATAATATATTGGAGCCGATTAACACCTCATTGCATAATCCATTATCATTGCAATCAAAAACACCACTGCTAGATGTGAATATAAATGAACCTTCTCCATTCCAATTTGATGCAGCCAACCTGAATTTTTTTTAAAGATTAAAAGTCATTTGTGTAATATTTCATATTTTGTTGGAATTCTATACTAAGTTGGTTAACTGAAGATTGATCGAAATAAGTTAAACTCCAAAATGTTACATTAACACAAACTCCAGTCTCCAAGTAATGGGTTCGCCTTAATCATAATCCTGACCCAATAGATATGGTGTTGATAATAAGGAACAGATTTATAATCCTAATAACATCAAAAGAAACTATATGACATGATGTTACATTCAAGTAAATACTTAATAGACTCAAGATATTTTTAAAAACCCATCTGTAAAATTATATCAAGTTATAGGAGAACAAGGTAAACAGGGAACGCATTAACTTAGCGTATACAGAAATATAATGCTTTCTTGAAAGAATGTAAATGTGTAATAAACTAATAATACTAGAGTGAGGAACGGCAATGGTTAGATTTCATATATATACAACCAGTTGAATGCAAAGGTATATAAGAATTTAAATGGTTGGGAAGTTTTCAGTCTTTTATGCTTTACATTTTTTTAAAGAAGAGTAATCAATTGCCTCTTCTACCTTTTTGTTCTCCTTTCACTCATTTTCTATCTTTTTCATACCATAATTGACTGATAGAAGCTCCAGAAATGGGATTGAAGTAGCAATGTGAGCTTCTGAACGATCTCGAATGTCAATAAAATTAAACAAGGTGTGAACCATTACTGTGGCTTTTTCCACTGATATTTGATGATGACGAGGCATATACAAGTATAAGACTAGTAGTTTGGTAGATAATTTATGGGTGAAATCGAAGATAGTGATGAAAAAGTTAAAACATGAACTTAAGTAACTTAACATGGATTGGTGCTGTTAATTTTTAAATAAAACCCATCTTCACTTTTACTCCGCATTCAGAAAGGACTTGGAAGAATTTAGGACAAATTAGAAAGAACGAAAAAAAGAGTTCATTTAGCTATTCTATCATCTTGTGAAGGATAATGATAAGATATGATTATATGAGAATTGATATTAATAATTTATAATGAAACTTATCTTTCTTCTATGTAATTATTGCAGCTACTATTTAAGATTTGGAAGTTATGTAAACAATTAAACAAGGTTATCAAAAAAGTCCAAATTTTATATTCAACTAATATACATTACCTGATTTCGGCTACATAATCTTCACTACGAGATGGAGGTGCGCAGAATACAACGTAAGGAAACTGATTAATTTTTGTTCCACGTAATGATGGAATTATCCCAGCATTTATCAATTCGTCATGATGATCCGTAGTCATTGTCTGCCCTGATACTTGACAGTTTGGATGTGCCTGTTTTAAACACAAAAGATTGGATGAATCCAGCAGATATAACATCAGATAAATTCAATTAATGTTTGCACCATTAAAAATTATCTCTTTATGATCTTATATCATTAAATCTTTAAGATTTCTAGAGATTGGGTTTATAAGTGAATTTTAAATAGATTTTGTTATGGTTAAAATTTTTAAATTATATAACCAATAAAGAAATTCGCAAAACAAGATGACAATGAACAATTGCCCATGATATACTTTTATACCTACACTAATTGCCTTAATTCCCAATTTCATGACCATATACACACAATATGTTAGTGAGAATTAAATAGAAAGTAAAACTGCAAAAGGATTAGCAATTACCTGTTTCCATTTCTCTGCAATTATACGACCAAGAACACCTGGTCCAATGATCAAAAGATCCTCATTACCTACAGAACCAGTATGAGAACTTTCTAGCTGCTCTTCATCAGCCATGCCTGTAAGAATAACCATTTCATACATCTACTTTTCAGTTAACCAAACATATATCTGTAGAAGCTCAAAAGAAATTGCAAACATTCACCAAGGTTATACATCTAACGGTACATAATTCAGGGTTAATCAATTGGGCACTTAAATATGAATTTTCTTTTACATGAATAAAATACTAAATCAAGTAGTTCGTATGTGGGTTTTCTGTTCAAAGATCTTTCTTTTCCGAAAGATTGAGATCTAATTTAACTCGACCCCCAAAAACTTGCATTCTGATTTTTTTTTCTCCAAGATATTCAAACTCAAAACAAATCCCGAAATTTCACCACTAAGTTTATTTTTTATATAGAAAATCAAACAAAAGCACCTGAAAATTCGGTATTAAAAGTTAACAAAAGAAAGAAAACTTCACGCACAACTAAAAAACAATCCTATGAATCCGGTCCGTGTTACCCGTGATTGGATCAGTGGAGGAAAGAGGCAACGACATGGACAGAACTAGATTTCTGTGGGAATTTGGAATGGGGAAACGGCAGCGTGAGGAGAGGGGGATAGTAAACGATGATGGAATGTGAGTGCGAAGTCGTTTGATGTGGCGTGGTGTTCGACGTGATGATCCTGACACAGTAGGCAATGTCGTTGCTGCAGATATCATTATCTCTCAACTTTGGAAGACAAACCAAAAACTGATTGTTTGAACAATACTGACTGTTTGGGCTTGAGAGTATTTACAGTATTTTTGTTGGGTTTTGGACTTGTGTTTGGGCTTGAGACTGCTTTTTTTAAGCCCATTCAAATATTTGAGTTTATTTTTAAGCATGTATATCGGATTTGGATCGGATATGCAGGTATCCGAATAATTATTCGAATATTCGAATCCAATCGAATAAAATCCAGATATAAAAATCCAAATCTGAATCCGAATCCAGATAAATTTTTATAAAAAATTTAAAATAAAATTATAAAAATATAAAATCACCATTAATAAAGGTAATTAATAATCAATTAATCATCCTAAAATCCGGATATACGAAAGTAGGGGTGGTGGACATGGATCGAGTCAAACCCGAACCCGAACATGTTGGGTCCGGGTTTAGGTCGATATTTTCGTCCATGAAGCCCGATGCCAACGACCCGAACCCGAGTATTTTTTACCCGATTTTTTTGGGTCGGGTTCGGGTTTGACCTGAACCAAACATGACTTTCTCGAAATCCGAAGAAATTTATAAAAAAATTATTAAAATATAAATAATTAATATAATTTTATATAAAATACTTTATAAAAAAATTAATATACATAATTATAAATTTTCCATCCTAAAATTAGTTAATTTCACATCCTAAAATTTAAACCCTAATTTCATTTCCCTCTCCTCACCGTCGCTTGCCCTCTTTTCACCGTCGCCGGACCTTTCCTCGCCGTCGTCATCTTTACAAACCCTCTCTATCTTTAGAAGCTTATGAACCTTTGTGTAAGCTCGTTTACGAACCTTAGATCTTCTTACAAGACGATCACGCCTATGAGTTTTACTAGGAAACTTTATAAAATCTCTTTTAAACCTTTACAGGTAGATCTAACCTAACCAGGAAACTCTATAGAACCAACTTGGACCTTTAATTTGCAGGTAGATCCAATCTAAAAGTTTTATTAAAAAACTTTGTAAAACCACTTTGGACCTTTGTAGGTAAATTCAACCTAAGAATTTTACCAGAAAACTCTGTAAAACTAAATTAAATTTTATGATTGAGCTTATCAACCTTACAAGTGTTGCTCTTAAAACAACTATTCACAACA
This sequence comes from Zostera marina, assembly GCA_001185155.1. NCBI lineage: Eukaryota > Viridiplantae > Streptophyta > Magnoliopsida > Alismatales > Zosteraceae > Zostera > Zostera marina. The sequence continues at coordinate 277,904 of LFYR01000773.1, forward strand.
CTTGAAGCACAACAAAAATGATTGTTTGGTTGATCCATAACTATGATTCTCAAGAAGGTTAGAAATAAAATGAGAGTAGAAAACAAGAAGATGAGTACTTTTTATGGAGAACACCCTTGGAACTTTGAGCACTTGGAGACTTGAAGACTACATCTCTCTCTCTTGGAAGCTTGGACGATTTTGGACACAAAAGTAGAGTGTAATGTGTTAACTTTGAGTGTTGCACATGAGAGTGTATTTATAGCATGGAAGAGCTCTTGGTCACTATTGGATCTTCTCCTTAAGATGAGTGTTGACACATAGTTTGAGTTCCTTTGAAAAAAGATGCATCTTGTCTTATCTTCTTGGATTAGTGTTCACTAGTAACATAGTTTAAAAGCCATCTTTTGAAAAATCTACACTTTTATGCTTCTTTTATGAGATTCCAAATATCTATACAAGACAAAGTACAAACTTTAGTATCCTAAAACATAAATAGTTGTGCATAATATTCAAACATGTATTATATAATGTGGGCCAGCTTCAGGTGAGAACCCAGTGAGTACTTTAAATCCATGTCCTTCATCTACATCCAATGGTCATTAATATATTTCATTATATATATTTTTTGGGGAGAAGATCCCAATGCATTATATTTTTTTGTCATTATTCACCTAGTACATCCTTTTGTCCAAGGTATTTTTCCACCATTCACATTTACTTCTCTCTCCTACTTTTCACCTACTTCCTCACTTTTTTTTTCCCTTTTCTCTCACTAACGTTTCTTCCCCTTCCTTCATCCCCTTCTCAAACCCTATTTCCTCCCTTTCCTTACCTCTAATGTCTTCTTTCATTTCTATTAATCTCTCCATTCTCTCAAAAAAATGGTCATCGGTTCTCTACTAATATCTGCTCAGGTATGCTTTCGGTTTTTCCCCCCACTGTTTCCTTTCTCATTTAGTTATTTTCAGCAATTGGGTTTGCACTATTTCTACATTCATCACTTTTTCTTAGTCAACAGTACATAGTGCACTACACATAGTAATAGTGCACTGTCAATATTCGAGACTCACATTCGCTGACACATCGTACAAAGTATATGGATGTGGTGAACAGTGATTTCTTATAACATAGTGCATCGTCATCGCATAGTACATAGTACATAGTGCATATCGCACAAGATGCTAATAGTTCATGTCTGACATCTCACACATTCCATATTATTGCGTGCTACCTAATAACTACTAAGATTTGCTGACCTACACTCTCGATCATTGCATTTAGCCATAGTTCATATTGCATATTACATAGTGCACAGTGCATAGTGCATAGTGCATATCCCATAAGATGCTAATAGTGCATTTCTTGCATTTCACACATTCCATATTAGTACGTGCTACCTAATAACTACTATGTTTTGCTAACCTACACTCTCGATCATTGCATTTAACCATAGTTCATATTGCATATTACAAATTGCACAGTGCATAGTAAATAGTGCATAGTGCATTATCGACATTACGCATATTACTACTGAACAACTGCAGTCACATAATGTTGATCAGGATAAGATTCACTCGGAACCAAACACCGAAACTATTGGATCCTCTAGTACACCATATATTCCCGAGGTCGGCCAACAATTCAACTCGCACGATGAGGCCAGAGATGCGTATATGGGTTACGCAGGCAATATAGGTTTTAACGTTCGTATGGGTTCAACCAAAATGAACGATCACGAAATGGTAGGGCGTCGTTTTCTATGTTCTAAACAAGGATATGCCCTATCAACCGACACGGCAAATAACGTGAATGAGAGAAAACATCGACGTATAAGAAATTCACGTTCTGGATGTCTTGCCATGATCTACATATCTCTAGACCGGTCCACACGATTATGGCGGGTTGTTAATTTCATTGAAAATCACAATCATCCAATGGTGACCCCATCAAAGAGGAGATACCTACCAGTCAATCGTGTTATTACTCCTTTATCAAGGGCATTGTTTAAATCACTAAACACATCCAATATTTCCCCGAGTGATCAATATTGTGTTGCTGCTCAAGAGGCTGGAGGATTTGATCATATGCAGTACACACCGTCGGACCTATCAAACATGAGACGCGACGACCGATGCAATATTATTCAAAGAGACGCAGATTTACTTATTGATCTATTTCAAGAAAAAAAGATAAAATCATCCGACTACTACTACTCGTTTACTAGGCATGACAACGGTAATTTTTTGTCATTTACGTAGTTCAATTTTATACATATCACTGCACAATTATTACTGTCGTTCAACCATTCAATGTAGGTCATCTTTCGAACCTATTTTGGGCCGATCCCGGTTGTCGCCATGACTACGATCTATTCAGGGATTCTATTACATTTGATACGACTTATAAGACAAACAAATATAATTTGGTTCTAGCATTTTTTTGTGGAGTGAATCATCACAAGAACACTATTATATTCGCGGCCGGTTTCTTGTCACGCGAGAATGTTGAATCTTTCGAATGGATATTCAATGAATTCTTAACTTGTATGACAAAGCATCCGAAGACAATTATTACCGATCAAGACCCTGCAATGAAGAACGCACTATTACATGTTTTTCCAAATACATTTCACCGATTCTGTTTATGGCACATCACACATAAAATGGGTGACAAAATCGGACATACATATCAAAATTGTTCGGCTATGGCTGCATTTCACGATTTCCTAAACAATTCCATTAGCATAATGTCTTTCGAAGAATCATGGTCAGCATGGGTCTTATCAAATGGTCTCGAAGATAATATGTGGTTGAGAGACATCTATAGAATTCGGTTTCAATGGTGCCCAATCTACATGATAGATCATTTTTTCGCAGGAATGAAAACAACACAACGCAGCGAGGGCATAAATAGTATAGTCAAAATGAAAATAAGATTTCATTACACACTGTTAGAATTTCACTCAAAATACGAGTATGTCCTCTTATCCCTACGTGAAAAAGAGAACTCGAAGGATCATCATGGTCAATATGCACCGCAGAAAACATTAACTCCATTGACCATCGAAAGGCAAATGTGCGAACTTTATACACATGAGGTTTTCATTGACTTCCAAGAACAGGCGCTCCGTAGTATGCACTACTTCATTAGACCTAGACACATGGAAAATCAGGTAACTACACCAATATCAATTACTATATTTATTATTCTAACGTATTACTATTACAACTACAATTATTTGCTTCCCTTTTTACGCTCATTATCGTGCCCCTAAAATTCTTCTTCGAAACAGGTCTTCGACGCAGTATCCATTGGTACATTCGAGGTATCAGGTACGATCCACATCGGGGATGAGGGTGTGTTCGCAAAATGCACTTGTCGTTTGTTCGAATCATTTGGGATTCCATGCAGGCACATCATCTGCTACCTAACGCTAAACACCATATCTACGTTACCAGAAACTTTGGTGTGCAATCGTTGAAGAGCAATACAGAAAAATAGACCAATGACAACAACCCATAATACCGATTATAAGGACACTGGAAATCTACGACCATTATTCAATCAACTAATCTCATTGGCAGGAGATAGCGAAGCAAAAATCATCTCCGCAAGGAAAATATTAGAGGACGGCATTAACTATATTACGGATAATCAAACAGGAAGCGAGAATGCAAAACTACCTCGGTCAATAACAAGATTCAATGATTCAATCACAAAAAGCATCGAGATTGGCAATCCTGAGGTGGCTAGAACCAAGGGTTGCGGGAACGGAGGGCGTCCGTCCAAAAAATCAGATAGATTCATTTCCAAAAGAATGATCAATGTTCCAAAACAAAGATCGTGCTCTATATGTGGAATGAAGGGACATGACAAACGATCATGTCCAACAAAAGATCAATTTTCTCAACAAGAGTGAGTAGAAGCCATAGAATCACATGTGATAGGGATATCTTTCTTTGCAAATCGATGTAATTTCTACATTCTATTAAATGACAACTAGTTTTTCAATTGTAGGAAAACAATTTAGATACTCCATGTTTTAGGATACATTATAATCCTACTAACAAATCAACTATTCAAAAAACACTAGTACGCAAACAAATAATCAAAAATTTTGATTGTCATAAATTCTCAATCGTCAAAATTTGCCATCATACGAATTCCATCTAACAAAGACCATTTTGCTGCATTCAAATCTTTGTCTAATCCATATCCAACATGACCTAAAGCTAACGCCTCAATTGCTAACAACATTCGCAAACCATTATCGTCATCTTTACATTTAACCTGTGCAAACCGCGGCTCAACTATCCTATGCCATTCCTTTTGATCGAATTTTTCAAAACGTAATGTCAGATATGCATTCATCCAACCTGCCTGCATACCGCAGAAAGTATAAACTAATATAAGCAATGGATAAAAAATAACGTAGAAAATTATTGATATATAAATTTCTTTCAATACCACTCGAAGAAATTCTCGATAGGGCTTGGCCTGATTCTTCCTAGAGTTATAATGCGTCATTGTACACCCATCAAAATTTACTGTAAGGAGATGCCAGTGGTCACCTTGGCTTATGGGAACAAATATTTTATCAATTTGTGAATCATTTACTTTATCAGCCATCATCTCCATATAGAACTGCGTTTCCAAATTGCCACTCCCACCTATGTATCCCTTGAATCTCATGAATGTGTCTGCAGGTAGAATTTCATAAGATGCCCTATCTTTACCATCGACCACGAATTTGTTTAATATGACCTCCGCATACAAGTCAATCAACTACAACACATTTCATGGAATAATAGTTAGATAATTCAGGAAAAAACGTTGCTATACGAACATGTAACTACCAATTGAATATTTCTAAATGAATAAACCTCGACACCATATATCTTGCTTTCTAAAATTTGCAAGACCTGCTCCCTAGTGCATCGACGTCCTTGATATTCTATAGTTGCTCTTCTTTTACTACAAATTTTTAGTTCGAATCAGATCATCATAGTAATCTAAAATTAAAATCATATATAGAGCATTTCAATTTACAAAACATACCCAATCATCTGCAATTCTTTCGCAAAACCGATCCGAGAGTATCTTTTCTTCCTCTCGTTTTTATATTTCTTTAGATCATTTTCCTCTTCCTTCATTACAGCAGCCTCAAGTTCCGCAATTCTCTCCCTTTCTAACCTATTAATCCTCTGCAACAAAACAACACACTTCAATAAAAATAGATATGAACAAACACATAAAAATAAAATTCCGCAAGTTATTAACCTGATCCTCTCTCCTCTTCTTTATCCTTTGCACTCTAGACGGAACATCTCGTTCCGACAAATCCAGCTCTCTCGCATTGCGGCTGATTATTTCCTCTCCCATTACACCCTTCTTTTCCAAACTATCACCACATACCGCTAAATCAGTCCCCTTCTTGTTAATTTCGTGTGAGGATGCACCTTCAATTTCTAACATCGTGTGAGGATGTTCTAGATCATACATATGCATAGAATCCCCTGCATGGCCCTCTACCTCACTCCACAAATTAGGAATCCCATCCACATACATAATAAATCCATCAGCATCAACTACAAATGGAGTATCCATTTTCGGACCTCGTTCTTCGGGATAACTCGGTAGTGTAGCAGCAATATATCCAGGATTACTACTTCTTCTAAAAATATTACCCCGGCTGTCCTCACTGCATTCCACTTGTAGTCCCCCATGCTCTGGGTTTCCATATATGTTAATTCCAGATAGTCCTGGGCAACTTGAGAAAAAAGACGGTTCCTTGGTAGATTCGGTACCAATTGAATCTTCCAGACTACCATTGCAATCGAAGTTCAAACAGACTTCCTTGTCCTCATTGCAAGGATAATACCACCATCTATCAGTCTCGACATATTCATGTTCAGAGATTGTTTGAATATCAATGGAGATGTCTTGATCATTAATATGCGGCTCACGAACATCATCAACATTATCCAGATCATGAAGAAGGTTCCTTCCACGCATTTGTTGGTCAACATTAGTTTGCCTTTTTGGTTTGTTAGACGATTCGCAACACAGATCACGCCCAAGAATTTCAGGAGTTCGGAGTGA
>LFYR01000773.1:291656-302536 GCA_001185155.1 Zostera marina
TTTTTAGGATTAATGTTTATTTAGGAGTAATGTAGATTAAGTAATGAAGTTATTATTGATTATTTAGGGTTTAAGTTACTGTTTTTATGGATTAATTTAGGATTTATTTAGGATTTAGGATTTAGGATTTAGGATTTATTATTGATTAATTTAAGTTAGTGGTTTTATGTAGTAATGTTTATGTTTTTAAGTTACTGTTTTTATATGTTTTTATATTTGAGTTTTTAAGTTACTTTTTTTATTATGGATTTATGTTATCTATATCTAGTGTTTTTAATTTATGGATCTATTGTTTGTGATAAAAAGTTATATATCTAGTGTTATACATCTAGTGTTTTTAATTTAGTGTTTATATCTACATTAATTTTTAATCTTGATTTAAATATATTTTCTGTTTGGTGTTAATTTAATGTTAATTTAGTGTTAATTTAGTGTTAATTTAGTGTTAATTTAGTGTTAATTTAGTGTTAATATATTTAAATCTTTATCTAGTCTAGTCTACTGTTATTTAAATCTACTGTTAATTTAGTGTTAATTTAGTGTTATTTGATGTATGATGTATGATTAGTTATTAATTTGATGTATGATGTATGATGTATGATTAAGTTATTAATTTGAATGTTTATGTTTATCATTTATATAGTTACCTTCTTCTAATCCGGCCGGCCACTTCTCTCCGGTCATTTTCGAAATTATCTTGAAGGTATGGTTTACTTATGTTCATCTTCTTCTCTTATTTTTTTGTTGTTTTTAATTTGGGGGTTTATGATTTGGTGGTTTTTTATTTGGGGGTTACTTTCCAATTTTAAATCAAACTTTTCATGCATTGTGATTTGTCTTTTGATTTGTGATGGTTTATGATTTTAAATCATACTTTCCAATGATTTGTCTTTTGATTTTAAAAAAAAAATCATGCATTGTGAATTTGTGATGGGGATGAGTGTGTGTTTAGGAAAGCACTAGTTGTGAGTTGGGTTATTATTTCAATTAGATTATAAGTTGTGTTTTATTAATATTTTTTTTTGTTTGCTGGAATTTGAATTTAAGGGTTAATGCATGGTTGTTGGAATTTTAATTTAAAGATAATGATTCCTAAATTTTTTTTTTTTGGTTGCTGGAATTTTAATTTAAGGGTTAATATGGTTGCTGGAATTTAAATTAAAGGTTAATTTTTGCTGGAATTTTTTTTTTATAGGGTTGCTGGAAATTTTAATTGTTATATGGTTCATTTTTTATGGTTCAATTTTTATATGGTTCACTGCCTTGAGTACTTGACGTAGACACTCCTTCCGAATTCGTGGAACTTTCCGGGGGTCCGGCATAAAGCGACGGAACCCTAGTTCTTGTCGAAGGGCGTTGCTGGGAGTGACTGACGTGTTCAGGCATGTCTCACCAATTGCATTCCCCACTTCCACATCAAGCTGCGTCTTTAGTGCATCAGCTTATTTTCTAGCAGCAGCGAGAAGCGACTCATTATCTTTCATAGAGTCACAGCTTCGGCGAAGATCAGAAATCTCAGATCGGTGCACAGCGCACTCTTTGTTCTTCGCCGCCATCGCTTTCTCGTGCTCGGCAGCTTGTTCCTCCAACTTCTTATTCCGTTGGAGGGTCTTTCTCAACGACCACACCTCTTTGCAGATGGCTTGATACTTGTCATCAAGCTTATTGTACTCCTGTTGGGAACGGAGGGTGTCGTTTGCAGACTGCATCCCAATGGTTGCATTAGATAGATACGCGACCTACAAAACAAAACTATCAATTAGTAAAATAAAATGAAACAAATATAAATGGAAAGCGATTGCGAATCACTTACAGCAGATATAGCTTTTCCAAGCTCTTCGCGTATCCAGTCCCCAGGCTTAGTCTGAAGCAGCTGGGCAGCCTTCCTCCGCACCCATTCATCGGCAAACAAGCCCGGATAGTCAAATGTGGTGCGGAAGGGGGCGGATTCAGGTGCACACCTCGAGCTAGATCCAGTCTCGAAGGTACTGCGAGGGCCAGTCTCTTGGGCCTTCCTTTCTCTGATCAGCTTGGCGCCGCGAAGTCTCACGGCCAAGTGTGGAAGCACCGCCTCTCGGTACAGATGTGCACCCTTCTTCTTCTTGATTGGATTTTGATGAAGCACGGAATCTGCTACCAGTAGGCTCGCGGGGTTGCGAGGAGGGCCGGAGGCTTTGGAGTCCACGACGCGCGCTCTACGTCAATGTACCTGCAGAAGAGGAGGGGAATCGGTGACTCACGTGGGAGTAGGCGATTCGGGCTCCTTAGTTTGCTCCGGTTGGAGTGTGTGTTGTCAAGATCTGAGTTGAGGGTAGAGGTCCCCCAAGGACCCCTTTTATAGGGTCTGGGGGGACGTTTCCCCATTCATTCGATTGGGGCCCACGCCATTAAGGTACCCCAAATAAGGAATGCCTTAATGGCGAGGGTCCGCTCAAGTAACGGCTGGGAGTCGGCGATTCAGGTATGGGAATCGCCGAACCAGAGGTTCAATCGCCGACTCCCCATGAGCCTAGTGGAAGCCTACCAGAGCTGTCCACAAGGCCTAGAGTTGGCGATTCCCCCCTGGAGTCGGCGACTTAGTAGTCCCAATCGGCGACTCCCAAGTGTTAACTTGAGCTCTTGACGTAGACACGTGCTCCGCACCGTGGAAGCCTTTCCGGGGGTCCGGCATATAGCGACGGAACCCTATTCCTTGTTTGAAGGGCGTTGCTGGGAGTGACTGACGTAATCAGGCATGTCTCACCACCGACATTGTCAATCTAGGGAGAAACGATTCGTCAGCCATAAGTCGGCGATTTAAGAATAGACTCGGCGACTTCGAAGAAAGTTCTGGTGATTGTGATGAGAGTCGGTGAGTTATGAAGAAACTCGGTGACTTAGAAAGGGATTAGGGTTTAAGCAAAATCAGGGAAAGTGATGTGCGGATTAAAATAATCAACTCACTATTTATAGACCCTGGACAAATTGTAAAAACCCCCCGGATAATCTAAAAATTACGCGAAGAAAAATCGCTAATTGATTTCCAAATCCACAAACTCGGCGAGTCTCTTGCAAACTCACCGAGTTTGGGCAAAAATCATGGGATACGAAGAGGGAATTTCCATACTTGGAAAATTTGCAAATATTTCCCAAGATCCTGAGGATTCTCGAAGAGATCCGCCAGCTCATACTAAAACTCGCCGAGTTTATAGGAAAGTCGCCGATCCAGGTCAGTGAACCTCCAGGTTTCTCAAAAAACAACCCCAATGCTAAGTCGGCGAGTTAACACCTTAAGTCGCCGACTTAGGATATTATATAGAACCTTAGGGGGAAAATCACAAGCCCCTTTTCACAACTTCAGGGGGGAGTATCATAAGCTCTCCCGACTTTTCTGTCGCTCCGGCCGGAAATTGTCAAAACTCGAGGGGGAGTATCACAAGCTCTCCCGACATTTCTATCGCTTTGGCTAGAGATCGTCAAAACTCAGGGGGGAGTATCACAAACTCTCTCGACTTTTCTGTCGCTCCGGCCGGAAATTGTCAAACTTCAGGGGGGAGTATCACAAGCTCTCCCGACTTTTCTGTCGCTCCGGCCGGAAATTGTCAGACTTCAGGGGGGAGTATCACAAGCTCTCCCGACATTTCTATCGCTTCGGCTAGTTATCGTCAAACCTCAGGGGGGAGTATCACAAACTCTCTCGACTTTTCTGTCGCTTCGGCCAGAAATCGTCATATCTCAGGGGGGAGTATCACAAGCTCTCCCGACTTTTCTGTCGCTCCGGCCGGAAATTGTCAAAACTCAGGGTTGAGTATCACAAGCTCTCCCGACACTTCTGTCGCTCTGGCCAGAAGTCGTCAAACATGAGCACGGTGAGTCTGTCGCTTCGGCCAGATTCACCAAGGATTGATCAAAATAAAGAGGAGAATATCGCAAGAGGTAAAATCGGTCAATAATCATATGCGTTTTTAGACTGATCTAGTTGTTTTGCAGGATGTTTTCATTTTTGCAGATATTATTCTGTCGCTTTGGCCAGAATGTTTTTCTTTTTGCAGATATTATTCTGTCGCTTTGGCCAGAATAAGACTCTAATAGTGAGTCCAAGTATCTTGTCGTATCCTGCCTTGATACACTAGAGATCGTTCTGTCGCTTTGGCCTTAACGATCTTAACCCATCTTGTCGCTAAAAAGCCTTGAAGGGGGCCGTCGTTGCGGACTTTAAGTCGCTCTTGATCAGAGTGGACTATAAACATTAGTTCTATCGCTTCAGCTAGAACTTGGTTTTATCGCTCTGGCAAGAACCCGATTCTGTCGCTCCGGCCTGAATCGTATTCCGTCGCTTTGGCCGGAATTTATCTTGTCACTTCTGCCTCGATAACACAGTGCAGTCGCCCCTGATCAGGGAAGGACTATAAACAGAGTTACCGTGGCCTGGAACTCGATCCATTCTTGACGCTTTGGTCTATTGATTCTGAATCATTACGTCACTGTGGGCGGATGATTCGGTCTCATCTTGTCGCTTTGGCCTTGGTGTTGGATCACACACATTGAACCGGTTGGGGGGGTACTGGCGATACACGCATGTTTCTTGTGCTCTCTTCAGGGGGGAGTACTGGTGAGACATGCCTGATTACGTCAGTCACTACCAGCAATGCCTTACAACAAGGACTAAGGCTCCGTCGCTATGGCAGAACCCCCGGAGAGCTCCCACGGTGTGGAACACGTTCATCGTCCAGATCGCCGAGTTAGCCCGTAAGTCGCCCGATTGGACTACCAAGTCGCCGACATACAGGATAACTCGCCGAGTTAAGGCAAGATCGGCAGTATGGTAGCCTGTACATCTTGGCCCTAGAAACTCGCCGAGTTAGCCCTAACTAGGCGACTTCCATACCTGAATCGGCGACTTACGACCGTTACTCGCCGCCAGCCAACGTCATAAATGTTACCATATATAACCATAGGCGCGATGTCCGCCTTTGATTGCTCCCTCCGAGATCCTATAAAAGGGGTCTCAAGGGGACACTCAAAGGCACGATTCAAGTTCCTCTCTCACACCAAAGCATCACTACGAAACTCGCCGACTCTCACTAGAATCGCCGAGTTTCCACTTGCAGGTATTTGACGTAGAGCATGCGTCGTGGACTCCAAAGCATCTGGCATCAACCTCGCACCACCGCGAGCCCTGGTAGCAGATTCAGTGCTTCATCAGTGTACTTCCAGACAATAGAAGTGAGGCCAAAAAGTTACAACACAAAGCAGCCAAGTACTGCGAAGTCGGAGGGGTACTTTATAAAAAGTCCTTCGATAGCCCGTTGTTACGTTGTTTGGCCAAACCCGATACTGATAAGGTCATTAAGTAAGTACACGAAGGCTCGTGCGGACTCCATGAGGGAAGAAGAGCACTAGCCTTCAAAATCATACGGCTGGGGTATTATTGGCCCACGTTACGGTTAGACGCTCGCACTTACGTCCGCAAGTGCCGAGCGTGCCAATTGCATAGGTAGGGACATGACTCCCATCTTGAGCTCGATACCATTTGCAAGGTGGGGACTGGACTTTGTAGGACCATTCCCACCCTCAACATCCCAAGCTCGATTCATCTTTGTGGCAGTTGATTACTTCACAAAATGGGTCGAGGCTCAGGCTGTAGCAAAGATCACTCAAGATGCGGCAGTCAAATTCGTATATCGCTCCATAGTGTGCCGATTCGGAGTTCCCCAACACATTGTCACAGACAATGGTACCCAATTCACAGGGGGGAAGTTTTCGAGAATGTGCGAGGACCTGGGCACAAAACTCCACTTTGCTTCCGTTTACCGACCACAGGCAAACGGACAAGTGGAGGTGACCAACAAAGCCATCGTGCAAGGGCTCAAAAAGAAAATCGAATCAGCAAAAGGGGTCTGGGCAGATAAGTTGTGCGAAATACTATGGGCATATCACACAACTAGTAAAAATCCCACGGGAAACACCCCCTTCGCTATGACATGTGAAGTAGAGGCTGTCGTACCAATCGAGATGAGCATACCAACGTATAGGATCTCGAAGTACGACGAGCAAAACAATGACCAAAACCTAGCTACAGAGCTAGAGTTGAGGGATGAAACTCGCGACGACGCAGACTTGCGGAATGAATCGTACAAGGCCAGCGTATCACGATACCACAATCGCCAAGTACGCAAAAAAGTGTTTCTGCCGGGAACCCTCGTCACGTGGAAGGCTAGTATCACCGAAAGGAACAGACCAAGGAATAAGTTGTCATCCAACTTCGAGGGTCCATACATCGTCGATGAAGAGATAAAGCCAGGAACTTATCGCTTACGGTGATAGGATGGAACAATGGTTCCAAACACCTGGCATGCAGACAACTTGCAACAATACTACGCTTAGTATTGACCCTCCCCTTCCTTCGGTCCTTTCGATGTATAGCAAAATAAAATAGTTAGATTTTATTTCAAACACTTGTTTTTCTCTTTTTTAGTAATAAAAAGTTAAATTTTTTTAAGTTCCTAGATATTTACGACTTTACCCTTAATAGATCAAAATTGTTTTGTCGCTATGGCCTTAACAATTCAACTTCATCTTGTCGCTATGGCCTCGATGAATAGATCACTCTGTCGCTTTGGCCAGAGGTGAACTTAAAGGGTATAAGTCTTAGGAACACATAAAACCCTAGAATTCTTTGCATCATTCGCAATTAGGGTTTCCAAACTAATCTATTTTGTCGCTATGGCCTCAATAGACTAGAAATCGTTTTGTCGCTACGGCCATAACGATCCAACCTCATCTTGTCGCTATGGCCTCGATGAAGGTAAACAATCACTCCGTCGCTACAGCCGGAGCAAAACTGCAACTCTAGAGTCTTAGGGTTCATCGTATCTTTTTTATTGTTATCTTTCGATATATTTGTTATCTTTTGAATTTGTTAATCGATATTGCGACTTACTATTAGTTGTGAAGTTTAATTTATTTTTCGCGAATTTAGCCGTAGACTGAGCTACGATTCATACAACCAAGTCTATACCCAGAGTGGCTAGCGATAGGGTTAGTCTAATTTACGTCCAGAGCGGCTAAATTACGACTCGCGAATCTAGTTTCGGGTCTTAGTTACAATTCAAAAGAATAAAATAAATGAACAATTGAATAGAAAAGCAGAAACGATTAATTTCATTCAAAATAAAAGATAACAATTACAAAAAAGATTACAAAATATTAAGGACTTAGAAGATCTAATCTTGTGCAGCTTCGTCCTTCATTTTGTCGAGGGCTTCCTTATTCTTCTCGAGCTCCTCAGGATGCTGCTCCACACACGCCATTATATCCGTGATGTAGTCCGGAGGTAGAGCAGGAAACACAGACGGGCCGAAGAAGATGAGCTCTTGAAGCTGGTCGGATTGGTAGCGCACGTCCAAATCCAACCCAGCAGCTTTCCCAGAGAGTGCGACATTGTCATCTGGTGAGACATGCCTGATTACGTCAGTCACTCCCAGCAACACCCTTCAAACAAGGAATAGGGTTCCGTCGCTATATGCCGGACCCCCGGAAAGGCTTCCACGGTGCGGAGCACGTGTCTATGTCAAGAGCCCAAGTCAACACTTGGGAGTCGCCGACTGGGACTTCCAAGTCGCCGACTCCAAGGGTGAATCGCCGATTCCGGCCAGGGAACTCGGGTCTGGTAGACCGAGGACTTGGCCTCCAAGGAATCGGCGACTTCACTCTTGGATCGGCGACTCCCACACCTGAGTCGCCGACTCCCAGACGTTACGTGGGCGGGCCCACCCCATTATGGCACCCTTCAATAGGGCACCATAATGAAATGGGCCCCACTCTATTGAGTGGAAACGCCTCTAGGACCCTATAAAAGGGGTCCTAGGGGTGTCCTCCACTCTCAACTCATCTTGACCACTCACACACCACACCAGAGCAATCCAAGGAGCCCGAATCGCCTACTCCCAAGAGAGTCGCCGATTCCCCTCCTCTTCTGCAGGTATATTGACGTAGAGCGCGCGTCGTGGACTCCAAAGCCTTCGGCCCTCCTCGCAACCCCGCGAGCCCACTGGTAGCAGATTCCGTGCTTCATCAGCTGGCGCCGTCTGTGGGACTATCGAACCACGATATCCCGTCGTAATCGCGAAATTTTCTTCGCAAAAGTTCAGCTCGATTCCCTTAGGGTGAGTCGCTGACTTTGTGTCAAGGAATCTCCGATTCACACAGGCAATCACCGACTCCACCTAGTGAGTCGCCGATTGTGGGTTATTCTGGTAGCTAAGAGTGCTGTCCACGGCTTGGTTCAAAAAGGCCATAAGTTGAATCGCCGACTCCACATAGGGAGTCGCCGATTCCTTTAGCTTTTTGGGCAAGTGCTGTCAATGCCTTTTGCTCTGGCACTTTCACTTCCATATAGGTTGGATTTTTCATAGAAAATCACCTATCCACACTGAGTAGGCGATTCCCACAGTTGAGTCACCGACTCCCACACTGAATAGGCGATTCCCATAGTTGAATTGTCGATTCGGTCATCGTCTTCATTCATCGCTTCGGCTGAATAAGACCAAGCATAGCCCAGCTCTTTTACCGAAACGAAAATCCATCGCCACGGTTGGATTTACCTCGTCGTTTCGGTAAAAAAAAAAAAAAAAAAAGAGTATGGGGATTTTCGCCTTTTTTCACTACCAGTGATTCTGTCGGTCCACCTCTGGAATGCCCAAATCTAATTTTGAGATTCTACGACCACACATCACGTGAAAAAAGTTTTCCCTACAAGTACAAAAAGGCAGAATTTCCCAACAGTGCAAGGAATCTTTTCTGGGATAGGTCTAAACAGGCATCCCGAAAACGACCTCCGGCGGAACGATTTTCTGCTGAAAAATTGCAAAAAATTTGCGATATTTTTTGCTAATTCCAAACTTTGGGGACTAGTAGTACTGCTCAAGGGGGTCACAAAACTACAAAGAAATGTTATACGAAATTTTTTCTGTTTTGTGACACCCGGGGGGGCAGGTACCTACTCATAGCTTCCGACATTTCGGAAGAACTTCCAATCGTAGTCTGTTGCTTCGACCCGATAGAAGCAACCATCCCATTTATGGCTCCTTTTACTAAGGATCATAAAAAGAAAGCTCTTGTCATTGCTACTGAGGTAGGAGCTTCTGGTAGGAGGGTTGGTTCCCGTACTATACCAACCTCCAATATACCACTTTCGACACATGAGGTGCCCTCATCACTACCATCAAATGGGGGAGTGAACCTAACTCCTGCGCTACAAGAGAGGTTGATTAACTTTATGGATTCTATGGAAAAAAGAGTTAGCAACCTCGAGAAAGCAAGGGACAAGAAGGCCATCACCCGCGAAAGAGCGGGTGAATCTGGGTCTTACTATCCTCCGTCTACGGAGAAAAAGAGGAAATCTCCAGCACCTCCTAAGGAAAAAGCTGGACCTAGCAAGAGTCGCACTCACAGGACTCTTACAACAAAGTTCGTGGAAGATCTTCGTCGGAAGCTGGCCGACAATCCGGTCACTAGCAGTCCGATCGAGTTCTTGAGAATCAAAAGCGCTCCTTTTCACAAGGACCTTTTGAATGAATCTTTTCCACCAACCTGGCGGGTACCCAAGATAGAAGCGTATGACGGTTCGAGTGATCCAAAAGATCACATCAACCTCTACCTTAGTGTCTTGGAACCACAGACCACCGATAGCGGACTGTTGTGTCGGGCATTCCCCGGTACTCTCAAGGGCAACGCTTATCGGTGGTTCTCTGGTCTGCCAGCTGGTTCGGTCTCCAGCTTCGCGGACCTCTCTTCGAAGTTCATCGCCCAGCATGTGGGGATGATCAGAATAAAACACAGTGCCAACGCACTGCTCGCATTACGACAAAACAAACTGTCTCTGAGGGATTACACGATTAAGTTCACTTCGATGATGACAGAAGTGAACGACCTAATCCCGAGTCTGGCCATAGCGGGGTACATGAATGGGCTAGTACCCTACTCCCCTTTGGCCCAGAACCTTACGCTCCATAAAGTGGAGACCCTCTCCGACCTCTTCCAACGAGCTCAATCGTTCATTAAGATAGAAGAGGAGAACAATAATAAGCTGGACGGAGTCGAGCCGCCCAGCCGGAAAAAACCTCGCTATGAAGATACATACGAGGATATAAGTTCCCAGTCTGAAACCTCGACTAGTCCTCCTCGGTACAGAGATGATCTTCTCATCAACAGTTTTGACCACCATAGTCATCACTCACACTCTCAGTCTGGTAACAGTTATGGCCACGAAAGCCATAGCTCACACTCTCAGTCTGGTAACAGTTATGGCCACGAAAGTCATAGCTCACACTCTCAGTCTGGTAACAGTTATGGCCACGAAAGTCATAGCTCACACTCTCAGTCTGGTAACAGTTATGGCCACGAAAGCCATAGCTCACACTCTCAGTCTGGTAACAGTTATGGCCTTAATAGACCATCGTTTTCAATCTATTTTGTCGCTATGGCCTTAATAGACCAAGGATCATTTTGTCGCCTTGGCTTTAATGATCCTATCCCATCTTGTCGCTATGGCCTTGATAAGGATCGAGAGTCACTCTATCGCTATGGCCGGAGCTTGACTAATACACCAGGGTTCAAGTCTAGAATTGTAGTCCTAAATTGTAGTCTCTTAGTCTCTATGCTAGTACAAGTTACAAAATAGAATAGTTAGATTTTATTTTTGTAACACTCTTTCGAAATCACTACCTACGACTCTAACTAGTACCCTACATTAGAAATCTATTTTGTCGCTTTGGCCTTAATAGATCAAGGTCCATTTTGTCGCTTTGGCCTTAATGGACCAAGAATTATTTTGTCGCTTTGGCCTCAATAATTCTTCTATTTTGTCGCTTTGGCCTTAATAGATCAAGGTCCATTTT
>LFYR01000777.1:30629-53885 GCA_001185155.1 Zostera marina
GACCTTGAGACTTTTCCGCCGGCCTTTTCGGCGGGCTTCTCCAGCTTTCGTTTACTCGGGGAACGGCCTGGGCCGTGCGGATTGTCTCATGTGGTCGTCCGACCTCAAGACCTCTCCGCCGGCCTTTTCGGTGGGCTACCCCTTTTCCTTTACCTTAATATTTTTAATGGGTGCACTCCGGGTGCTTTTTATTGGGCATCACGTGCCGTGGTCGGGGGGCGCCCGACGTTAAAATCAGATACAATAGGGGATAGTATTGTTTCGCGCGCGTTCCACTTCACCGCCTGTACTTTTCCAAGTTGTCGGCATGCCACGTTCTTTCTATCTCCTGCCCGTCCTCGTACCCCAGGCGAAAGATGCCGGGCTGGATCTCGTCCGTGATGACGTACGGGCCCTCCCATTTTGGTGATAATTTCCCCTTTGTCTGATCGACTCCCGTTACCTTGGCATTTCTTAACACCAAGTCTCCTGGCGCTAAGTTTTTGTCGGCCACTCTTTCGTTGTGGTATCTAGCTACCCTTCGCTTGTAAGTGAGATCCCTGATGGACGCCTCCTCTCTCCGGCCCTCTAAGTGCTCCCTTTCTAGGAACATCGCCTGGTCGTTCGTGCCCGGCTGGAACTGCTCGATGCGCGTGGTTGGCCACACCAACTCGACTGGTGCTACCGCCTCCATCCCGAACGCGAGGGCGAAGGGGGTTTGACCTGTGGGCGTCCGGATGGTCGTGCGATACGCCCACATGGTTTCCGGGACTAGGTCCGGCCAGTTTCCCGGGTGTTCGCCCACCTTCCTTTTCAGGATTGACGTTATTGTTCGGTTCGTCACTTCTACCTGCCCGTTCGCCTGCGGGTGGTAGACTGGTGCGAAGCTTAACTTGATCTCGCTGTCTTCGCAGAATTCTCTTAACTTCTTTCCCGTGAACTGCGTCCCGTTGTCCGTTATTATCTGGATCGGGACCCCAAAACGGCAGACGATGTTCCTGAAGACGAAGTTCACCACATTCTGCTCGGTGATCGTGTTCGTGGCCTCCGCTTCGGCCCACTTTGTGAAATAGTCGACCGCTACGAACAGAAACTTCCTTCCTCTTGATGCCGGTGGGAACGGTCCTACTATATCAATTCCCCATCTTGCGAATGGCACCGGTGTCGTTACGGCCTTCATCATGGTGGACGGCCGTCTCTGGACGTTCGAATGCCTCTGGCACACGTCGCATCGACCGACAATCTCCTCTGAGTCTTTTATTGACTGGCCAGTAATACCCTTGCCTGGCTACTTGCTTCTCCAGCGCTCTGCCGCCTTGGTGCGCTCCGCTTGCCCCCTCGTGTAGGCTTCGTGCGATGGCCCTCCCCTCCTCACGTGGGACGCATAGTCGCAGGGGGGCCTCCTCTGCTGCCGACCGTCGGTATAGCTTGTCCTGGGCCACTATAAACCAGGCTGCCCTGTTCCTTAGCTTCCTGGCCTCCATCGGGTCTGTCGGCGTTTCGCCTGCCATGATGAACCTCGTGATCGGCGTTCTCCAGTCCCCCGACGTTATTACTCCGCATGCTCTGGCTGGCCCGCGGTCGCCGGTCGTCGTCGGTCGCTCCTGGTTTTCAATCCGGATCCACCTTCCCTCCTTTTTTCCTGGGGACGCCCCTAGTTTGGCCAGTGTGTCGGCCTCCCCATTGTGTTCTCTTCCTATCTGGGAGATCCTCCATTCTTTGAGCTTGCCCAAGGCCGCTCTCGTCTCGTTCACATAGCTCGCCATAGAATCTTCTTTGGATACGAAGTCTCCCCTGACTTGGTTGGCTACGAGCCGGGAGTCCGTGTGGAAGTGCGCCTTGGACGCGCCTAGTGTGCGAGTTAGCCTGATCCCCGAGAGGAGGGCTTCGTATTCCGCTGCATTGTTAGTCGTCCTGAATTCGAAATGGATCGAGTACTCGATTTTTTCCCCTGTCGGGGACGTGACCACGACCCCCGCGCCGCATCCACTATTGCTGGACGATCCGTCCACGTGGGCCGTCCACCACTGCTCGTCTGCCTCCACCGCTTCTCTTGGGGCTAATTCAGCCATGAAGTCCGCCACCGCCTGCCCCTTGATTGCCCTTGCTGGCACGATTACTAGGTGGAATTCGCTGAGTTCCATGGCCCACTTGGTTAGTCTTCCCGAGACGTCCGGCTTCTGCAGGAGTTGCAGTAGTGGGTAAGCCGTTGGGATTGTGACCGTGTGAGCGTGAAAGTATGGTTTCAGCCTTCGGACCGCCGAGACCACCGCCAGGGCTAGCTTCTCGATTTCCGGATACCTTTCTTCCGCTCCTACTAACGAACGGGAGTGGTAGTATACCGGCCTTTGCGCGCCTCCCGCTTCTGAGATGAGGACTGCGCTGACAGCCGCCTCCGAGCACGCTACGTACATGGTGAGCGGCTCTCCTCTTGTTGGTGGGCGGAGCGTCGGCAGGCTCGAAAGCTGGCGCTTGAGTTCTTTGAACGCTGTCTCGCATTCGTCTGACCACGCCACCCTGGGTCCCGGGTTCCTTAACAACTGGAAGAAAGGTTTCAAACGATCTGCCGTTCATGGCAGAAATCTGCTCAGTGCCGCCACCCTTCCATTCAGCTTCTGGACCTCCTTCAGCGTCCGCGGGGGGTTCATGGCCATCACGGCCTCCACCTTCTCTTCCCTTGGCTTGATTCGGAAACCGAGAAAATGCCCCTCCTTGACTCCGAACGCGCACTTTTTCGCTTTTAGCTTGAGTCCTGCGTTACGGATGTTGGCGAAGGTCTCTTCTAAGTCGGCCAAGTGCGTTTCGGCCTCCTTTGATCGGACGAGTATATCGTCCACGTACACTTCTACGTTCCTTCCTATCTGCGCCTTGAATATTTTATCCATTAGCTTCTGGAACGTCGCCCCGGCGTTGCGCAGGCCGAACGGCATTACTCTGAACCAAAACGTGCCCATCTCTGTGATAAACGACGTCTTCTCCTCGTCCTCCCGTGCCATGGGCACTTGGTTGTACCCCGAGTGAGCGTCCATGAAACTCAGCATCCCGCACCCGGAACTCTGGTCTACCAGCCGGTCCACCGACGGCAGTGGGTAGCCTGTCTTTGGGGCACGTTTTGTTCAGGTTGGTGAAATCGACGCACATCCTCCACCCCGAATCTGCTTTCCTTACCATCACCACGTTGGACAGCCAGGCGGGGTAGCGCACTGGACGAATGAACCCCGCTTGGAGGAGCTTCCTTACCTCCATCTCGGACGCCTCCCTCTTTTCCGCCCTTAGCGAGCGTAATTTCTGCCTGACGGGGTGGGCGTCCGGGGCTACTGCCAGTCTGTGCTCCGCCAGCCTCCTGGGTACGCCGCCCAACTCCCCCAACTCGCTGGCGAACTGATCTTCGTTCTTCCTCAGGAGTTGCTCTAGACCTTCCCTGATGTTCTGTGGGAGGTTCTTTCCCATTCGTACTTCACCCCGCCCGAGGGCCACTTGGATCGTGTGAGATGCCGGTTCGGGTCTTGCTGTGCGTTCCCGCATCGAGTGGGGTAGGCCCTCGTTCGACGTCATTACTTCACCGACCGAATTGAAGTAGCATTCACGCGCCTTCTTCTGGGATCCTCGGACCGTACACACTCCTGCCTCGGTTGGGAACTTGAGGCACTGATGGAGTGATGACATCACCGCTTGGAAGGCGTGCAGCGCCGTCCTTCCCAGGATGGCGTTGTATCCCGATGTGAAGTTGACGACCGTAAACATGACCTCGACCGTCTTGGCTTGGGCATGCCGTCCCAGGGTGACTGGGAGGGCGAACGTTCCCGCTACTGGGATCTCTGACTGACCGAATCCTCTGATTGGAGCCCGGCACGGAAGTAGGTCCGCTCGGGCCAAACCGAGGTCGACGAAGGCGTTCCAGTACAGTATGTCCACCGACGCTCCCGTGTCCACCAGGACCCTGTGTAGTCGCACGCTGGACTTGTCTCCCCTTTGAAAGATGGGGGTTATGACCAGGGGGTCGTCGTGGGGCGTGGTGATGTCCTTCATGTCGTCCTCCGTGAACGAGATATCCAGGTTTATTCGCGGACGCTTGGCCCCTGCTGCTCGGTCCACGGGCTTCATTTTACTGAGGACCTTCGCGAGGTTTAGGCACTCGGCCGTCGTGTGGCCGTTGTCCTCGTGGTATTCGCAAAACCGACGGGTGTCCCTGAACGCCGCCGTGTCCTTTCTCATTGGTCTCGGCAGAGGTAGGGTTCCTGTTCCGCTCAACGTTAGGAAAACCTGTCTTTGGTTTGCCGCCGGGGCGGGGCCTGCCTCCCTCCGTCCCGTTGTTGCCGGGGTGCCGGTTCTGTACACCGGCGCCTGCGGCGCCGCTGGGGGCTTGGCTTGCGTTTGTTGGGGTTGGCTCTGCTGCTGCCCTCCCCCCGCGCCTACGGGGGCGCCCTTCCCCCTCTGCTGCCGCCTGTATTCCTGGACCTTCGTGCCAAGGTAATCCTCCACGTTGCTCTCTCCGTGGGACCTCTCCATGGCCTCGGCGAAGGTTTTCGGTGGCTTCCTCACTAAGTCTCCCGCGAAGAACGTGGGCCGGAGGCTGTTCGTCAGGGCGTACAGCACCACCTCCTCCGAGATCCCCTCAATCTTCTGCACCTCGCTCGCAAACCGGTCCATGTACGTGCGCGTGCTCTCTGATTCTCCCTGTATGACAGTGCTGAGGGCGGCCTTGATTTTCGGCCTCCTCCGACGGTGTGCAAAAGCCGCTCGGAATACCTCCACTAAGCCTTCGTAGGTGTGCACGGACCCCGTCGGCAACGTCCTGTACCACGCAATTGCGTCGCCCGTCAGGGCCCTTCGGAACATTCGACACCAGATGTCCCTCCTATTCGTCCTGTCCTCCATGTTGGTCTTGAAAGAGTGCAGGTGGTCCTCCGGGTCTGTATCGCCCTTGTAGTAAGGGATCTTCGGGGCTCTCCAGCCTGGTGGGTACTCTTCGTCCAGCAGGTGCTGCGCCAGGGCCTCCCCACTGCCCCCTCCCGGCGTTGTTGCCACAATGGTTCGCGGGGCCTCCACGGGTGGGGCGTCGCTGCCGAGTCTCCCCTCCGGGGGGACGCGCGGAGGAGAAAGAGCGCGCGGAAAAAGAGAGCAAGCGGGAGAGGATGCAGCTCGTGGAACTAATATCCAATCTGCAGGAGAGCCAGCGTCAGCTACAAGAGCAAGTCCATCAGCTTACAGTGACCCCACACACCCTGGAGTCGGACGGGGGCGGAGGAGGGGATCCCATGTACGGGCCGCCCGCCCCCCCGGAGGGGAGACTCGGCAGCGACGCCCCACCCGTGGAGGCCCCGCGAACTATTGTGACAACAACGCCGGGAGGGGGCAGTGGGGAGGCCCTGGCGCAGCACCTGCTGGACGAAGAGTACCCATCAGGCTGGAGAGCCCCGAAGATCCCTTACTACAAGGGCGATACAGACCCGGAGGACCACCTGCACTCTTTCAAGACCAACATGGAGGACAGGACGAATAGGAGGGACATCTGGTGTCGAATGTTCCGAAGGGCCCTGACGGGCGACGCAATTGCGTGGTACAGGACGTTGCCGACGGGGTCCGTGCACACCCACGAAGGCTTAGTGGCGGTATTCCGAGCGGCTTTTGCACACCGTCGGAGGAGGCCGAAAATCAAGGCCGCCATCAGCACTGTCATACAGGGAGAATCAGAAAGCACGCGCGCGTACATGGACTGGTTCGCGAGCGAGGTGCAGAAGATTGAGGGGATCTCGGAGGAGATGGTGTTGTACGCCCTGACGAATAGCCTCCGGCCCACGTTCTTCGCGGGAGACTTAGTGAGGAAGCCACCGAAAACCTTCGCCGAGGCCATGGAGAGGTCCCACGGAGAGAGCAACGTGGAGGATTACCTTGGCGCGAAGATCCAGGAATACAGGCGGCAGCAGAGGGGGAAGGGCGCCCCTGCAGGCGCGGGGGGAGGGCAGCAGCAGAGCCAACCCCAACAAACGCAAGCCAAGCCCCCAGCGGTGCCACAGGCGCCGGTGTACAGAACCGGCACCCCGGCAACAGCGGGACGGAGGGAGGCAGGCCCCGCCCCGGCGGCAAACCAAAGACAGGTTTTCCTAACGTTGAGCGGAACAGGAACCCTACCTCTGCCGAGACCAATGAGAAAGGACACGGCGGCGTTCAGGGACACCCGTCGGTTTTGCGAATACCACGAGGACAACGGCCACACGACGGCCGAGTGCCTAAACCTCGCGAAGGTCCTCAGTAAAATGAAGCCCGCGAACGGAGCCCCCCAGGCCCCGACGGCAAACCGCCCGACGACGATCCCCACGGGACACCAGGCGCCGAAGCAGGAGCCAGCGGACGAGACCATAGGGGACATCCTCACCATCGCGGGCGGCGGAGCCTCGAGAAGCGACGACTCATGGGAGGGACGGCGGTACGCGTCCGACGTGGACCGAGCAGCAGGGGCCAAGCGTCCGCGAATAAACCTGGATATCTCGTTCACGGAGGACGACATGAAGGACATCACCACGCCCCACGACGACCCCCTGGTCATAACCCCCATATTTCAAAGGGGAGACAAGTCCAGCGTGCGACTACACAGGGTCCTGGTGGACACGGGAGCGTCGGTGGACATACTGTACTGGAACGCCTTCGTCGACCTCAGTTTGGCCCGAGCGGACCTACCTCCATGCCGGGCTCCAATCAGAGGATTCGGTCAGTCAGAAGGTTCCGGTAGCGGGAACGTTCGCCCTCCCAGTCACCCTGGGACGGCATGCCCAAGCCAAGACGGTCGAGGTCATGTTTACGGTCGTCAACTTTACATCGGGATACAACGCCATCCTGGGAAGGACGGCGCTGCACGCCTTCCAAGCGGTGATGTCATCACTCCATCAGTGCCTCAAGTTCCCAACCGATGCAGGAGTGTGTACGGTCCGAGGATCCCAGAAGAAGGCGCGTGAATGCTACTTCAATTCGGTCGGTGAAGTAATGACGTCGAACGAGGGCCTACCCCACTCGATGCGGGAACGCACAGCAAGACCCGAACCGGCATCTCACACGACCCAAGTGGCCCTCGGGCGGGGTGAAGTACGAATGGGAAAGAACCTCCCACAGAACATCAGGGAAGGTCTAGAGCAACTCCTGAGGAAGAACGAAGATCTGTTCGCCAGCGAGTTGGGGGAGTTGGGCGGCGTGCCCAGGACGCTGGCGGAGCACAGACTGGCAGTAGCCCCGGACGCCCACCCCGTCAGGCAGAAATTACGCCCGCTAAGGGCGGAAAAGAGGGAGGCGTCCGAGATGGAGGTCAGGAAGCTCCTCCAAGCGGGGTTCATTCGTCCAGTGCGCTACCCCGCCTGGCTGTCCAACGTGGTGATGGTAAGGAAAGCAGATTCGGGGTGGAGGATGTGCGTCGATTTCACCAACCTGAACAAAACTTGCCCCAAGGACAGCTACCCACTGCCGTCGGTGGACCGGCTGGTAGACCAGAGTTCCGGGTGCGGGATGCTGAGTTTCATGGACGCGCACTCGGGGTACAACCAAGTGCCCATGGCACGGGAGGACGAGGAGAAGACGTCGTTTATCACAGAGATGGGCACGTTTTGCTTCAGAGTAATGCCGTTCGGCCTGCGCAACGCCGGGGCGACGTTCCAGAGGCTAATGGATAAAATATTCAAGGCGCAGATAGGAAGGAACGTAGAAGTGTACGTGGACGATATACTCATCCGATCAAAGGAGGCCGAAACGCACTTGGCCGACTTAGAAGAGACCTTCGCCAACATCCGTAACGCAGGACTCAAGCTGAAAGCGAAAAAGTGCGCGTTCGGAGTCAAGGAGGGGCATTTTCTCGGTTTCCGAATCACACCCGAAGGAATCAAGCCAAGGGAAGAGAAGGTGGAGGCCATGATGGCCATGAACCCCCCGCGGACGCTGAAGGAGGTCCAGAAGCTGAATGGAAGGGTGGCGGCAATGAGCAGATTTCTGCCAAGAACGGCAGATCGTTTGAAACCTTTCTTCCAGCTGTTAAGGTTCCCGGGCCCCAGGGTGGTATGGTCAGACGAATGCGAGACGGCGTTCAAAGAACTCAAGCGCCAGCTTTCGAGCCTGCCGACGCTCCGCCCACCAACAAGAGGAGAGCCGCTCACCATGTACGTAGCGTGCTCGGAGGCGGCCGTCAGCGCAGTCCTCATCTCAGAAGCGGGAGGCGCGCAAAGGCCGGTATACTACCACTCCCGTTCGTTAGTAGGAGCGGAAGAAAGGTATCCGGAAATCGAGAAGCTAGCCCTGGCGGTGGTCTCGGCGGTCCGAAGGCTGAAACCATACTTTCACGCTCACACGGTCACAATCCCAACGGCTTACCCACTACTGCAACTCCTGCAGAAGCCGGACGTCTCGGGAAGACTAACCAAGTGGGCCATGGAACTCAGCGAATTCCACCTAGTAATCGTGCCAGCAAGGGCAATCAAGGGGCAGGCGGTGGCGGACTTCATGGCTGAATTAGCCCCAAGAGAAGTGGTGGAGGCAGACGAACAATGGTGGACGGCCCACGTGGACGGATCGTCCAGCAATAGTGGATGCGGCGCGGGGGTCGTGGTCACGTCCCCGACAGGGGAAAAAATCGAGTACTCGATCCATTTCGAATTCAGGGCGACTAACAATGCAGCGGAATACGAAGCCCTCCTCTCGGGGATCAGGCTAACTCGCGCACTAGGCGCGTCCAAGGTGCACTTCCACACGGACTCCCGGCTCGTAGCCAACCAAGTCAGGGGAGACTTCGTATCCAAGCTATGTGACCGAGACGAGAGTGGCCTTGGGCAAGCTCAAAGAATGGAGGATCTCTCAGATAGGAAGAGAACACAATGGGGAGGCCGACACACTGGCCAAACTAGGGGCGTCCCCAGGAAAAAAGGAGGGAAGGTGGATCCGGATTGAAAACCAGGAACGACCGACGACGACCGGCGACCGCGGGCCAGCCAGAGCGTGCGGGGTAATAACGTCGGGGGACTGGAGAACGCCGATCACGAGGTTCATCATGACAGGCGAAACGCCGACAGACCCGATGGAGGCCAGGAAGCTAAGGAACAGGGCGGCCTGGTTTATAGTGGCCCAGGACAAGCTATACCGACGGTCGGCAGCAGAGGAGGCCCCCCTGCGACTATGCGTCCCACGTGAGGAGGGGAAGGCCATCGCACGAAGCCTACACGAGGGGGCAAGCGGAGCGCACCAAGGCGGCAGAGCGCTGGAGAAGCAAGTAGCCAGGCAAGGGTATTACTGGCCCGAGTCAATAAAAGACTCAGAGGAGATTGTCGGTCGATGCGACGTGTGCCAGAGGCATTCGAACGTCCAGAGACGGCCGTCCACCATGATGAAGGCCGTAACGACACCGGTGCCATTCGCAAGATGGGGAATTGATATAGTAGGACCATTCCCGCCGGCATCAAGAGGAAGGAAGTTCCTGTTCGTAGCGGTCGACTATTTCACAAAGTGGGCCGAAGCGGAGGCTACGAACACGATCAGCGAACAGAATGTGCTGAACTTTGTCTTCAGGAACATCGTCTGCCGCTTTGGGGTCCCGATCCAGATAATAACGGACAACGGGACGCAGTTCACGGGAAAGAAGTTAAGAGAATTCTGCGAAGACAGCGGGATCAAGTTAAGCTTCACACCAGTCTACCACCTGCAGGCAAACGGGCAGGTAGAAGTGACGAACCGAACAATAACGTCAATCCTGAAAAGGAAGGTGGGCGAACACCCGGGAAACTGGGCGGACCTAGTCCCGGAAACTATGTGGGCGTATCGCACGACCATCCGGACGCCCACAGGTCAAACCCCCTTCGCCCTCGCGTTCGGGATGGAGGCGGTAGCACCAGCCGAGTTGGTGTGGCCAACCGCGCGCATCGAGCAGTTCCAGCCGGGCACGAACGACCAGACGATGTTCCTAGAAAGGGAGCACTTAGAGGGCCGGAGAGAGGAGGCGTCCATCAGGGATCTCACTTACAAGCGAAGGGTAGCTAGATACCACAACGAAAGAGTGGCCGACAAAAACTTAGCGCCAGGAGACTTGGTGTTGAGAAATGCCAAGGTAACGGGAGTCGATCAGACAAAGGGGAAATTATCACCAAAATGGGAGGGCCTGTACGTCATCACGGACGAGATCCAGCCCGGCATCTTTCGCCTGGGGTACGAAGACGGGCAGGAAATAGAGAGAACGTGGCACGCCGACAACTTGGAAAAGTATAGGCGGTGAAGTGAGACGCGCGCGAAACAATACTATCCCCTATTGTATCTGATTTTAACGTCGGGCGCCCCCCGACCACGGCACGTGATGCCCAATAAAAAGCACCCGGAGTGCACCCATTAAAAATATTAAGGTAAAGGAAAAGGGGTAGCCCGCCGAAAAGGCCGGCGGAGAGGTCTTGAGGTCGGACGACCACATGAGACAATCCGCACGGCCCAGGCCGTTCCCCCGAGTAAACGAAAGCTGGAGAAGCCCGCCGAAAAGGCCGGCGGAAAAGTCTCAAGGTCGGACGACCACACGAGACAATCCGCACGGCCCAGGCCGCTTCCCCGAGCAAACGCAAATCGGAATAGCCCGCCGAAAAGGCCGACGGAAGGTCCCCGGTGCCGAAAGGCCACACGGGAACGTCCGAAGGGCCAAGGCCGCTTCTCCGAAACAAACGATTGAAGGGGAAAAGCGAGAGCGAAAGGCAAACAGGGGAGCGAAAGCTAGAGGAAGAGGGAAAACGACCAATGATCAAGCAGAAAGCGAAAGAAAATAAACAAGAAACACAAAAAAAAGCTAAGTGTTATTACAACAAAAGAACAATTGTTTCGTCCAGGAAAAAAAAAGAGAAAAACGGTCACTACGGCCGACTAGTCAAAGGGAGGGTCCACGTAGTCAGGGAAATCAGCCTCAAGGTCCTGCTCTTCGCTGTCGCTCACGTCCACGGGAGGCTGATAGGTAGGGACGCCTTTCTCTTTCCAACCGGCCCACTCATTGCGGCTCCGAGGCACGACGGCGCGCGACAGGGGCTAGTAAACAAGCGAGCACATCTCGCGTCCGTGCACGTAACCCTTCCAGAAACCGTTGCGTTTGGAGTCCGCTAACAGGATGGCGTGGTCCCTGTTCAGCTCAGCCACACGGCCCTCGAAGTCGGGAAGAAAGGCCTTGATAAAGGCGTCCTTCGCAGCATCAGCCCGAGTCTTCTCTTCCT
Source organism: Zostera marina (assembly GCA_001185155.1). NCBI lineage: Eukaryota > Viridiplantae > Streptophyta > Magnoliopsida > Alismatales > Zosteraceae > Zostera > Zostera marina. The sequence continues at coordinate 41,813 of LFYR01000777.1, forward strand.
CCGCAGCACGGCACAAGTCGGCGGCCAGGAGGTCGCGCTCACGCTTGACGGCGTCCAGCTCGGTCCTCGCGGCATCAAGGTCGGCCCGCACGACATCAAGGTCGGCCCGCACGACATCAATGGTGGCCCTCGAGGCATCCAGGTCGGCCCTCGAGGCGGCGAGGTCGGTTTTTTGACGCCGAAGCTCCCCGTCCAGTTCAGCGCCCTGTTCTAGCCGAACCTGGGAGAGGACCGAAAGTTGCAGCAGATGATGGTGCAGATCGAGGTCGACGGCCGAAGGAGGACAGGCGCGCAGTCGGACGTACTCATCTTCGGGCGTCATCAGGGAACGAGCATCCGCAAGTTTTTGTTTAAAAATCCCGCCAAGGCGCGGCAAGAGGGTCACGGGATCGATGGGGGCGGTACAGCCGTCGAGCGTCCTCTGAAGATCCTTCATAACAGTCTTGAGGGGCTCGGTTTCAAAAAACCCGCCTTCCGACCCGGACGCAAAGAGGTGGTCAAAGGCCCCGTCGGGTGGAAGGCTAGAGTGGCTGGCCCCGAGGCTGTTTTCAGAAGCGTCCAAGTCTTCAACTTGGACCGACTCCTCCGCCAGGGAGGCGACGACTGACTTTCGTTTCGCGGCCCGAGCTTTTTTCCTTTGCCGTCGGTCGGACCGGCTGTCTCGAAGGGGGGAGTCCGTGGCACCAGGAGTGGTAAAAGCATCACGCCCGACCTCGATAGCGGCGATGGGAGACGCAGTAATAGGAGTCTCGAACCGAACTTCGTCGACCTTCCTTTTCTTTTCACGCTTAGGCGGCGGGCCGTCCCGAAAGTAAGGCGCCTTCACGGGCAAATTCAGGTGGTCGTCGTAGGACCAGGTGGCCAGCGTCCGGGCGTTGACGGGCCCGTGGCGATAAATCTCGACGAGAACGTCTTGAGCGAGAGCGTCCATTGGATCCAAGCTTTCTCGGGGAGGAGCGGCGGTCCGGGTTTTCAGGGACGACAACAGAGTCCAGCGCGTGGGGACGTTCACGCCCGAATCCTACGTCTCAAGGACACTGACGGGGACGAAGAAGAAGCGGTCCCGCCAGTGATGAGACCGGTCGACCAGCCCGTCGAAGAGGGCGCCGGTGGATCGCTGAGCGACTAACACACGGCGGGGGTCGGTGGTCATGGAGGTCATCGTGAACCACGTCAGGAAGACCGGTAGAGAGACCTGGCAGCCGGCGCGACGCAAGAGAAGGTCGAAGATCACCAGGCGGTCGATGGCGGCCGGAGGAAACTGAGAGATGGCAACGCCGCAGTAGTACATCGCCTCGGCCACCAAAGATGGAAGCGGAAGAACGAGACCGGCATCGGCAAAGGGCGTGTAGAGGGCGACCATGCCCGGCGGCGGATCGGAGGCAAGGCGGTCACCGGCGACAGTAAAGGGCAGGTCCGGCTGGCCCATCCTCGCCAACGCCTCCCGGATCGCGTCGACCCCGACGGTGGATAGGGGGTCTTTGACGGAGGGGGCGACGAAGAGCGTCGAAACCAGTTTGCTAGCCTCAGTGGCTGTGCCGTCGCGGCCGGAGGAGGAGGCGGAGGCCATTAGCAACCTGGGAGAGAAGGTGGGAGGAAAAAAAAAGAGAAGGAAAGAAAGTCAGTCAGTCGCGAGAAGCGAGTGGAGGTTTATATAGGGGTTAAGGGGGGCACGGAAGACGAAGCGTCGCGTACCCGGATTGGTCAGAGTTGGATGGGCCGGGAGGCTCCCGAGGGAGCCCAAGAGCCGGCCCGTCGGGGGCAAGGGTGAAGGTCAGGGACCGACGCGGTCGACGGGGCGAGGGAGATGCGCCCGTCATAGGCTCGGCGGTGTCCAGCGACCGAACGATGTAGGAGGAGCGCGGTGGGGGAGTCCAGACGGGCCGACAGGCAGACCCCACCAGCGATACGACGTAACGGGCCGACGCCCGAGTCGGCGATAGGGGGACCCGGCGCGATGGACGGGGGCAGAGCTCGAGAAGGATGCGGGCAACGTCGACAGAAGACGCCGAGATGCGCGAATCTGCACGGACGTGCGAAGATAGTCAAAACGAAAGAAAAAAAAGCGAAGGCATTTTTCATTAAATTAAACCAAGTGTTACAAGCGGACGGTGGCACGGCGGGAAAAAGTACACAACACACAACAATAGCTAAGTCCGGATATAAAAAAGAAATAGGAGAGAAGTTGAACGAGGCGCGCCCCAGACGTCGTTCCGTGGAGGCGGACCCACGGCCCGGATGAACGTGGTCGCGGTCGCGGTCGCGGACGTCCCCCGGACGAGCTTGGCTTCGAGGATCCCGACAGAAAGTGACGCAGGTCATTGGCCGGAAGGGACGAAGACCCGCTGGAACGACGAGGGCCTCGCGGCCGGCGACGCCTCGGAAAAGGAGTGGGGTCGGCGACAGCAGCGGGAGCGACGATCGTACCTTGCGCGCGGAAAGCACGCGAGGTGCCAGCAGAACCCGAGGTGTCAGGATAGGTGACAGGTGGAAGCTCCGCGACAATGTCGTTGCAGCGAATCCGGTTGAGGCGACGGTGGACGTCGATCATCACGGCATTAAGGCGCTGAGTCTCGGCCACGGCGACACTATTGGGAACACCAGTAGGCGACAGCAGACACAGGGCCCAGGTAGCATGCTGATTCTGCACTTCGCGACCATACTCCTCAAGGATGTCTCGAGCACTCATAGCGGAAAGGAGAGGAGATGCAAAAAATAAGGTTCTCAGGCAGCCTATTTATAGAGAAGCAAAGAAGGAGGGGCCCGGGAACCGAGGAACTTTAATGAGAGTAGGTGGAGGTCGAAAGGGGGGCGGACGGCCCCAGGCCCCCAGGCCTGCCAAGGAAGGGGGAGTACTGTTGGTACCATGGACCGCGGCCCATGGACCGAACCGGACCAGCCGGCCCAGACGGACGGACGGGCGGGCGGACGGACGGACGGACAGGCCCGACCGTACGAGCCCGCGAGGCCCAATGACAACAAGTGAAGGCTATAAATACCTCCCCTGGTCCAACTGGGGAGGGGGTTGATAATTCTGAGGGTAAGACTTGTACTAGGTTGGACGGTGAGCTAGCTCCGGCGAACCCTCACACCAGCACATATATATATTGGATTTTGATTAAGTTACATAAATTCAGTTTTCTTCTTGATCAATTCTTTTGCCTTGATTGATTTCAGAACATCAGATATATTCTCAAAAGAAGAAGATGATTGGTGAAGAGAGAAAAGGATTTAGAGGCAAAGAGAATACTAGATGAGGTCGTATCATTTATAATGGAAGTTGTTGAAGAAGTCAAGCTTGCGTTTATCAATATTTGCATCTTCGGTGTGTTGGAGTACAAATCTATGTGAAGTTTTTCCGGAGGTATCTTAGATTAGCTACTACTACTTTTAAATGATAACATTTTACTTTTTCCTAAATGACAAGAAATGCAATCTTGAAGTGGTTGCATCTTTATTCTCGTTCTTTCTTTAAAGACCTTAATAATTTGTGATGATAGATGACAAAATCGATTATGCCTTTTTTCAGATGTAAGAGCATGTCCCATATCACATTTAATAATCTTAATTTGGAAAAGTCCTCCTAAAACGATTTGCAGTTATAGAGAATTTATGGAAAATTACTTGTTAACTTCTGAATAGGCATTAAGTTTTTCCTAAAATAAGGCACGTACAGTGTATTTTTCAGTTCTAAAAATCCATCATTAATTCTTAATCTTATATTCTTCGTGTGAATTACTTTTAATACTTTTCCATTACGGCATTACCTATAATAATTGAAATATTACATTCGTAGGGTTGAATCTCTGTCATCCCGTCTAGGATAGGTGTCATATGGTGTGATGCGTCAGTATCCAAACACCAACTATTATCGGTTGGCTCCTAACTTAAAGTTGTATCAACTATCGTACCCGCAATATAGGAAAAATTGCTTCTATCGTTACAAGTTATGGCATAATGTTCTAATTTGTCACAAATTTGATATTTAATTGAAAGAGCCGTTGCTGGTGGTATTACCAGGTACGCGGGTGGGGCAATTAGATTAGTGAATTCATACCGTCCTTTCCTCGACCTTCCTCCTCTCCGTGATCTTCCTCGACCCCTGATGAGACATGCCTGATTACGTCAGTCACTTCCAGCAACGCCCTTCAACAAGGACTAGGGTTCCGTCGCTTTATAACAGACCCCCGGAGGGCTCCACGGTTGCGGAACAAAGGTTGTCGTCAAGGCCTCAAGTTAACCCCGTGAGTAGCCGATTGGGCTACCAAGTCGTCGATTCCAGTGGTGAATCGACAAGTCAGGGCCGAGTTAGTCAGCATTGGTAGGTTGCCAACCTCGTCCCATGTGACTCGCGGACTCCACCCCTAGGTCGCCGATTCCCTACCTGAATCGCCTACTCCCGAGCATTACTTGCTGCTGGCCCGCGCCATTATGACATCATTAACCGATGCCATAATGGCAGGGCGTGATGCCCGCTGCGGACCACGCCCCCGAGGACCCTATAAAAGGGGTCCAAAGGGGTCAGTCCAAGGCAGATTACAAGTTCCATTCCAACCAGAGCACACTCGGAGCGGAATCGTCGACTCCCACACCTGAGTCGCCTACTCCCCTCCTATAGGATTTGACGTAGAGCGCACGTCGTGGACCCCAAAGCCTCCGGCATCACCTCGCACCTCCGCGAGCCCCTGGTAGCAGATTTCGTGCTTCATCAACCCCTACCCCTAGCAAAAGCCACGAATGTTGTTCTAGTTGATCTCGATGCCAATTCCGATCTTTTCTTGATCGATCTTTCTTCCTAAATCAGTAAATGAATCATTTGGTTGAAGGTCGTCTTTTCTCGGACATGTAGCGATGTGATGAAGCCATCATACTCAGGTCCCAATCCATCAATTGTCGTGTTGATCATGTCCAGATCGTTGCAATTCCTACCTGATAAGCATAATGTATCATATAAACTCTTAATTTTTACCAGATAATCATTTATCGACTGATCATGTGATTTCTTCTTGTATCGCAGTTGATCATGGACCCCCTTCACCAGTGCAGGCATTGTTGGAGCTAGCCTCTCCTCATGCTTCTCGAGTAGTCTTGCACTTATAGAATAGATTAAACCTTGTTGTTCCAGTAGTAGTCTTGATCCAATCGTACATTAGTCAGTACGTTCTTGGTCTGCCACTTAACAAACTCTAGATTCTTCACACCAGGTGTCGTCTCCTCTAGGAGACTTTTATCTGAACTGACCATATCGGTGAGTCCGTTGAGGTACAAGACATCTTCAAATGTCGATTTAAACCAATTTCCGATATTGAAATTAATCGGTGTTGCAGCGTCGGTCTCCGTCTTCATTGCGATTTCGTAAGGCGTTGTCATTCTTTAATTTTGCCGAAACTCTCGCAAATATCTGATACCAAATGAGAGTATGGAATGAAATAAAAACAATGCTTTGTAATAATCACTCATAGTGTATTTATACATCATATTAGTTTAAGAACTAACTAATAGTTAGTACTAATCATCACTAACTATAACTATTATCCACACAACTACCTATAACTATTTATTATTACATTTCATAGTTACATTACCGTAATCGAAGAATACACAAGTATTAGATTTTTCGGGGAGATTATTCGGCTAATAAGCCTTAAGACAAGGACAGCACTTGCTACCGAACACCCAAAGTTAATGGTAATCCGGAACCTTGCCGAAGAATCTGAGTCAGATTTCTATTATATAAATATCCTATCACTCTTTAGTTTGTACAAAAATTCAAATACAATTGAAATTTATGTAATTATTTTCTTCACTCTTATCTTGTTGAGTTGTCCTCTTCAATCACAATTCACAAACAAATTGTTTCAACGGTATTGACTTTAATAACTAATTTCCAAACAACATTATTGACTTTCAAAAGTATTGTCGGCTGTTAAAAATCAAATTAGAGTTTTCAAAGGAAAATGAAATTTTTGAAAAAATTGTGATAAATCTCGCTCTAGCTAATTTTCATATAAATACAAATAGACTCACTTCAGAAATGGGAGTAAGGAAGAAGTAATTAGGATTCTATAATCTAGTTAGCTTTATAATGTCAAAGTTTGTTTGTTTAAAGAATATTGCAGGGTTTCTTTTTCTACTATTCTTGTGCTTAAGACAACAGTGTTTTGCTCGAAACATAGATGCTAATCAATCGAAACATAGATGTTGGCGTGGGTATTATCGGAGAAAGTGGAATAGTGGATCAGACAAAGATATTCCTTACCATTGCCAACGATATCTACCTTAATTTGTCAACAAATATCGATCGGAGAAGATGTCGGAGTTTAGAGTTCAATCATCTAATCTCATATTTACTCTTATGGTTTTATGTGTTTAATTTCCTGTTGTTGTTAAATCAGTGAGTATGTTTTATATGGTTTGAATAAGGATTTAAAGTGAATTTCTCTTGGTTTACTCATGAACTGCAAAGCTCAGATCAGATCTTATGATGTTTTGGGTATATAAGCTTCCCAACTATCTTTCAATAGAAGGTGGGAGGGGGTTATCAATTGATTTGGATTTATCATTTTTAAGATTTATGCTTCTTTCCATAGATATTTTGAACTCTTTGGTTCCTGAGACTGCTATCAGTATGATTCTTAGTTTCTTAAACTAACTTCTAGAGACTTGTTTGAGTCCATATAGAGATTTAAATTGAGTTTATACACTCTCATGTCCTCTTCTTGGAGGAATCCTTGAGGTGGTTTCTTAAACTTCTTCATGTAATTCCACATGAAGAAAAGCATTGTTAAAATCAATTTGCTATAAATTCTACCTTTTGTGAGAAGCAATTACAACTATTATTCCGACTGTTGCCAATTTTTCCACAGGTGCAAAAGTTTTATAAAAATCAACCCCGAGAGAAGCCTTTGACCAACCTGGCTTTATATTTTTTAATCTCTCCATTGGCTTTGTACTTTGATCCAAATGATTTTTTTCCTTTGCGAAGTTTAGTAATTTTCTAAGTGCTCTTTAAGATGAGTGAATCTATATATCTCTTTTTTTCATTACATTAACCCACCTTGGGTTTCTTGAAGCCTTATTGAATGTGTTTGGTCCAGTGTGATTTGTTATTTGTTTTAAAAATTATTTATGTTGATCATTTATCCACTGATATGAGACATAATTGTTCATGTGATATTTGATATTATTTGGGTAATCATTGTCATCACCCATGTCAAAATCTTTAAACTAACTTGGTTTTATTACCAGTCTCACAGTAGATTGGTTCGTTTTTGTTTTGAACTTAGTATTAGTTCTTCCTTATTTTTATCAAAGCCTTCTGGTGATACCAAGATCCTCATTGAGAGTACGGCCTGAGAACAGTTTCTCATATATCCGTAATTGGGCTGAGGCCCGAGAAGCTCGTGGAAGATCGAACATAGCAAGTGTGCCTTGGGCTTAAGCCAGACCCATACCAAATGCCCAATCCCTAAATATGTATTGAAAGAAGGAATGTTCAAACCACCTCAGGGGAAATCGAACGGATTCCAGGTCGATCGAATGGAATTTGGGTCGGTCCCTCATACGATCGATAGGGAAAGGGACTTACTCTTTTCCAAATCGATTGCCTCCAACTGTATGAAATGATTCATTTGCCCTCCCAAAAGTCTATAATAGAAGGAATTCATCACTTGGTAAGTTTTTTACATCCATCGACTACTTCCCGAGCAAGATATTTGGGACTGTACGACCAAAAAGATTCAGAGTCTCCGGTCTAAACGATTGACTTGTCTGGAATCTACCAGCCATTACTAGAAAATGGATTTTTTCAAATCTGACCAACTTTCGTGATCAACTTTAAAGTATAATTTTCGTGATCAACTTTAAAGTATAATTTTCGTGATCAACTTTCGTGATAAACTTTTTTTTAGTTATATGATTATACTTTTTTTAGTTATATATTTGGTCTTATTTTATTAAAATATAATTACACATTCATCGAATATTATCAATATTATAATAAATAAAATTAAACGGGTTTTCGAGTCGGGCCAAGGTACTCGATCTTGAATTTCAGGCCCTAGCCGAGTCGGCCTTAATCGGCCAAGTCATATTGGGCCTAGGCTAAATTTCCATTTCTATCTCTGCTTACAAATACTTCTAATAACTTCAAAAAAAATCCTTAATTTATTTATAGATTCATCAGATTTGTTGTGCCCACAAAAAGGTAATCCTTGCTTGACTTAGAAGATAACAGATGGTATCTAATTAGGTTATCAATCAAATACAATAATTGTTATCTAGCTTCTGATATTTTATGTTTTTCTAAAATAGATTCTAATTGATGTTTTTCTTTTCTCGTATTCTTATACTTCTCCCATTTTTTATTATGAGAGCTATCAACAAGTCTAACATTTTAAAGCAATTTTTCAAGTTTCTTCCAATTTCGAAATCCAACGGTAACAAAAGTATCTCCACCTATCTTATCTCCCTCATATGGTTTAAAAAGATAGCAATACAAAAAAAGTTGAATCATCTGAAATGCTATACTCCAATCATGTAGAATATGTATCAAACCAAGAACGATTGAATTGACAACTATATTTGCTAAACCAGGTTAGCGAAAATAATTGTATTTTTAGATGACAACGATCATTTTGAATATACTTTCTTCTAATATCATTTCTCTTATTGATATCATACATTTACATCTTCTTTCTTAATGTTGGATCAGAAAGAAGATCATTCATACATAAAGCTAGTGGTTTCGGAATAATAGATATTCGTTTTCTTTTACTTATTTTCACAATATCTTTTTGCAGAGAACGAGTTGTCTTTTTATAATATTTCTCCATCTGTGGTTGATAAAATAGGACTAAAGTAATTTAAGAATTAAGATCCACAATAAAAGAATTAATGAAATTAAAGAATTATAAAAGAAATTTGGAATGTTTTCATACCTTAAAGTAATTAAAGAATGATCCACCATAAATCTAGCAGAGTAGAAGGGAGGTAGGTAGGTAGGTAGCAGCTAGTTGAACATGACTGAAAGAAAAACAAAATATCAGATTACTAATTTACGATTATCAACTTGATAAATGGTCAAATGGCTAGTACAAAACAAAAGAATGTGATTGTATTATATATACACCTTGGAATTTGATTTTAGAATGTGAATTTTCAACTTCTCGTCTGGAATGAATGTTCTCCAAGCCCTGCAAAAAAGACAAATAGATAATCGTTAAAAAAAGAAGATTGCAGGCCTATATGAGCAGAACATAACTAAATCATAAATGTAACCTTATATAAACATAGTTGATTGATGGAATAAGTGTTCAATTTATTCTCTCTAGCTCTCTTCTCCATATTCTTCGTGGGAATACTCTTGTCATTCTGAAAGTTGCAGGTATATGCAATAAGTTGTTAATATGTAATTCTTTATTTTTTTCCATGAAAGACGAAAAACCAGTATGTAAAATATCCATACCAGACCCATCAGTTGTGGTGACTCTGTCGCTTCCTTCATAAGGATATTTCATGCTCAGATTCCCAAAGTCTAGTGTTATGTGTGTTGAAGCCCCTGAGCTCAAAAACCACATCGAGAAGTCATCCTTGTAATCTTCCTTCTCATAAGCTATATTTGCTTGCTTGTTCTTTACATTGTTAGAACTCTTATTGAATATGTTGTGTCAATTGAAATTAAAGCATCTTGCCCTCCCCCATTCTCACAAATTTGACATATCATAAAGCTCTAGAGTGTGATCTTTGTAGTTTGTTTCTGATTTCCAAAATTGTTCTTGTTAGAATGAAAATTATGACGAGGACCATAATTGTACTTCTGTTTATTGGCATAGTTGACAGTGAAAAAGCTTTCCAGAGATGGCTGAATATTCATAGCCAATCTTATCTCACGTACGGTTCAACAAGAGCCCTTGTATTTCATCAATTGAGAGTGCTTCATGGCCTGGTCTTGTGGTGATTGCATTGACTAGAGGATCATAATCTGATCTAAGCCCACCTAAAATAAAAACAGCTAGATCTTCATCTGCAACTGTGTCACTAGACAAAGAAAGGGCATTCACAATCTGTATCATCTTGGAAATATACTCCTCCATGCTACTATCACTCTTCTTGTTTGTCTGTAGTGTCAACCTTAACTAAAGAGTCCTAACTTGGGAATTTGAAACAAACACCATCCCTTGAGTTTCCCAAACACCATGCAGACTTCTGGCATGCAATATTTCAATTGAATTTATGAATCATCCCACGATAAGATTGTTATGTTGAACATGTTTGTTAGAATTATATGACTTTGATGTACAATATAAAATGATGAATATAGATGATTTATATAAAGAATATTAAGATTATTTGAAATGAAATAACAATACAGATTCCGAAGAAAATGGAGATGATAACAGATTGCAGATTCTGGAGATGATGAAGACGATGAATGAGTTGGATGAATTATCTCCAGATGAAGAAAGTATGAGAAGATGATCTGATCAAGACGCTTGATGACTGAATGTTGATGAAGAGTAGAACCAGCAAATTGAATCAATGTGTAGAACTTCCTTTCACCTAATTAGGATTGTAGAAATTAATATTTGATTTGATAGTTGATCACTTGATCCTTATTTATAGGTTGTTTAGTTCCAACGGCTATCTAATCTAAATTTGGTAGTTGGTGTGATTAATGTTGAGTTTAAAGCTGTAATGTTGAATTTGGAAAGGCGTTGGACTTTATTGGAGTTATTGTTTCTATAGGGTTTGAATTGCAATGTTTTTATTTATTCTAATAGTCCCCCTCGAAGATTTGGCCATAAACTGGGTTTTGGTCTGATATTCGGACTGGATTAGAGGCTAATTTGGTTTTTTTATTTGGGATAAAACCAATGGTTTTGTTTGGTTTTGGAAATGAATATAAAAAGGAAGTATAGGTGATGAAGCACGGAATCTGCTACCAGTGGGCCGCGGGGTTGCGAAGAGGGCCGGAGGCTTTGGAGTCCACGACGCGCGCTCTACGTCAAATACCTGCAGAAGTGGAGGGGAATCGGCGACACACGTGGGAGCCGACGATTCGGGCTCCTTGGTTTCTCTAGTGTGGAGTGTGAGTGGTCAAGTGTGAATGATGTTGGAGGACACCCCTAGGACCCCTTTTATAGGGTACTGGTGAGACATGCCTGATTACGTCAGTCACTCCCAGCAACGCCCTTCAAACAAGGAATAGGGTTCCGTCGCTATATGCCGGACCCCCGGAAAGGCTTCCACGGTGCGGAGCACGTGTCTACGTCAAGAGCTCAAGTTAACACTTGGGAGTCGCCGATTGGGACTACCAAGTCGCCGATTCCGGAGGGGAATCGCCAACTCTACGCCTCGTGGACAGCTCTGGTAGGCTGCCACTAGGCTCATACGGGAGTCGGCGATTGAACCTCTGGATCGGCGATTCCCATACCTGAATCGCCGATTCCCAGCCGTTACTTGAGCGGACCTTCGCCATTAAGGCATTCCTTATTAGGGGTACCTTAATGGCGCGGGCCCCACTCGATTGAATGAGGAAACGTCCCCCAAGACCCTATAAAAGGGGTCCTTGGGGGACCTCTATCCTCAACATATCCTCTCTTGACTCACACTCCCACTAGAGCAAACTAAGGAGCCCGAATCGCCTACTCCCACGTGAGTCGCCGATTCCCCTCCTCTTCTGCAGGTGTTTGACGTAGAGCGCGCGTCGTGGACTCCACAGCCTCCGGCTCATCTCGCCACCCCGCGAGCCCACTGGTAGCAGATTACGTGCTTCATCAGGTACTGGGGGCGTTTCCCCATTCATTAGCGTGGGGCCCACTCCATTATGGTGCCCAATTAAGGGTGTCATAACGAAGTGGGCCCTCCCAAGTAACGCCTGGGAATCAGCGACTCAGGTATGGGAGTCGTCGATTCAGAGGTGGAGTCGCCGACTCCCTTGTGATCAGGTCCTCGGTCTACCAATCCCGAGTGCCCTGTCTGGAGTCGACGATTCACCCCTGGAATCGGCGACTTGGTAGTCCCAGTCGGCGATTCCCAGGTGTTGCCTTGAGTACTTGACGTAGACACTTGC
>LFYR01000777.1:54100-219857 GCA_001185155.1 Zostera marina
TGTCGCCGATTCCCCTCCTCTTCTGCAGGTGTTTGACGTAGAGCGCGCGTCGTGGACTCCACAGCCTCCGGCTCATCTCGCCACCCCGCGAGCCCACTGGTAGCAGATTACGTGCTTCATCAGGTACTGGGGGCGTTTCCCCATTCATTAGCGTGGGGCCCACTCCATTATGGTGCCCAATTAAGGGTGTCATAATGAAGTGGGCCCTCCCAAGTAACGCCTGGGAATCAGCGACTCAGGTATGGGAGTCGTCGATTCAGAGGTGGAGTCGCCGACTCCCTTGTGATCAGGTCCTCGGTCTACCAATCCCGAGTGCCCTGTCTGGAGTCGACGATTCACCCCTGGAATCGGCGACTTGGTAGTCCCAGTCGGCGATTCCCAGGTGTTGCCTTGAGTACTTGACGTAGACACTTGCTCCGCACCGTGGATGCCTTCCGGGGGTCCGGCGTAAAGCGACGGAACCCTAGTCCTTGTTGAGGGGCGTTGTTGGGAGTGACTGACGTAATCAGGCATGTCTCACCAGTACTCCCCCCTGAAGAGAGCACAAGAAACATGCGTGTATCGCCAGTATCCCCCCCCAAGCAAGGTGATTCGCATCAAGGCCAAAGCGACAAGATGGGATCGAATCATTACGGCCACAGCGACACAATGACTCTGTATCCATGCACTATCAGATGGATTGATTCACTATCAGAATCTAGTTTCAGGCCAACGGAACTACGTGTTTATAGTCCAACTCTGATCAGAAACGACTTTTGCTGTTGGTGAGACATGCCTGATTACGTCAGTCACTCCCAGCAACGTCCTTCAAACAAGGAATAGGGTTCCGTCGTTATATGCCGGACCCCCGGAAGGCTTCCACGGTGCGGAGCACGTGTCTACGTCAAGAGCCCAAGGTAACACTTGGGAGTCGCCGACTGGGACTACCAAGTCACCGACTCCGGCCAGGGAACTCGGGTCTGGTAGACCGAGGACTTGGCCTCAAAGGAGTCGGCAACTCCACCTCTGGATCGGCGACTCCCACACCTGAGTCGCCGACTCCCAGCCGTTACTTGGGCGGGCCCACACCATTATAGCACCCTTCAATAGGGTACCATAATGGGGTGGGCCCCACTCAATTGAATGGAAACGCCTCTAGGACCCTATAAAAGGGGTCCTAGGGGTGTCCTCCATTCACAACATATTCACTTGACCACACACTCCACACTAGAGCATCCAGGAGCCCGAATCGCCTACTCCCAAGAGAGTCGTCGATTCCCCTCCTTTTCTGCAGGTGTTTGACGTAGAGCGCGCATCGTGGACTCCACAGCCTCCGGCCCATCTCGCAACCCCGCGAGCCTACTGGTAGCAAATTCCGTGCTTCATCAGCTGGCGCCATCTGTGGGACCATCGAATCATGATATACCGTCGTAATCGCGAAATTTTCTTCGCAAAGTTTAGCTTGATTCCCTTAGGGTGAGTCGCTAACTTTGTGTCAAGAAATCTCCGATTCACATAGGCAATCGCCGACTCCACCTAGTGAGTCTTCGATTGCGGGTTATTTTGCTAGCTAAGAGTGTTATCCACGGCCACACTCGAAAGAAAAGCTACCTAAAGCAGTCACCGATTCTACTAGTGTGTGTCGCCGATTCCACCTTGTGAATCGCCGACACCCCTTGTGAGTCGCTGACTCCACTTGGTTCTTTCTCTCGGGTTAGTTCTAGCCAGCACTTGCGCTCTAGTTGGAACACGCTTTTGTCTACAATGACTTCCGAAAGGCAAAAGCACGACTACCATCTGAGGAACAAAGGCAAATCCTCCATGGTAGCTGACAGGGCCCAGACTGACCCTCCTCAAGAAAACAGGCAAGAAAGGCCTGAGAAGCCTCAAGCCAGTCTGCGCCCTCAAACATCCATCCCTCTCGCTTTAGAAGCGAGGTTGATTACATTCATGGATAATATGGAACAAAGGGTCAACAACCTCGAGAAAGCGAGGAGTCAGAGGACCGTCGCCCGTGAAGGAGCGGGTGAATCGGCCTCTCATAATTCTCCATCTGGGGGGAAAAGAAGGATGGTCCAGAGCCTTCAAAATCAAAGACTGGACCTAGTAAGAGTCACACTGAAAAGACTCTTACAACACGGTTTGTGGAAGACCTTCGTCGGAAGTTGGCGGGCAACCCAGCCGCCAGCGGTCCGATGGAATTTATGAGAATCAAAAGTGCTCCTTTTCGAGAGGACCTTTTGAAGGTGTCTTTTCCGCAAACCTGGTGGGTGATCCAAGAGATCACATCAACCTCTACCTTAGTGTCTTGGAACCGCAAACCACCGATAACGCGCTGTTGTGCTGGGCATTCCCTGACACTCTCAAGGGCAGTGTCTATCGGTGGTTTTCTGGTCTGCCAGCTGGATCAATCTCCAGCTTTACGGACCTTTCATCCAAATTCATCGCCCAACACGTGGGGATGATTAGAATCAAACACAGTGCCAACACACTGCTGGCACTACGACAGAACAAGCTGTCGTTGAGGGATTACACTATTAAGTTCACTTCAATGATGACAGAAGTGAGAGACTTAATCCCAAGTCTGGCCATAGCGGGATACACTAATGGGCTAGTACCCTACTCCCCTCTGGCCCAGCATCTCACTCTCCATAAGGTGGAGACTCTACCTGACCTTTTCCATCAAGCCCAATCGTTTATTGAGGTGGAAGAGCAGAATGAGAATAAGCTAGTGGAACTTGAGAACACTAGCTTCAAAAAACCAAAGTTCGAGAAAAAGAGCTACGGCGGAAAAAATAGTTTCCGAGGCTCTTCGAACAAATACACTGACAATGCGGCTAGTTCCTTCAAAAAGGAATGGAAGCCCAAACATGATAACAAAGTGTATCAAACAACCACCAAACAGTCGCCAAAGGGTCCATCCCAACCATGGAAGGAGTGGACCCCTCTTTCAATCAATAAAGGCGAACTGTTTGAGAAACTCAAGAACCGGGCAGATCTACCTCCTGCCCGTTCTCTGGACCCTGCAACCAAAAGTAGTCGCAAAAAGGGTGGAAGGTTTTGTAAATTTCACAAGGACCACGGCCACCTCACCGACCACTGCAGGGAGTTCTCGATCTACGTCGAGCAACTGGTCTCAAAGGGTGAACTTGGCAACTTCGTCAAGGGACCCCGAGGACGAGACGGTTGTAAACCTGACCGAAGGGGAAGCGTCGGACAGCGACAGTAGCGAGGACCGCCAGCGGAAAACCATCAATATGATATTTGGTGCTGATGTCACAGTCTACACCTCGCGACAATGGGAAAAGGGATTGGGAAGAGAAGTCCACATACTTCTCCGAAGAGGACCTGGACGATGTCCTGCTACCCCACGAGGATCCACTCGTGATCCAAGCAGACATCGGTCCGACGTCCCGTGTCGAAAGGATGATTGTCGACAGCGGCAGTTCCGCGGACATCCTCTACATGGACACCTTCGTCAAAATGGGCCTTAAGAAGGAGGATTTGTCTCCTTGCAAGGAAGTCATTTACGGGTTTACAAACGTCGCCGCCCCAGTGGCCGGCGTTATTGACCTGAAGGTCTCCATCGGATCCCGAAAGGGAAGATTAGTCGAACATGCTGTTTTATAGTGGTGGAGGTAGAATCCACTTTTCACGACATCTTTGGACGACCCTTCATCCACGGGATCAAAGCTGTCTGTCCCATCCTCTTATCACCAATGCATACGATACCCAATCAACGGGATCATTGCAACTGTCAAAGGATCACAAAAGGATTCTAGATAAGGGTATAAGAAGGCAACTCAGCTGGTTAAACTAAACAGTATGCTCGTCCACGCCCCACCCGACAATGGGGAAAGGGAAAAATTGCAACCCGTGGATGAGACTGAAATGTACCAGCTGAAAGGGGGGCACGTGGCATTAGGGAAAGAGTTAGACCCCAACCTAAGAGCCAAGCTTGTGACTGTCCTGGAGGAGCACCAAGACAGGTTCGTTTGGGAGGGTGAGGCTCCGACACAGATTGCGCGTCAAATCGTCACGCACAAGCTTAATGTCGACCCATCCATCCCAGCTCATCGCCAAAAGCGTCGAGTGCTCACCTCTGACAGGCGGGAAGCCGCCAACGAAGAGATATTGAAATTTCTGAGTGCTGGGCACATTCGAGAAGTTCGATATCCAGCTTGGTTGGCCAACCCCGTTCTCGTCAAGAAGCCCAATGGCAAGTGGCGCATGTGCATTGATTTCACAGATCTCAATAAAGCATGCCCCAAGGACAGTTACCCGCTCTCATTCATCGACGAGTTAGTCGACGGAGCGTCTGGTAACGAACTCCTCTCCATGATGGATGCCCACTCAAGATATAACAAAATCCTGATGCATGAGCCTGATGAAGAGAAAACATCCTTCATTACGGACTCAGGGACATTTTGTTATAGAGTAATGCCATTCGGCCTAAGAAATGCTGGAGCTACATTCCAACGCTTAATGGACAAGGTTTTCGCGGACCAGATCGGGCGCAATGTTTCCGCTTATGTTGATGACATTCTGGTCAAATCAACAACCGTCGAAAAGCACCCCGAGGATCTGAGAGAAACCCTTAGGATATTAAAGCAATACGGAATGAAGCTTAATCCGGACAAGTGTTCCTTCGGAATCAAGGAAGGTAAGTTCCTTGGTTTCTACGTAGGTCAGCACAGGATTAAACCAAATCCCTACAAAATCCAAGCAATACTCAATTAGAGAAGTACAAAGGTTGAACGGACGAATCAATACACTCAGTCGTTTCATATCGCAAACGGCTGACAAATGCAAACCGTTCTTCCAACTACTAAAAACTGCGGCTAAGGGTAGTATCACTTGGACACCGGAATGTGAGGAGGCTTTTACCAAGTTAAAAGCACACATGTCCTCACTTCCAATGCTGACCTCACCCAGGGATGGGGAAGACCTGTACTTATACATAGAAGCCTCAGAAGAGGTCGTAAGTGCAGTCCTTATCGCACAAAGAGATAAGGAACAAGTCCCCATCTACTATCACTCGAGGCGACTGCAAGGAGCAGAGGTACGATATTCTCCGATTGAGAAAATCGTGTACGCTGTAATCCATGCTTGTCGTCGCTTTCGAGCATATTTCTTAGCGCACACGATTGTAGTACTTACGTCGTGTCCCCTACGCCGTCTACTCCACAAGCCAGACATATCGGGTAGGTTAACTAAATGGGCAATTGAGCTCAGTGAGTTCGATTTGGATTTCCGATCAGCCACTGCCATCAAGGGGCAAGCTGTGGCAGATTTCATGGTCGAACTCACATCATCCAACCTAGCCCAACCATGGACTGTGGAAGTAGACGGGTCGAGTTGCAGCACAGGCTCAGGTATCGGAGTGAAAATCCATAGTCCAGATGGAAAAAACTATGAACACTCGATACGGCTCCACTTCCCGGCATCAAACAATGTCGCGGAATACGAAGCAGCCATTCATGGCCTAAAGCTGTTGCGAACTCTCGACGCTGAGAAAGTCACGCTTCGCACTGACTCCCAGCTCGTGGCTCGACAAACCACGGGTGAGTTCGCCTGCAAAGAACCACAGATCACAAAATATGTGGAAACCATGGTAGAACTCACCAAACAGTTCGCTGAGTTTAAAATCGAGCAAATTCCTCGAACTCAGAACACACCAGCCGATGCTCTAGCAAGGCTAGCGTCGGCCTGGGAGGGAGGCCAGCGTGAAATCCTGGTAGACTCTGTACTCCAGCCCTCGTGCCAGATATTGAATGTCACATCCGACCCCTCAGAGGATTGGAGACAACCAATACTGGCATTCATTCAAAATGGTCTACTTCCCGACAATAGGAGTGAGGTCAAAAAACTGCAACACAAAGCAGCCAAGTATTGCGAAGTCGGAGGAGTACTTTACAAAAAGTCCTTCGACAGCCCGTTGTTACGCTGTTTGGCCAAACCCGATACTGATAAGGTCATCAAGGAAGTACACGAAGGCTCGTGCGGACTCCATGAGGGAGGAAGAGCACTAGCCTTCAAAATCATACGGCTGGGGTACTATTGGCCCCCATTGCGGTTAAAGGCTCGCACTTACGTCCGCAAGTGCCGAGCATGCCAGTTGCATAGCCCAATGCAACAAAAACCATCCGCAGGCATGACTCCGATCTTGAGCCCGATCCCATTTGCAAGGTGGGGACTGGACATCGTAGGACCATTCCCACCCTCAACATCCCAAGCTCGATTCATTTTCGTGGCAGTTGATTGCTTCACAAAATGGGTCGAAGCTCAAGCTGTAACAAAGATCACTTAAGATGCGGCAGTCAAATTCGTATATCGCTCCATAGTGTGCCGATTCGGAGTTCCCCAACACATTGTCACAGACAATGGTACCCAATTCACAAGGGGGAAGTTTTCGAGAATGTGCGAGAACTTGGGCACAAAACTCCACTTTGCTTCCGTTTACCGACCATAGGCAAATGGACAAGTGGAGGTAACCAACAAGGCTATCGTACAAGGGCTCAAAAAGAAAATCGAATCGGCAAAAGGGGCCTGGGAGGATAAGTTGTGCGAAATTCTATGGGCATATCGCACAACTAGTAAAAATCCCAAAAGAAACACCCCCTTCGCAATGACATATGGAGTAGAGGTTGTCGTACCAATCGAGATGAGTATACCAACATAAAGGATCTCGAAGTACGACGAGCAAAACAATGACCAAAACCTAGCTACAGAGCTAGAGTTGAGGGATGAACCCGCGACCAGACAGACCTGCGGAATGAATCATACAAGGCCAGCGTATCACGATACCACAATCGCCAAGTAGGCAAAAAAGTGTTTCTGCCGGGAACCCTCGTCACGCGGAAGGCTAGTATCATGGAAAGGAATAGACCAAGGAATAAGTTATCATCCAACTTCGAGGGTCCATACATCGTCGAAGAAGAGATAAGGCCAGGAACTTATCGCTTACGGCGATAGGATGGAACAATGGTTCCAAACACCTGGTATGCAGACAACATGCAACAATACTACGCTTAGTATTGACCCTCCTATTCCTTAGGTCCTTTTCGTGTATAGCAAAATAAAATAGTTAGATTTTATTTCAAACATATGTTTTTTCTCTTTTTTAAATAATAAAAAGTTAAATTTTTCTAAGTTCCCCGATATTTACGACTTTACCCTAAATGGAAAATATATTTTGTCGCTCCAGCCTTAATAGATCAAAAATTGTTTTGTCGCTATGGCCTTAACAATTTAACTTCATCTTGTCGCTATGGCCTCGATGAAGGTTCAGGTCACTCTGTCGCTTTGGCCAGAGGTGAACTACAAGGGTATAAGTCACAGGAACACACAAATAAAACCCTAGGATTCTTTACATCACTCACAATTAGGGTTTCTAAACTCTCACTAGTCTATTTTGTCGCTTTGGCCTCAATAGATTAGAAATCGTTTTGTCGCTACAGCCATAACGATCCGACCTCATCTTGTCGCTATGGCTTCGATGAAGGAAAAAATCACTCCGTCGCTACGGCCGGAGTGAAGCTACAACACAATTCTAGAGTCTTAAGGTTCATATCTTTGTTGTTATCTTTCAATATTTTTTGTTATCTGTCGAACTTGTTAGTCGATATTGCGAGTTTCTATTAGTTGTAAAGTTTAATTTATTTTCGCGAATTTAACCGTAGACTGAGCTACGATTCGTACGACCAAGTCTACGCCCAGAGTGGCTAGCGATAGGGTTAGTCTAATTTACGTCCAGAGCGACTAAATTACGACTCACGAATCTAGTTTCGGGTCTTAGTTATAATTCAAAAGAATAAAGTAAATGAATAATTAAATAGAAAAGCAAAAACGATTAATTCATTAAAAGTTCAAACAAAAAAGATTATAAACAAAAAGATAACAAGTATACAAAAAACTAAGGACTAAGAAGATCTAATCTTGGGCAGCTTCGTCCTTCATTCTGTCCAGGGTTCCCTTGTTCTTTTCAAGCTCCTCAGGATGCTGCTCTACCCACGCCATTATGTCCGTGATGTAGTCGGGAGGTAAAGCAGGAAACACAGAAGGGCCAAAGAAGATGAGCTCTTGAAGCTGATCGGATTGGTACCACACATCCAGTTCCAATCCTGCAGCTTTTCCAGAGAGTGCAGCGTTGTCATCCTTGAGAACTAATATCTCCTCTTCTGCACTCGCCAGCTCACTCTTCAGCCCAGTTGTTTCCCCTTGATGTTGGGCAGCTTGCTTCTTCAGATCTGCTATAGTAGCCTCAAGCGAGGCTACGTGCCCTGTCTCGCGAGCTAGCTGACTCTTCAAGTCTTCAACCTCTTGAGCACGGCCAACAGTAGCAGATTGTAGATCCTTGCGAAGTCCCAATATCTTCGCAACATATTCATCGATTTCCTTCTGCTTGGACTTAATAGTCTTATCCTTTTCAGGCAGGTTCTCCATCCGGGACCTCACATTTCTCAGCTTGTTCAAGGCCTTCTCGCTCTCCTTAAACTTCGTGTCAAGTTGGTTATATCTTTCCTGAATTTTCTCGACATCATGGATCGAGTCGGCGTGATAGCAAGCATGCGCCATGTAGCAAGCGGCAGTCATATGCTTGAGCAGCTCGCTCCGACACCACGTCCCAGAGTGGCCCATAAGGAGTGACATCGCTTCCCTCCGAGTTTCAGGATCAGCATTGAAATCAGGAAGCGACACGCCAGCAGAAGTATAGGGCACATAACCAGCAGGAGGTGGCTGTGCGGAGCGAGAGCTTGATCCTTGCTCGAAGGTCCGACGAGGCTCAGCATGCTTGGTCTTCTTCTTCCGTAGTCGGATGAGCTTGCTCTCTCGGAACCGCTTACGCATATAGATAGGAGCGGCGTCATAATATAAAAGTGATCGCTTTTTCCCGCCCCAACTCCTTCTCAGTCAGTGGTTGATGAGCCTCTTTCACGTCCTCAAAAGTGAAGTCTTCCCTTTGGCAAAGGACAAAGGGAACACCGCGCGGCACGGAGTATTCAGTTAGAGTCCGCGCTATTCGATCCGAGGCCTCTATAACCCTCGTAGTCAACCCAATCGAAGCATTCATATGCACTCGATGGGGATCATTCCACGCTTCCCGACTCCCGGGAAGAAACTCAGATGTGATGAAGAAGAACTCCTTCTTCCAGTTGCAGCCAAAATTCGTCGGCAGTTCATCGACGATATTCTTGTCAAAATGACGTCGCGTGAATCCAACGCGACCAGATCCAGACTTCTCTCTCACAAGCTTGTAATAATGAAGGAACAAGCTTGCGGTTGCAGCAATATTCAGGCCCCAGCAGATGTTCAGAAATCCCCATAGGATCACAAAGAATCCCGCCGGGAGCTGCGACAGGGACACTTCAAAAGTCAGAAGCACTTCGCTGATTATCTCCGGAATCGGCAGCTCGGAGAAGTGCTTGAAATAGATTCTTGGGATAGCCTGGAATCCCGGGGGTGGCAGATTCGCAGGTTGGTAGCGCGATATCCAAAATCGCAAGTGCCCAGAAAGTTGAATCCCCGATAGCAGACTTCGAGCGTCGCTCGCATTAAGGTTCGAAGGGGGATTCGATCCATCAGATCCATCCAAGGTCGCATGGGTCATAACTTGCTCAAACTCGCCGTCCCCGGAGCGGCCTATTGGGAGCAACCTTGGTTCGCCATTCAAGGTGACTTCACAGTGAGCGAACCCAGATGGGTTCAAAGCTCCAACATACGTATTCAAGTCGAGGTCCGGATCTTGACTAGAGTCCAAGTCCACGGGAGGTGGCGGAGTTCTTTCAGAGCGCCGGCTCGCTCTACCGCGTGGATTGGAAGCACCACTGTCCACGAATAATGCCTCATCAAAATTTATATTAAGAGACAGAGGGACCCCCTCGTCTTGCCCGGGCACATGAACTTTGCCCTTGCCAGTGGTGCGTCTTCGTTTTCTTTTCAAAGAGGGACCATCCACAGGAACCCCTCGGTGCGGGTTCAGTCCCGACACAATGTGACCTTCCGCGTTCACAACCAACGGAGCGGTGTGACACGCAGAAGAGTCATCTATCTACATGGGAGTCGCCGACTCTAGCACTCGAGTCGCCGATCCAATGAGAGGAATCAGCGAGTCACGGCCAGCAGTCTCCGACCCAATGGCAGCTGAGCATTGCCCTCTCCGCTTGAAGGATTTTCCCTTGACAGACCCAGCATGTGTCGCCGACTCCGCGATGGAAATCGCCGACACAGAAGGCTCGGGAATCTCCCCCAGCTCGAGAGTCTCTCGCACGACTACGAGGGCCTTGCACTGTGTTGCTGACTACACAAGGGGAGTCGCCGACACTGGCGAAGCGCCAAGTAGTTCGTGCACAGAGGCACTCAGATCCATATTCGGAGGTGGAACGACCGGAGACGCCGACTCAACTACTCTGTCAGGAGAGGGAATCGGCGACTCGACGGTGTTCAACACCTCATACCCTCAACGGTCATCTCCGCAATGAAAGCAGACGTTTCGGCTTCCTTCAAGGGAGACAAGTGGGAATCGGGGGAAGACATGGTGCGAGTCGTCGATTCGGAAAAATGAAACTTGGGAATCGGCGACAGAAAATTCTAGGGTTTTTAGCGATTAGGGAGGCAAAAAGTGTTGTGAGGTTTTGGGGAAAAACTCTTCACTATTTATAGCCCCTGGGAAAATTGCAAAACCCATCTAGAAAATCCGATATTTGCAAAATTTTGAGATCGGGAATCGATCTCCAAATCCCCCAAATCACGCCAATGTCGCCGACTCCACAGGGCAGTCGCCGACTCCTTACAAAATCTCACAGCACTGTGAGATATATTTCATTATTTGGAGATTTTAGGATACCTTGACCTATGTTCATTGAGAGTACACATAATAGCATTACAAGAAGTCGTAGTAGCATCCCGGCCGTTCATTTGCAACATTACCAAGTATTAATAGCATTAGTAGGGAGGTTACAAGAAGTGAGGATATATACCTTGGCTTATGTTCATTGAGTACACACAGAATAGCATTAGAAGCAGTCGTAGTATCATCCTGGCCTTTCATTTCAACTAAACCAAGTAGTAATAGCATTAAGGATACCTTGGTCCATGATAATTGACCATACACATAATGTCATTATAAGAAATCGGAGTAGCATCCAGGCCATTCAGTTGCAACATTACCAAGTAATAATAGCATTAGTATGTAGGTTACACTACAAGAAAACAGGGAAACAGCCACGGCCAAGTTCACTGGCTAAATGGCAAAATCCGTGGCTAAATTGATTTAGCCACGGGATTTAGCCACGGGAGTGGCCGTGGCTGTAGGTCTGGTGGCTACTAATTTTTAGCCACGGAATTGATTTTCCGTGGCTAATATTAGCCACGGCCATTTATTTTAGCCACGGCCAAAATCCGTGGCTAATGTTAAAAATTAGTCACGGTAAAATCCGTGGCTAATATTAATTTTCCGTGGCTAAATAAAATTTAGCCACGGATTTTGGCCGTGGCTAATTCCGTGGCTAAATCCTTAAATAAATTTAGCCACGGATTTTGGCCGTGGCTAATACTTAATTGGCCGTGGCTAATGTTAAAAATTAGTCACGGTAAAATCCGTGGCTAATATTAATTTTCCGTGGCTAAACAGGCCAATCAACTTCTTTGTTTCATTTTTAGTAATTAAGGGTGATTAAATTGCAAACCATGGGTTATAAGCTAAAAAATAGTTACTATTCATTTAATGATGGATTCTGGTTTCTTCATCTTTACCCAAATGCTGATAATGTAAATATGAATCTACAATATCAGATATTCAGATAGGCCTTCAGGTAAGGAAAATCAAATCAAAGGAAAAGTACAGAATGTTCCGAATATATTAAACCCATCAGAGAAAGTTGTCCGAGAAGAAAAAGGTTCATGTTTTATTCTTATGCGGACGGAGCTTCACTCATTTCCTGCTCCACAGGGGCTGCAATAACTGGATAGTACTTGTAGTGCAGATCACCAACATCATCACCTGAGAGCTTTTGCCAACCATTAGGTCCAACATGGTAAACTGAAAAAAATACACACAATATCATCATTTTCACATTCTCTTTACTTGCTCAAAAGTATAAAAGTACTTCTTGCTCTATATGTTTGATTTTTATTTTCATAGATGAAAAAAGGATGTTGAAACTTCAAAGTCTTGTAGTTTCACCAAAACTGCTAAAAATAAACCAACTTTTTTTGGAAAATGGAAATCCAAATAATATTAATTCCCTTCATAAAAGGTTTCTCTTCAAAATTTCAACTATTCCAAACAAGAATGATTGGACCCCCACTTCACTCTTCTAATAAGTAATCACGAAAATTATAAATTTAAAATCTAATCAAAATTTCAAAACATGGAAAGAAGAGTGCCTACCACTAGCAACACCACCACTGGCTGCATCACGGAATGTAGCATGGTATATGGCACGGCGGCCCAGCTCTCCAGCCTCTTCAACTGACATGTTGTATCGATACCTGCTTAAACAAACATTAGAAAAAAGCAAACTACCCATTCTTTCTGAAAACAATAAATTGCTAAAATCAGTGAAAACAAAAAAACCTACCCATCATCCAGCACACCATATGCATAAGGTGATCCAGAACCAACTGAAAATCGTTTCCCTTTCAATCTTCCGCCTTCACTATCAACATAGTAGAGACCAAGGCCCTAAAATCCATATATAGTCAATAAAGAGTTCGATGTTTAATATCCACACATTATAATTCCAACAACAAATCTTAAGTTAGAACCTTACTGTTTCATCCCATCCAGCAATCATAGTTCCTGTCAGAATGCCAAAATGAAAAACATATTTTCTGTCAGAATTAAGCTAAACTGATATATATAATAAATGTACTTACGCACCTATTATAAAAAAAATATAGAATTTAAATCATTAATTGTAGATTTGTAGAGATGAAAGAATATAAAGAGCGTTAAAATGGGTTTGGTACTTTGGTCAGCTGACTCAGCTCACAATGTAACAATAAGATATTGTCAATCTATAACTCTCTAAGCTATAATGAAGGTAAATAGACTACAGTTCTCTCATTGCCTAAGCATTTTGAAAAAGGAGACGAGACCCGTCTCAGCCTCCAAAAGAAAATGGTACCCTAGAAGATCATAAATAACATCTAGTACACTCTAGAAGATCAAACAAACCAGAATGTCAAATGGTACCCTAGAAGATTTTACACATTGTACCCTACGAGTAGACATTAATTAGTATTTAGTAATTATCAATTTCTATGTATTCTTCTAAGTACTTTATGTTACCTACTCAAAGAGAGTAAGACCTAAATATTTCTTTAAGCATTTTGCAGTTTAAAAATTATTGAATATGTTGACATGTTTTTTCTTTTTTATATTTGTAAGTTTAACAGAGGAAAATCATAGTAGAAGGGAAAATTATAAGTGATTGGAGCACTCAAATGCAACACTTTTAACAATTGAACAGACAGTATTCATTTTTTTTTACAACAAAACTTTTGGTTTAATGAATGTTATCTTAATTTCAATTAGAAATTCATCTTAATATTAGTTACTTTCATATTCTTTTTTACTAAAAAGAAAAAGGTATAACGATGTAAAAAAAACAAGTAAACAATGGACATACAAATATATCCTCCCATGCTTGCTCTTGAGTCTGCAGCAACAATAACCCCATCCTTGAAAATGAAAGCAAGAGTAGTAGTACCCTTTGCTGGCTTCACCATCTGAACTGACTTCTTCTGGAATCCATCAAACTGAAAAGAGAGAGGAAAAAAACATAAGTACGAACAATTAAAAAGAGGAATTCTAAAGTGCGCGCGTCAAACAAACTCACATCAGTAGTTCTAGGGAGTTCAAAAGAAGGCACAGATAGTACGTCTCCACAAACATCACCACTTGCAGAAGTGAATGGGGCAAATGGATCAAGACCACTTGTATCAATTCTCATCATCACTTATAAAAAGGGTAGGAGATCTATCAGGTTGGGCAAATGACCCCCTTAAAAAGTATCGAGATCGATCGGAATCGCGTTTGTGGAAGAAGATCCGACGAGAAGAGGAGAGATCGGGGAGTAGAAGAACTAGGGTTAATTTCATAAATATTTGCATATAATCATCTCCATATTGCTGATGGGCTCGGCCCAACAATCATGATGGAAATTCTGAAGAGGAAAGAATGTCTTGGAGAAGAAGAAGGATTTTTAACTAATAATCAGGTTTTCGGATCCATTAATCCGTAAACTTCAATCAATTTTTTTTAAGGTAAATATATGGATTAAAAATAAAGTTAACAGTTAATTGTTTAAGATCTAAATGATTAGAGAGAAAAAAAAACTAGTGGTTTATCGCATTATTTTTTTTTAATAATAGATAATACAAAGTCAGTTGTATATCTCGACCTTCATGTCGACATGTGAATAGTATCTGACCGTTGATTGTGGGTAAACTTGAACTTTTCTTCCCTGTATGCGAGTTTGAGATCTGTGACATCTTCCTTGGATACGAAATTAATCGGTTGTATGTTTAAACTGATCACCTAAAGACTTGAGTTTCTACAATCGAAGTAAATATGAGTTGTTGTTTCCTTGTCGTCGTTGCATAGAACACACTTTTCCAACTAGCTTCAATTAATTATTTTCTAGAAGCAAAATATTACAAAAATCAAATTTTTACTTCACATATAAATACTAAGATTTTTAATATAAAAAAATACAGTTTTTTTTCTTGTGTCGAGTTCATACTTTATACCCAAAAATGAAAGCCATTGTCGATACCTGTCTTTATTTCCAGGCTCGCCATTGTACATATGTATTCATTTGCATTGGGTATGGGAATAGATTACAAATTTTCATAAAACACGACTATTTTATTCTGGGACGATCATACCCCTTTGGATGTACCATGTGATGATGCACCAGTACTACTAATACCACGGTGCATCTGAGATTGGATTGTGTAAAACCTCTGCAAATCTCGAAACCTTTCTACTAAATCCTGAAATGAAGGCCTGCATTCCGGTTCACTATTTTTTTTTATAGAAAGAAAAAGTCGTCAATTATTATCGAGTTGTCAAATATTATGTAAAAGAAGCGATTTTGAAAAATACTTGTTCCAGCAACTCTCAATTATGGATGTCCATTGTGGGTCAACGTCACTTGGGATCTCTAATCGATGATTCATGTAACCTACTGCACCAATAACTTTCATATAGCTAAAGTTTTCCCAAGGTATCTTTTCCGTCACCAACTCCCATAGAATCACTCCAAAACTATAGACATCAGCCCTATATTAACAAAACAACATTGAATTACATATATACTTTACATACTTAGATAAATACTGCTGCTATTGAATATGTAAAAACTGGAGACCCTTGATAGTTAATACATATAAAGTTATAAACTTACTTTTCATTTGAAGGTTCGTTGCGGAGAACTTCAGGTGCCAACCATTGTGGCTAGAATATAAAAAAGTTTAAATATTCAAATAAACACTAACAATGATTTTATAGAATGTTAAGGAAATAAAGAATAAATATCAATACCGTTCCTTTCCCAGAGAATGTGGTGAGATAGGTTTCATGTTTAAGATGTGAAAGACCAAAGTCACCAACCTATTTTATGATAACAAAGAAATATCTTGATAAGAAAGTTTTAATATGGTCGTGCATAAAAAAAATACAGCTTTGAGAAATTTTCATACCTTGACATTCCAATTTTTATCTACCAAAAGATTTAATGACTTTAAATCGCGGTGAATAATAGGTGGGTTACAATGGTGAAGATAACTCATGCCCCTGGCCTGCATAAATCATAATGGAAGAAAATCTTAGTTAAATAAAATTTTAGTTATACAATAACATGTCATTACTAAAAAAATCTCCATAATAAATTTATAATTATGAAAATTCATGAATTATATTTTGAATCTATCAATCACTACATATTTTGAAAAATGAGTCATCCAGTACTTACAATATCTAGAGCCATGAGAGAGCGTCTTCTCCAATCTAGTCTATTTGTATTCCTTTGAAGCAATCGGAAGAGACTCCCACTACATTTCGATGCAAAAGAAATATAGATTAAAGAAGAAATACTTGGATCCAAATAAAACACTCATTCAATTTCAAAATTCAAGATAATAGATAACAATATATAGTCCCACATCGATTAATAAATAACAATATATAAATAATAGTCCCACATCGGTTTATTATTAATCAAAACCGATTGTAATACCTATAAATAGGATGTTATTGCAATTGAAAGACTCATTCCAGTTTCATATATGGTATCATTCGCTAGGTCGATCGTGCATATCGCTCCTCGAGTTCCTGCTGATCGTGCATAGCGTTGCACATTCGCGAGTTTCTGCTCCGTGCATATCACTGCACATTCACGAGTTTCTGCTTCGTGCATATCGCTGCACCTCATACGAGCTCAACACCATCTTCTTCCGCTGCGAATGGTCCTTTATATCAAATAAAATCGCATTACGATAAGAACCCTGGGGCTAAAAAAGTTGCTGCCAAGTCAAAGAAAAACACCAGGCCAGCCAAAGATAATGGAAAAGATCAAGAAAGAGATCAGGAGCAGATACCACAGATACCTGAGAATATGGAAAAACAGAATCCATTGCAAATAGTAGCCCAGGCCATTGCCCAGACATGGAGTCAGCAGAAGGAGGAACAGAAACAGCAAGTTCCCGAACAAATTCCCCAAAGGGTCCAAAACATTAGAGACCCACCTTGTCCTAACACTGCTGACAGTCATCAGTCCATGGTGCAAATTTCATTAGAAGAACTGGTAAGCATGAAAGAAACCATAGCTCGAATGGCAGAAAGACTAAAAGCAGTCGAAAACACGCGCAAAACTCGCACAATACAACATTCGAGAGCACAGACTTCAGCACAACCTTCTGGGAAAGTTTCAGAGAAACAACAGGAAAAACAGAAGACAAGCTGTCACACTGCACAGTCAAAATCCCTCCCACCAAAAATCCCTCCTAGTCAAGGGGAAGAAATCAAAACCCACATTAAGTCCCATGCCCCACACAGACCCATAAAAGAGGGAGCTGGGGATTCAGAAGAGGCAATACAGAGGTGCCCAGCCTTGTTCGAAGGCATGAAACCCCTGAACAGTTCGTTGATGGTAAAACCTGCGCCACCAGGATTTAGACTACCAAGGCTGCCTGAGTATGATGGGAAGTTAGACCCATGGATCACGTTAACATATTCAGGGGAATAATGCAATGGGTGACAGATAGGGATGACATACTCTACAGAGCATTTCCAGGAACCTTGAGAGGATATACATACAGATGGTTTGTAGATCTACCAGCCAGAAGCATTATAAATTTCTCTGATTTAAAAACGAAATTTCTGGCTCGACACTGTGGTAACATAAGAGTTAAGAAGGGAGTTGGGGATTCAAAAGAGGCAATACAGAGGTGCCCAGCCTTGTTCGAAGGCATGGAACCCTTGAACAGCTCGTTAATGGTAAAACCTGCGCCACCAGGATTTAGACTACCAAGGCTGCCTGAGTATGATGGGAAGTTAGACCCCATGGATCACGTTAACATGTTCAGGGGAATAATGCAATGGGTGACGGATAGGGATGACATACTGTGCAGGGCATTTCCAAGAACTTTGAGAGGATCTACATACAGATGGTTTGTAGATCTACCAGCCAGAAGCATTATAAATTTCTCTGATTTAAAAAAGAAATTTCTGGCTCAACACTGTGGTAACATAAGAGTTAAGAAAGGAACAAACTCATTATTCTTGGTAAAACAAAACAATGACACCCTCAGAAATTACACAAACAAGTTCACTAAAGCAATGCAAAAGGTTTCCAACCTCAACACAACTATCGCAATTAATGCATACTCGAGAGGCTTAGACATGAATAACCCTCTAGCAATCGAGTTAAACATAAATACCATAAGTTGTATAGAGGATTTGTTAGTCAAAGCTCAAAAATATATGAACTCCGAGGAAAAGGAGAAAGAGAAAATCCTCGTTGCAAAGGTGTATTGACCACAAAAAGAAAAATTCAATTTTTTTGAAAAAAGAGAGCCATCATGGAAACCAAGGCACGATAGCAGAGTCTATCAAACACAAGAGGAACCTAGAAGGTCAAGGTTCCAAAAATTTAATGACCCTTTTAACACCTCCCGGCAAGAGATATATGGTAGGGAAAAGGGAAGGATGAAGTTCCCAGAACCCATTCCCTTAGACCCTGCCACTAAAGAGATTCGCACGAAAGGCCAGAAGTACTGTGAGTTCCACAGGGATTACGGACACGTAACCAACAACTGTAGGGAATTAGGTACTTTCCTGGAAACTCAAGCAAAAGCCGGAAGGTTAAGGGGATACGTGGAAGAAATCCACGAGAAAATCAAACAGGGTTGCAAACCTCCTAAGAGCAAAGGAAAGCGGGAACGCTCAAGGAGCCCAGATGACAACTCCAAATCTCCAATGATAACCAAAAAAGGAGGGTCATCAATGTGATCTTTGGAGGAGGGTCAGAAGGACAAAGCAGAAGCTATACAAGAAAGGTCCTACATACCACTATACAACCAGAGAAAAATCGGAAGAAAAGAGCATACCCACAGGAGGATGTCAGCTTTTCGGAAGAGGACCTGGATGATATAGTAAATCGCACATCGGTTTATTAAATAACAATATATAATAGTCCCACATCGGTTTATTATTAATCATAACCGATTGTAATACCTATACATAGGATGCTATTGTAATTGAAAGACTCATTACAGTTTCATATACAAGATATTGCATTCAAACACTACACTTAATAGAAACAGTTACAAACTAAATCTCCATTCTGACTAAATCAGTATTTTAATCCACCTTGAGGTGTTACCGATTGAAAAAGAATAAAAAAGCAGATTAAATTATTTGTATGTCTATTCTCTATTTTGTAATTTGGGTATTGCCCTTCTTTTTATCGAACTTTAATTGCTTTAAAAAAAGTAGATTAAATGATCACAAAATATATTCATCTAGAAGGATAACATGACAAGCAATGAAATAGCAAAATAGTGGAAGAAACTAACCGTGGAAGAAACTCTGTAATAATGCAAAGGCGTTGAGGTGAAACTACCACACCCATAAAAAGAAGTATATTTGGATGACGCAACCTCTTCATAAGAGACACCTTCACGAATAAAATAAAATTTAGAAAAATAAAGAATATTATATTGCTATAAAAATAAAAATGCTCAAATATAAAGAAAAAAACTGCATTTCAAAGTAGATGATTGATATTTAATACACAGTGCAATTGCGTGAATGCTCATGTATACAACATTAAACTTATGAACTTATCAATAAAAGTAGTAAAAGATAATTAATACAATGATTTGAAATTTTATAATATTAAAAAACAGTATAATATTTTACTATTTTAGAACAATTGACCAATTATACTTTTCTACTAATTTCCCTCATAATATACCAACTTATCATTGAGATAATTAACTAAGATATTTTCATCAAAAAAACATAAATGAAGCTCTAATCATAGAGAGTTTAAATGATTAATATTTGGGTGTCTTTTTTAAGGGATATTGATCATAATATAATGTTCGGATTAAATTACTAGAGTACCAGAGCCACTGACCTAGATCTATCCAGACCAATTTACAATACTTATCGACATGGTTGTACAAGTTTGTAAGTTGTAACTACATTCCAGATGGTTATAGGATTACCTCTTGCCGAAAAGAAAGTATAATTTCATCAGTGTATTCTTGCCTTAAAAATATCTTTGCTGCAACATCCTGCAAAATACACTTGAGTCAATAAAGTACTCTACTACTGACAGCATGGTTATAGGATTCTCTCTTATGGAATTATTTTGAATTATATTTAGTTTCTAGAGTTCAAGAATATAAACAGATGTTTCCTAAAATAACTTCTAGTTTATATTTAAATACTTTTTAACATGAGAGAAGATACCACCAAGAACGGCACCTAAAAACCAAAGCTATAAAACTAATACAAGTATATATATGCATACACTGCTTACGAACACTGCAACATTGAGAATCAGAGAGAACAACACAGATCCTATGTGAATGATGTTATGATGCAAATAGTTTTGTATACAAGATAAATAATCAAAGAGAGACCCTCATTCGACAAAACATGATACTTTTAACATCAATTCTATTTTATATTTTTTTAAGTGATGATCATACGATGATGACAGCAAAAAAATCCAAAATGAAAGTCATACCGAGCCAAACCATAAAGCATGATATACCATTCCACAAGAACCTGCACTAGTAATTTCAAAAGATTAATAATAAAATAAGCATATCGATAATAAAATAAACAAACCAAAACTATTGACATCATACTTCTAATTAGGGGTATTAAGCACGCTAACAGGTTATAGCGGCCATCGCTATGCCCTAGTCGGATATTGGGCAGATCCGCGGAAACATTTTATATGATATTTTGTGTTTTAAGGATTTTTTAAAAACCTAAAGCATTCCTCTTTCCGGTGATCTGCTCCTCTTCCTCATACGATCTGCTGTGCTCTTGTCTATCTTGTCCGGTAAATACTAAATAGGACTTAAATATATATTGCATGCATTACTTCTATATCAGTGTTTAAATTCTTCGTAATATATCAATGCTTAACGACGGTATAAATAGTGTAGGCTCTGTAGCTGTGTGGATGAAGGTCTACTGAGAGCCACACTTATTGTCAATAAATTAATTACTTGGAATGTAATTTAAATTTAATTACAGTTTATTCCCTTCTTGTTAGTACTTAGTGTTGCTATTTTATTATATATAAATAAAATCAACTCATGAAAATCAACAAATTTTAAAAAATCTCTAAAATCCAGGAAGAGTTAACTGAACAACATACAAAGAAAGAGAAAATGAATACCTTGACCAATCTGTTCACCAATTGTTAAATCCTCCCAAAAAATTTCACAGTCTGAGTTGTCAAGTTCGTAATCCATTTTATTCATCACACTGCTGCTAGTACTCCCACAACTGCTAAAGCTGCTTGCACTATTATGATTAAATGAAGACCATGAACCAGATACTTCTGCATTCCCGGTCCGTATATTTTCATTTGCTTGGCATTCTGGCTTTACATTTGAATCTGTAGTCTTTGGATGATTTCTCACATTTCCAAGATCATTATGTGACCAGGGCCACATAATTCGGTTTCTGGCATCTTCGTTATCATGATCATTCCCTTTCCATGGCCATGTTATACTCTTCTTAGATATCCATGCTTCAGCTTTTGATGTTATGGCTTCAGCTTTTGAAATTAAGATTTTCTGAATGCCATCCCTACCATCAAGATTGTCATTGTTAGAATTAAGCATTTTTTGATGGGTTTTATCTTCAATAGTTGTGGAGGTATTCAAACTAAAAGGATTGGGCATATCTCCTATGGATGTGATAGTTCCACTAGGTGAGGCGTCTTCTTCACCATCCAAGACATTGGAAGACATACGTTCAGCATGATGTTCATCTTGGTGTCCATATTCATTACTTTGTTCGGACGCTTTCCTACTTGAGCCAGTTGAGCGCACTTTATTTGTGACCTTGGTAACCTAACGACAAAAGGAACACACTGAAAATTGAATTCAGAATATAAGCCCAACTAAAAAAACTAATGTGACGTTAAATGAGGGAGATAAGAAGAGCGATTTTTATTCACAAGAGTGATTGGCAAACTGAGTGCTACTGTTAATAAGTAAAAACATATACGAAAAATCACTACTTATGGAAAAAGAAGAAGAAGCAACAAGTGAAAGATATCATTTACCAGGTTTGATATCTTCGATGTAATAACAGTCTGCAGCAATGGTTGAGAAGCTGGAATTTTTTTATTTGAACCATCTGCATTTGTAGAAGGAGAGGCTGATTCTTGAAAGGGTTCTGAATCATTTGAGACACAGATAACTCCAATCAAATGTCCATCATCGTGATAGAGTGGCGTGTGGGTAGCTATACATATAAATCGCTCCCCTGACTTTTTCTTGATGGGAAATTTGCCCTTCCATGTTTCTCTTTTAGTTACCCGGTTGATAATATTACAGGAAGCATCGATGCCAGAAGTATTGGTAATAAGCTCAACAGCATACTGACCGATTGCTTCTGACGCAGAAAACCCATACAGACTTTCAGCCGAGTGGTTCCTACAAAGTTAACATGATAAATTAATTCACTGAAAACAACTTTTGGAACAGAATCGAGGATTTGAAGTTTCGATTTCTCCAGTTTGTAACAATCGTTTTGTATATTCAAAACCCCAAACTGAAACATTACAAAATTTACCAAAATATAATCCTTCCATGGAGATCAATGATGTGCACAGACTGGCCCAATGATTGCAGTATCTTCAGATACTCTGTATCCGACACCCCCATCGTCACCTCCTTATGAAGGGGCAAAGACGACGATATCATAGTTCTAGCCAAAAACGCATTCACACCTCCACCCGCACCATCACCATACCTTTCATCTCGAATCTTCGGGAACTGTTGTTGATTATTATGGGTTTCCTCCTGCCCTCTGGTTCCGGGAGACAAGAGCATGGACAAATCCTGCTTTAGACGTGCTTGACCCGCCTCCAAATCTTCGATTTTCTTCATCAGTTCCTCCGCTGCTGCTGGTGGAGTTTCCATTGCCATTTCAAACCCTAAAAATTCCAATCCCGCCCTCCCTTGCCTTCGCTTCTTTGTAATATCGGAGATCGGAGATAGAAAATTACGAGGGAGTGACGTGAAAGGGGAAATTTGGGAGGTAAATCCTGTAAATCTGTAATCGATCACACATTCAAACTATTAAATATTAATCAATAATTAATTATCTTCTAATTTTAGTAAAATAAATTAATGACTAACAGCCTAACACATGCAAAATCTAGAAGCTGGAAAAAATATATTGGGTGAGATAACAATTTTGACGTTTATTTTAAATTAAATTTGATATTAAGTATTAACCATTTAACCGTCTCGATTTACTTCTAAGGTTAAATTAAAAAAATGGACAATTGTATGACCAATTATCCCTCTTTTTAATATAAATCGCCAATTATCAGGTGAAGTGAGCAAAACTGGACGATCTTGCTCCGAGACTCGCCAAAGATGTGTTTTTCCCTCCCTTCAAGTAGTTCCAACTTCCAAGATGTCCCGGATACGTTCTCATCCCTACTTTATAGGTGAAAGAAACCATACAAACATATTCCATACATTTCTTTTGTTACAAAGATATTACACATGATGAGCTTGGTACACGGAAGTTAAGTTAGTTGAAGTAGTTAGTCTAAAAACTAACTAAATCAATAGTTAAACCAATGTATAAATAAGACTCTAAGTCGTTTGTAATACTCAATTAGATTTTATCATACTTTTGGGCTCATATTTATAACCAATGGAAGACTTTAGACTGGCTATATTTCTCAGAAAAACTCGAATTGTCCCGTCTTCAATAGATCATAAATGGTTAGAGTGGGTAGGTTCAGATTAGCGTCTTCAAAGTTTATGGATTCCTTTTGCTTGGAAAAGGAAGATCGATCACAATGTCGAGATAACATCTTTCGGACTCCCTGATGTATTGAACTTGTCCATTCATCAACTTCATAATTTTCATGCACATGCTCAACCCAAATCCCTCTTGAGTAGTAGTACATTGACCTTTGCTGAACATGTCTTGAACAAGCTCCTGTGGGAGCCCCGGTCCTGGGCACATCATCCTATCAGCAACAGAAGCATCCACAACAAACACAATCAATCAAAAATGAAAAAGAAGTTGGTTTTATATGATTTACTGTTTCTATCTGTTGACAAACCTGAATTGAAGGTGGACAAATTCTGATCCATCAGAAGCCTTCCCAACAGTTGGTTTTACTTGAATCTCCACCCACCCGTTGGAAGGGGCGCACCTAACCATGTTTAATAAAAAACCAGAAAGACATTGCTGGATCCGCTCTTGATCACCGAAGACGGTGGTCACTTTGATTTCTTCAGGTATGTCACGGATTAATTCCAAGCCTCTTTCTCTCACGAGAATCATTACTTGACTCACAATCACACTGATGACATTTCCAACGACAAAATCATTCTTTTCGAGCTCCATCGACCTGTTGTATCATTCAACATTCAATCTGTTATGACAAATAAACAAAAACAGAACAACATAAGGTTCTTGATGGTTAAAAAATAGCAACACCATGTTCTTATATATCAATTTTAAGAAATCCAATCTTCCAACAATTGAGATGTGAATTTTGAGAAATAATGGCATATATACGAACCTAGAATGTGGGATTGGAATATACTACATGGTTTGTGCACGCATAAACAACCAACCCTAAGGGGTGAGGGACAAGGTCTGAAAAAATAGAAAATAACTAACTTACCCGTCGTTAACACAATCCATATTTTGTATGATCCTAAAAACCTGCTTCTCGCAAGCAATGCTAGTCTCAAGAAGTTGCTTCTGTTCGTCAGACATTTGAGTTCCCTCCAACATAGAGTTGATGAACCTTATTCCACTTAGAGGGTTCTTTATCTCCCAGCCAATATACGCCAATTCTTTTATTCTCTCCAAACATATCTTCTCTAATTGCTTCTGCATTTCCATACCTTGCTGCAGCTCAGGACTGGCGATCTGTAAGAAACAGAACACGGCGACAACTTTTCCATCCATGTTTCTCCTGGGATTGGCTGTGAGAAGAACCTGGACAAAGGTTCCATTCCTGTCGAAGAATGAAAATGGGAACTTGTCGATCTCTTTCCCTAAAATCGCGTTATGAAGAACAATCATGAATTTGGTGAGAGTGTCTGGACCTTTGAGTTTACAGAAACTTCCAAATACTTCCCCAACCAACAACTTCCCTTTCATTTCTTGTTCCGAACAGCCAGTGAGTTTCTCCATTGCCATGTTCCATTCTGAGCAGCAAGTATTTTCATCCGATGCAAATATAGGTGGGATCAATGGGTTCGGGCTGTGCACAACTGTCTTGTAATCTCCTTGGATCTGAATGAATTTATCCATAACCACTTTCTGCCTAGTAATATCTTGCCCAATAAAACAAACACCCACAATGTTTTCTACGTGATCCTTGCTCGAACATGCATTCACCATCACATAAACTGCTTTCTTCGTCTCTTCCAAACCAAATGTCTTTAGTTTTATCTCGATCTCTTTATCCTCTTCACCTGCAATCGATAAATTTAATATTTTTCAAATTAATTGAGTAATAATAACTAAAATCAGCTCAGAACAGATCAGATCAGAAACAGTTTGAAATTTTGATTTGAAATAAATTGAGTCGGGTTGAAATGAAATGAATTGAATTGAATTACCACGGAGAGCACGGTGCAAAACACTCTTAACGACTTCACAGCATTCCTCAAACACAAGATGATGGACCAATGACATTCCCATGGCATGCTCGATGGAGAGTCCTGTCAGTTGAGCAATTTTGGCATTCCAACCATTAATACGTCCATCGACGTCTACTGCAAAAATTGGCGCACTTGCAGTCTCAATCAACCTAACCATCTCCCTGGCAACCGATCCAATTTCATCCACACTTTGCGTTTCGTAGTTGTTGTTGGACTTGGAATTTACCGTGATTTCCCTTGATTTGCTTCCCGCCAGCTTACCGGCGATATCTCTGTAACTGTAAGTGTCTCGCAGAATGAGTTGCAGGGAGTGTATAGCATCAATCTCCGCATTATCCCATGGAAGACTCTTATTTTTCACCACTTCGAGAAAAGCATTGAAGGATGTCCGAGGATGCATTCGCTGCCCATCATCCTTGTCTTCGGGATGATGTTTTGCGCCACCCCATTTGATCTCTTTGGCGGTGTGAGATCTAAACCAGAACAAGTAGTCCGTTGGAGTGATGTAAGCCACGGCCATTCCACAAATCGCATTCCCCAGAGAAGCTGCGCTGGGGTATCCGGCGTCAGCTAAACTATCCGTGGTCAAACCGGCAGAATCGCTATGATTGGTCAGTAACCATTCTATCATATCCTTGATCTGCGACTCCGAAGGAGCCATCCCAAGTGAGAAGTACTTACCTTGGTAGTAGAATGCCGTGCCGTCACATTTCACCAGGTCCATTGTGTTGGGACTTTGGTTGACAAGTCCAATAAGTGAATCCCTAAGTAGCATGTCACACAAAAAAGTTTGAGTTTTCAACATTCGCTTCTCCGACATCTGAGTGGCCAATTGCAACTCCATGTTCAGTTGAAGACCGAAGGCTTGCATCAGAAACTCGCAGGCGTACCGCAATGGAAATGGAATGAATCTGGGAGAAGTGTGGTGGCAAACAACCAGTCCCCATAGTTTTATTGAGTTATTGTTGTTGCTGCTACTAGCCTCCCCATCGCCTCTATTGATGATAACAGCCATGGCAAGAGAGGCGATGGAGCCCATGTTAGCCATGTACTGTGCATGGCAGCCATGCGGAGAACGTAAGGTGGATCCGACAAGGCAAAGTGGCTGCGTCATGTTGTCATCGTTTATCACTTTGGCAGGAGTAGCGTGACAATCCACAATCATCCTAACTCTGTTTTGCTTGAATAGAAACCTTGACGCTTGTGGTATATCGGTGGCGGGATAATGCAACCCAATGTAAGGTTCCAAGTCGTCTATTTTACTCTCGGAAACAACCTCACCGTGCTCATCTTCATGGAACTTGTAAACCATAACTCTATCGTACCCAGTGAGTTCTCTGACATATTCCACAACTGAGTCGCAGAGAAGCTTGACATCACCGCTGGGAAGAGCCTGAAGACGTGAGATGGCACGAACTGCAAGTTTCTGTGATTGGACGGCTCCGGCGATGGAAAGTGCAGGGTCTTCGGATCGAGAAGGCTCCAAATCGATCACAATTCCCACATCAACCCTGTGTAGAATGGCATTGAATGGTTTCCCAGAAGTCCTTGAGTGGATCCAAATTGGGTTGAATAAGGTAATTTCGCGAGCACTTGCCGCGCGTTCCAGCAGATGGGCATTTGAAGGATGGAAAAGGGTTCTTACATCCATACCTATAGTTATCGTTTGGGTAATCTTCGTGTTGAGGGTGGGCACGGACTGTGGAGATAAGTCCAGCATATCGACGGCGTTCTCACTGTAGGCGATCACACGGAAGGTTGATTCTTCGACGGCAATCGTACAGCCGAAAGGCTGGATGTGCCCACCCCGTTGTATTCGAGAGAGGTAGGCTGTGATATGTTGGTCTGGAATTGTCTCCGAGGGTGTCAGGATCGATTGTGCATAGTTGAACGAGCTAAAAGACACACCTGATTTCTCGAATACGTCATGGAGGCGAGCGTCCAATGTGTACTGCGCAATTGCCTTTCTTGCAGAATCCATCGCCGAAGTTGAACGGAGGTTGCTACTCGCACCCGCACCCAACGACGGTGAGTGCTTAGTCGGTGATTTGCCTTTCTTTCCAGAACTAGAAGCCATCGCTCAGAATGCAAGGGAGAGTAGAATGGTGGGTAAATGGATGGATCAGTACTCAGTAGACAGTAGCAAAAAAGGATCTTTCTTTCTTTTTAACTCAAAGTTGAAATTCCCGACGAGGGCCAAACGTACGTAGCTTCGACGACCTGCCACGTCGCACCCATTGAGATGATTTAGAATTCTGGATTGGATGACGAATTGTCGATGAAGAAAAGTAAGAAAAAAATCTCTTTCTTTTGAACAGAGAAAAAAAAAGACCTCCATTTATCAGAAAACCCTAAATTACTGTTCTTAAGGACCTTATCTAAACTTAATTTGTCAGAAAACCCTCACCTAACACTCTTAAGCAATACGCATACTATCAGGTATTAAATAATAAATATTAAGGTTTGACCGTTTAAGTCTTTTTCTTCCAAATTCAAACTTATAATAAATATAGAAAATGAAAAGACCCGCCAGAACCCAAGAAGTCCAGAACACTCTACCATGTTAACCCAAAACTCTTTTTATACATGTTACTTTCTCACTCACTCTCAGATAACACGTCATGATACTTGATAGATTGATAGTTAACTATACACAATTTGATATATTATGTAACTTTATTTGTAAAAAGTACACTGTACATGCTCGCTTAATACTTAATAGGGTTATTAACTTATTATTAATCATATCCTTAAAACCTCTAAAATAGATATATATTTTTTATTCACAAATAGTTATTTATGTAAATGATTTTTCATAAATTATACAAAAATAAATAAACGAGCCGGACTTTAACTTAGGTAAAATTAACCAAGTGAGCTTGTACATCCCTATATAGACTATATACAAGTAATACAAGCGTAATATATACAGCTAAAAGGGAATGAATGATATAAAAAATATAAAATAGATAACAGTACATCATAGGAATATCATATGAGATTAGTAGTAGTATATGAAAGACAGTGGATGTCAAAATCTTTCAGTCTCAAAGCATGTTGATAATGTAAGAGGGGAAGGATACAATGATCCATCATCCATGGGATAATAATTCAAAGTAAAGAAAGAATGAACAAAGTATTTTGTTACACAGCTGGTTTGCAAAGGCTGGTTGTAACATTCAAAATTATTCAAAGGTGGTTTTGGGAAGGTAGAATGTCATCCATCTACAACTCTCACCATACTTCTGGACGGAGCTCGCCTGTGGCAGGAGGCATCCATTTGCCAGAGTTGTATACACTTTCGCCGACTTTCCATCCAGGGACATTTTTCATTATCCTGGCTTC
Source organism: Zostera marina (assembly GCA_001185155.1). NCBI lineage: Eukaryota > Viridiplantae > Streptophyta > Magnoliopsida > Alismatales > Zosteraceae > Zostera > Zostera marina. The sequence goes on from LFYR01000777.1 coordinate 82,847, forward strand.
TTCCTCGAGATGCTTCTTCCATTCCTTTACAAACCTAGATTGATAGATGGATACAAATCGAAGATATCAACAAAAATATACAGACAGAGATATTTTAGCTTCTGTTACCTTTCATCCTCTTCTGCTTGGATCATTGGAAGTATGGCTCGACGGGCACCATACTTCTCATCTTTAAGAGCCCTGCAGATTGTTATCAATGCTTCAAAGTTTAAAATATTAGGAATATCTTAAGACTTTTGCTTAACATTTAAAAGTCTAACAAGAATAGCCAAATCAAAGAAATCACTAAATGGTTATTGATTCAAATGGATCCTCCCATCATTATTTCAAAATTCAAATACAATCAAATAATCAATGTATCATTGAAATTCGAGGCAAATTCACCAAGGTTGCAAACCAATACTATATAAGTAACTTTAAAACATGTGTAAAAAGATGTTTCGAGTTATTGACTATCGCATACAAAGAAAAAAAAACATATGAGTTGCCTAGAGCCATTAATATAATTGAGAATTTGAGATGGTGGCTAATTATAGAAGTATCAAGCATAGTTTTTGAGACACCCATGGCTGTCTAGACCCTTGGCACAAATTATGGCATCTAGTGAGCTTGTTTCTCTTTCATATTATTCTCTTTAATTGTATTATAATAATTTTTATATGATACAATGAATGGATTTCAATGAAAAGGATTCATAAGTTTCATGGTGATGCCAAAATTAATTGATTTTTTTTTTAAATGCAATAAAATAGTTTTATGCCTCAAAAGTCAAAATTTCAGTTACAACTGTTACATACTACAAGGAAAATGTCAGTGTTGACATAATTTATAAGTAACACATTTATTACATATTTACATTGTTGATGTAATTTATACATTATATCAGTCATCAGAAATTCCGGTGCAAAATCAAACACATTTATTACTTAAAACTTCGTGAAACGACTACATGAAATTAAAGAGAACAAAATTAAAACCTATCAGTTTCCTTTGTTAATTATTTGTTATACGTGACCATAAAGATCAATGCATTATATAATGAATGGGTGGGGACCCATAAACCCTCATGGGAATTGGCAAGCATACTACAATTCATTCCACTTACAAGATCCTCAAAGATGGGCACATCTTCGTAAATGCTGGGATCTTTAATAAATCCGGAAACAAAGGGATTGAGAAAAATGCTGTAATTTCATTGAGTTAGCTCCATAAGGCACTAGTCTTTAGCTATATAATGCTATCGGCAGAGCTATGTAAGAATATAGGCAATGAACCTTGTCCATCTCATATAATCTTGTACTCTGAACTTCGGGCTGCAACCAACCCATATCCTAATAATATTTTTACTTCTTCAAGAAAAAAAACTATAGGTGAAATTAGATTGGCAGGGTAAAAAAATCCAAAAGAGATAACGAGATAATTTTACACTCCCAAAATCTAAAAGAGCGCAAAAAGAAAGTTTCCACATCACTTAAAAATCTCACTTCAAGCGGCCTCCACACAAGACACAACCAACACTATCGTTCCAGGGGCAAAAAATCAGATATCAAAATTACCGCACGACACTAAAATAAGGAATAAGAAATGATTCATAAAAATAAGAAATTAATAGGCAAGGATAAGTAATGAAACTATAAAATGGGAACCTGCGAATCTTGTTCCCCTTTCCAACCTCGTACATGCCCCAGGCGAAAGCACCGAAGGTAGTGAGGAAGATAGCGATGGCACTGGGTCCTTTGTTTGGGATCCTTCTGGCGTAGCGAACAGGTGGGAATCCACCAGGAGGTGGTCCATCCTGGAGAACTGGCATCTCCCTCACGCTCGTCATTCCGGGCTTCTTCCGTAACATCGCTTCCGTCATCTTGACGAGGTTAGGGAATTAGGGATTTCTCTGGAATTGATTTAAGGGGATTTCTATCGGCCCGGAATAAAACGAAACACATTACACAGAAGAAGACAAAGGAGCGGATTATTTATATATTACCACTCACAAGTTCTGGGTTTTTTGCTAGATTCGGGATATTTTACGTATATGTCCTCTATATTTTTTTAATATTTTTCAGTGTTAAATTGAGTTTTTATAATAAAAAATCAAAATGAATGACCGGTTATAGAGGTGTGTAATACGTCCCGTACCCGCTCCGTGCACATTCCTATTTTGGAGGCATATTTTGGCAGGATAGGAGTTACTATTTCACTGTATCAATGCTTTTTGTTTTGAAGGCAATGGTTGGTGAGCGTCGAGTAGGCCGGAGTGATACTGTGACAGTGAGAATGGTCCGATATAAACTCCTTATCCTTGAGCATTCCCCTCAAAGTTGATAGGACCTGTAAGGTGTAAACTGTAAAATATTCCCTGCTGCTTCAAACTTCAAAGTCCAGATCAGGTGAAGCTGCAATTATAAATAGACAGAACGCTTCTACTAAGAACCTCTATATGAGCACTATCTGAGAACTCCATCATGACCGTCCAATCCAAGCCTTTTAATTCTGACCGTCCATTGTTGGTGTAAGTATTTTCCAGACTGAAGGACACTCATGCAAGCAATAGTACGCTAAACATGCAATAGACTGGTGGACGTAAGGGTGAATTCACTTTTCCAGCAACATCTCCTCAAGATCTATTGAAAACTTGAAGGAAAGTCTAATCGATCCCCTCAACATCTCATTTTTCCTCTTCTATTTTTCGTTGCCCCTCTTTCTCAGCCGCGTTTTCCAAGCTTCCTTCCAGCACGCTATGTCTCACACATCCGGCGCTCGTGACGGGAAGTCTCCGGCCAGGTAGCACTGTTTTCCGCTTATTTTTGGTCGACCGCATCTCCTGATTTCTTCTTTTCCTCATTTCCTCATTTTCGATTTCCTCATTTTTTTCGTCCTCTTGCAATTTCTTCCAGTATGTTCTGTTTTGTAAAGTTTTTTTCCATTTTCAGTTACTACGATCTATAGTAGTTTTTCCATTTATTATGATCTGATTTTTTCCATCATGGTATATTTGTTTTTCCATTTCTTACGATCTGTTTTTTTTCAATCTCCTGATATATTAGTTTTGATTTTTTAGTAGTGTTTTATTGGAGTGTTTTTCCATGTCTATAAGTGTTTTTAAATTTATCCCCTTTTTTGCCAAACTATGACAAATGGGTATCGGTTTTTTCCCCCCTAATATACAATCTGTATTTGATCTTGTGGAGTTAGGTAATTTTGTTGTTTCATGTATATACAGTGTTATTGGTTTTTACCTTGTTTGAGTTCATTTTAATGGTAAAAATCTGATATGTGACTAATTATTAACACCCAAATGTTAGACACAATAATGACGTTGGATTCAACATTGATCTTTTCTGAGTTTTAATGAGAAAATGATTAGTTAACCATAAGTTTGAATTTTGATGAAATTTAAATTTAAATAAATGCAACAGATGGTAATTGAAATGTGTATATGCATTGTGGCCTTTAAACTCTAGTAGTTTGGAATAAGATTAGGAGCATAATACAGATAGTGTATAAAGGGCTAGCAATTTTTTTTAAAGTGCAGAAATTCAAGATAAAGATAGAGATACCTTCTATATTTGATCTTGAGGATGGGTTTACCGTGTTTGTCTATTTTTTTCACCTTCTCTAGTAATTCTTCCCCACTATTTCTATTTCATTTCTCCTTTTATATCCCCTCATTAGACAATGATATTTTCCTCACTGTAGATCTTCTAATGTTAGAAATGGGTTTGTTTTATACAGGTAGATCTTGTTATTTTCCCCACTTTTATACACGAATATTTGTGGATGTTTTCTTATGTAATCGTGCATGTTGTTTCCCTAATTTTAGCAATTTTATAATGCTTCTTTTTGAAAATTATATATTATCTGCAGGTCGTTATTTAAGAAAAAGGCTCGCAAGAAAAGATCGGCCATTGGTAGTTCGTCTACTCCTGGTATGTGTGGATTTTGATTGTTTGCGTTAACCTGTGATGTGTGTACTATGCACTATGTACTATTTTGTGAAACTGCACTATGCACTATTGACAGTTTCAGTTATATTATGTGTCTGATTCACAATGTCATGTTCATAGAATTGGTGGCAGATTATGATGAGCCGTGCTTCTGCCCGGCTTGCCTAGCCGACCCAATTCATCGAGAGGATCATCATCGTAACGAGGATGCTCGTGCACAAGACGATTTAGACCGCGCGTTCGGGCACGCCAATATCGATGGTGTTCGGGCAGGTGAAGGTCCTTCAAACCCACATGTCATCCCTTCTACGCACTATGAACTTTGTACTATACGCTATGCACTATTTACAATGTACTATGTACTATAGAAATATGCACTATGCACTATGTACGACGAAGTATGTAGTACGTGCTGTGCACGAAAGTTTTGTAAGAAAAATGTACTATTCACTATTACCCATGCAATTTGTACTATGCGTAATCGAATATTAGTGTCGAATATTAACAATGCACTATGTACTGTGCGCAGTGCACTGTGTACTCTTGACTGTGAAAGAGATTGGAGATGAATATACAAATAGTGCAAACCCAACCCTTCATGAAAATACCTTAATGAGGAGGGAAATAGAGTGGGGGGAAAAAACGGACAACATACCTGGGCAGATATTAGAGGAGATCCGATGACCATTTTTTTTAGAGGATATAGAGAAGGTTAGAAATGGAAGAAGAAACTAGAGGCAAGGAATGAGAGGAAATAGGGTTTAAGAAGGGGATGAAGGAAGGGGAGGAAACGTGAGTGAGAAAGAAGGGTAAAAGTAAAAGTGAAAAGTAGGTGGAAAGTAGGTAAGAAAAGTAGATGTGAATGGTGACAAATGGATGTTGTTAGTGAATAATGACAAAATAAAGATTATGCATGGGGATCTTCTCCCAAATAATAGAAATAATGAATTAAATTAATGACCGTCGGATGTAGATGAAGGACAAGGATTAAAAGTTCTCACCGGATTCTGCCCTATAAATAGAATGTGAGGAAGTAATAATTTAGTATTTTCCCACTATTTTATTATTTGATATATAGCTTTGCTAACTGCTGTAGTGCTGTGCTTGTACAGAAATTTCCCTCTATGAAAATAATCCTTTTAATTCTTTATATATGTATGAAATTTAAATAGAATAATTATAATATATTTGGTCTTCTTATCTCCTATCTTAGCCTGTCTAGCAACTTAATTATCATCTCTCTTTCTCTTCTTCTTTTTTTGTCTCCAAATCTCCAATTTTTCAAACAAATTAAGATCAGAAGAGAGCTATTGTCGAAAAAGGGCAAGTTTTTCCAAATTCATTATTAATGATAAAAATTTCTCAATTTGGATTCTTATTTTATCAATCCTAATTAACATACTATTATGTTGTTGTTTTCAAATGAAATTAGAAGATCAAAGAATGTGTATTTCCCTTTTGAATTGCAACTGCTTTGGAAAAAGAAAGTCTAATGTCACCTTCCATAAAATACCATCAGCGACCATGAGCTCACCACCATATTCAGGTAAGTTAAGGATTTTGGAATTAACTCTCTCTCTCTCTTTCTATATATATATGTATGTATGTGTAATGATTTTTGAACTAAGGTTGATTTTCTCTCTTAATACAGAAGATCATATGGTGATTGATAATACAAGTGACCATAGAATACTTACAATACCAAGCATCCCGATAGAATTGATATATAAAGTAACAGATAACTTTGGCACAAAACATGTATTAGATGGATCGCATGGGAGAGTTTATTATGGCGCTCTTCGGGATAAAAGATTTCCAGAAAAAAACATAGAAGTTGCATTTAAAAAAATTATGCAATCCGAGAAACAAACACATATTCGTTATCAGGTATTCATTACATTTTTAATTGAAAATTTTAAAATAATCTAATTCAATTCTTGTAGTATTTTTATTGTTGCAGTTTTGGTTTTTGATAGAAATTAATTAATTGCAGATTTCAACAATATCAAAGTTCGATCATGATAACATCATTAAGATTATCGGATATTGTGATTTCACCGATTATTTTATTCTTGCTACTGAATATGCAAATTCAAGATCTCTCTACGATTCTCTTCATGGTACGAAAGTACTCGATAGAAGAAAATCAATCGTCGTCATATACTCAAGTTGCAAATACCCATGTTTTTTGCAGTGTTATGATTTGTGTAATCACATCGATCGATATATCTGTGTGTGTATGTGAATATGACAGGCCAAAGAGATCTGAAGGAAGACAAACCAAAACAAGTGCTGGCATGGAAACATAGGGTGAATATAGCTTACAGAGTAGCAAAAGCTCTCCAATACCTACATGATAAAAAACCACCAATGTGTCACGGCAATATTAAATCTAGCAATGTGTTACTATTCACCAGTGACCATGGTGTCAATGCAAAATTGTCCGATTTCTACCCTCAAACTAATAATGTAGTTGGATCCATGATTCATTCTAATTATGTTCTTGGTTCATTTGGTTATGACTCTCCAGAGTAAGTAATTAGCCATAGATATAAACTAATATAATAAATATTAACTGAAATTCAAATTTCTTTTTAAATATTGTCTCGTATATATAGGGCTTCGATGACAGGAAATTTTACAATAAAGAGCGATATATACAGCTATGGTGTCATTCTTCTAGAGCTTCTAACCGGTCGCAAACCTATAGACCGATCAGTAGAGAAGAGAAAGCAAAGCCTTATAAGATGGGTATATTATTATTAACTTAAAACATATATTAATCGATTAAACATATTTAGGGTTTTCTACCACTTTCTAATTACCAACCATCACTTTCATTATAAAAAAATAGTGTGTACCAATGCTGTCAAGAAGACTGCATGAATGTATGGACCCAAAATTGGAAGGCGCTTACAATACAAAAGATGCCATAGAGGTAAATATATATTATTTATTTCAAATAAAGATGGATTAAGGTAGCTTAATAGCTAGATCTTCTCATTCCAACTGCATGAAACAGATTGCATCAATTGCAGAAATGTGTTTGAACTATGAGGCACCTATTAGGCCAGAAATCGGCAATCTAGTTCGAGATTTTCAATCTTCTTTGATTTGAATATATATTACTAGTGATCAACCATTTGTTTATTATTTATATATGTGTGTGATTTGTAATTTTTAATTTACCTTTTGGTTTGATTTTCCTCTCTTCATTGTTGGTTTGTTTCTACTTGTTTATTTTGTCAATATTGAATGAGTGATCATGTGTTAAAATTGATAATTGTCAAGAAATTACAGACGGTGTCAAAATAAATTACAGACAATTCCGAACAGTATTGATAATTGTCAAGATTCTTCTCTAAGCTCATCTAATTTTAAATCGATTGATGTAATTATTGATGAAAAGTGAAAAGAAATTGAATTAAACCAACATATGATGTTTTTCAAATAATTATTCAGCGAGATTGAATACGATTATTGAAGATTGAGACTATGAATGAAAGAAAAATTGATTTTTTTGCATATTTTGCAGCTTTTATAATCTCATTATATACATAAATATATAGGTAGTATTGTAATAGCTTATAGTTAAGGCAACATTTAGTGAGGGTCGCAAGACAAAGCTATCTCCACCATTTAATTACCATCCCACGATTGCTTCGTCTTTTCGTTCGATGCAAATCTTCTTCAGTTCTCCTAATATGTTTGCTTTCTTCGCCAGACAAATCAACATGTGTAGAGTTAGCAAGATTAAGGTTAATTAACCTTAATTTGAATATGGTCACGTAGGAAGAAGTCACATTTCAGTCTATTTTAGAAAGCCATGCATTGACATTTGACAACTAATTGAACATATATTGTATCAGTTAATTAACTTTTGCGTGTTTAATATTGTATAATTACAGAACACAGATACAATAACCCCTGTATTTTTAATATTAATTGGAAAATTGTTTTCAACTAAAATACTATTTGGTTGCCCCCATGTAAATTTTCATCAGAATGGTATATATGTAGTTTATTTCCAACATGTTGTGTTCTATGTAGACATTTGAATTTTGAATTATAAATCCAACTGGAATTTTATTTTAAAATAATAATACATTGGGTTTTCCATTAACCACGAAGACTCTAACATGATATATATCCCTCATTTTTCAACACTTTCTTTTATCAAGGATAGATGAGGAACATGTATCACAATTCAAATGGGTGAGTGAAATTCCTTCATCTCATCAATGCATACATTCTCCATTATTATGATTTCCTCCCATTATTCATACTATCTGTTATTTTATGAAGAAGCCCGAAGGTGAAATCAAGAAGAATATGTCTGCCCTTTTGGAATTGCTTCCGAATTTATAATCCGCCGATCTCTCCTCATTTAGTTTCATCCCCAAAATCAGGTGTGTTTGTGTCTTTTACCTCGAGATTGTAACTAGACTATATATCTTATAATATTCATTACCATTGGATCTGTAGTTCTCTCTCTTTTTTTTTTAAAGAGCCAATTCTCATCTGAACTTTTTCTATTATTAAGGTTTCAATTCGTTGTAAAAAATGCAGAGTCCGTGGAAGATTACTGTTTTAATGGAAGTCATGAAGCACTGACAATACCAAAAATTTCAATAGATCAGATAAAAAAAGTGACAACCAACTTTGGATCGGATAACAGATTAGATGGAACATATGCAAGAATCTATTATGGTGTTCTTAGAGATGGAACAGAAGAAGTCGAAGTTGCCTTTAAAAAGATCATTCCTTCTAATGAACAGGATGTTGAAGAATTTTATTCTCAGGTAATTAATCAACTATTAATTAGGATAGTCAATATATATTGAGTTAATTAATTAGTTAAATTTAGGGTGAGTTTTGTGCATATATATATATATGAGAACTTAATTGCAGGTTTCAGTACTATCGAATTTCAAACACGACAACATTGTCAAGATTTTAGGGTATTGCATTGATGATGCACTGTGGATTCTTGCTCTTGAATATGCAAATTCAAGATCTCTTTACGATGCTCTCTACGGTACGTAGAAAATCTAGTAGCGATCGATTCCTCAGTTGTAATTTCGAGAATATGATTGAATATCTCGTTTTTAATATCTTACTAGAATCCAACCCGGTTTTATTGCTGTGTTCTTATTTTTCTTTACGGATTTAACATGTGTGTGTGAATAGGCCAGAGAGGTGTTTATAAAGCAAAATTAGAACAAGTGTTAGTATGGAAACATAGGGTGAAAATAGCTTTTGGAGTAGCAAAAGCTCTTCATTATCTACATGAGAAAGCAGAACAACATCCTATGCGTCACGGCAACATTAAATCCAGCAATGTGCTGCTATTCACCAATGATGATGGAGAAGTCACTGCCAAATTGTCCGATCTCCGTCCTCCAATTAATGAAGCCGACGGATCAATGCTTCATTCAAATGTTCTTGGTTCATTTGGTTACGAAGCTCCAGAGTATGTTAATTAATAATCTCGTTCATCGATAGATCTTCTTCTAATTACTATCCTGAGTTTAATTACATGTTGTTTGTAGGTTTGCGATGACAGGAAGTCTGACAATAAAGAGCGATATATACAGCTACGGCATCATCCTTCTAGAGCTTCTAACAGGTCGCAAACCTATAGACCGATCAGCAGAGAAAGGAAAACAGAGCCTTGTGACATGGGTATTTTTTTTCCAGCTATTATGGAGCATCTGTTTTGCAATTTTGGCAATATATTGATCTACAAAAAAAATATAAAATGCAGTGTACACCAATGTTGAAAAACAAAGTACATGAATGCATGGACCCAAAATTGGAAGGCAATTACGATGAAAGGAGTATCATAAAGGTAAGGAAAGATGTATGTATTATAATGAGCACCATTAATAATGCATTGGATAAGCTCCAAGATCTTCAATTTCCATTTTTAAATGTACTTTAATACAGTACTACTACACCCTCATCTTGATGCAAAATGAAGGATAAAGATCATGGAGCTCATCCAATGCATTATTAATGATATTTATTAGAAGCAGGTCCTATTTATTTCATATAAAGAGGGAACTTTTACAGTTTACTCACTCTCATTCTGACTGAACGAATTGAAACAGATAGCAGCAATCGCATCATTATGTTTGCAATTTGATGCAGCTTTCAGACCAAACACACTTGATATACTTCGATCTCTCCGATCTCTATCACCTTGAATATTTGTTCCAGTTAATAATCAGTTTTCTTACTTTGTGTGAGTGATACTTGTTTGTTTCGGAATAATTGTATCTTAGTATTTTCTTTTTCATGAGTAGACACCAAAGTGAAACAAAAATCATACAGTTTTGAATTTACTAAGCTAAAGAAGCTAAAAAAGGATACATACAACGTTGTAGATATTTAATATCCTCTTCAACTAACATCTACAAGACTACAACAGCATATAATATATGTAGATATATTTATGTAGGAATGGAATGGTACATTGGAATGTGGAAAACCTGAAAACCGTAGCTTATTTTTATCCATAAGATCGAAAACATGGACGATTGATATGTAGTAGGTCGAAAGAATGGTAAACCGCTAGTTAAAATCCTCGTTAGCTTCCATTATCGGCACTTTATGATGGTCACATTGAAGATCTGTCGTTATTCCTTTCATCAGCGCTTGAGTCTGAATGATTGTCCTTTACATCTGTATCAGAGCTCTCCCTCTGAGATTCAATTTCAGCAATCCCAACAGCTCTGTTTCTCCTACGCAGCCTTCGATCCTATTAATCAAATTGGTCCGGTTATGAAACTCAAAGGAAACATATCGGAGGAAGTTTTGAATTACACTGAACTAATCAGTCCAGTTGTTATTTTTGATCTCACGTCAGGGAATTAAGTGAACTAACCTCACGTGGCATGGGATCATCGGATTCCAACATACGAACAACATGGCCCATCTTTGGTCTTTTTTCTGAATCGGGATCGACACATCTCAAGGCAGTGAGCAGGGCACGTTTGAGAGCTCTAGTAGCTGGTTTTGTTTCGATATTAGGATCTACAACTTCTTCTGACCGCCTACTACCAACCATCATTTTAAGCCAATCAACAAGATTCACCTATAAAAAAATCAATGTAAGTTACTACCAACTATCGAAGAATGATTGCATAAATTACAATTTAAAACTAGTGACCTCATGAGTTGGGCGTCCATAATCAACAGGATCTCGACCAGTTATAGACTCTAGTAGAACAACGCCAAAGCTATAAACATCACTCTTTTCATTAAGAAGTCCAGTGTTTGCATATTCTGGAGCCACATACCTGCAATATCATAAAATGAAAGCTGATTATTTAACTTCCCTCGTCATTGACCGACCGACTATGCGTGAATTGAATAACAAAGATGTTAAATAGAAACTAACCCGAAAGTGCCCATTACGCGAGTTGTGATATGGCTCTTTCCAGCACCTAAGAGCTTGGCTAGTCCAAAATCAGACACCTTCGCATTGAAATTGTCATCAACTAGTATATTGCCAGACTTGATATCTCGGTGAACTACTTTAGGCTCGATTGCTTCATGCAAATATGCAAGGCTGTGGGACAAGAAAACGACTTCCAATCAAAATTCATTGTCTTTAATCATAATGATAAGAAGAAGAAGAGCTTACGCCTTGGCTGTGCCAAGTAGGATCTTTATGCGTGCCTCCCACGTAAGTGAACCTCTTTGACGCATCGCTCCATGAAGCCATTGTTCTAAGTTTCCATTGTTAACATATTCATAAACCAGCATCCTGAGTTTGTTCCGAACAGGTCCCCAATGAAGTGAAATATTTCAGTGATTTGTAAGAAAGCAATTACAAATAATCAGCAAATCTTAAAGTAAATTCACCTTTGAGTGCCCTCAATGCAATATCCCAAAAGGCGAACAAGGTTTTTATGTCGAACGTGACCAATGGCTTCAACTTCCACCCGAAATTCCTTTTCTGCTTGACCCCTAAAAAAAGAAGTGCGTGGGTGTACATTTAAATAAAAATCTATACATATGCCAAAAAAAGTCACCCAAGTTGGAGAAAAATGAATGCTAACTTACAGATTGTTGAGGAGTTTTTTGACGGCGACTGGAGTTCCATTAATCAAATGACCACGATAAACAACACCATACCCACCTTCTCCGAGAACATTATCTCTTGAGAAACGATTGGTAGCCAATTCTAAGTCTCTTAATGTAAACCAGTGACCCCAACCAAGGTGAGAAAATTCAGGAAGACCCATCAATGGTGAGGGTGCTGTTATGGGAAGTGATGAAGAAGCTCTATAATGGCTGACAGTACTGCCAGAATCATCACCTGATTGGGAGCTACAATCTCTATCCATGTGATGAAATGATCCTGAATGCATGGAATGGGTGGTGTGACTATCGCCATGCCGGGTTTTATTCGATCCTAAATTAACCAGAACCTTGCCCGACGACGAAGATGTTTCCTTTGTCTCGCTGGTTTTGTTGTGAATTGTGAGTACAATCCCATCACGAGAAGCGAAATCATCAGTTGATCCATGACCATGTTGCTTTTCGACTTTAACCTCTTTGATTTCCTTTGAAACAGGTGGAATGTGTGTGGTCGGAAGGTTGTCCATGGCGTGCCGTGATTTCCTTCGGTTGTTCCGTGCAGCAAGACATATCGCTAATACCAATAGAATGAAGATGATAAAGAACCCAACTCCGACACCAATCACAACCCAAAGCTTTAGACCGAAGAAGAATGTTTTCTGAGAGAGTTCTGAGTTCAGATTGGTCGCTGATGTCGACATATTAGGAATTTAGGGGGAAATCTCTGTGAAACTTTGAAGTCCTTATTAGATTTTCGTTATTGGGCATGTCAGAAGAAGAAGAAGAAAATGAGGAAAGGATCGAGAAGAACACTGAACGCAAACAAGAAATCTGAACATCACCAGCACCATAAAATGAGATGAAATAAAATAAAATAAAAATCTGATAATAAGAATAAAAACCCCTGGGAAAAACGAAGTAGGAAGATGGGTAAAAATCAACTACCTGTGAAATCCAGATCCTAAAATTCAAACAGACGTCACGCAGAAAGTGAGTGTAGTGAAGAAGACGAAATGCTGGATCTGGGCAAGAAAGATGGGTCTTTTTGGAGCACTGCCGACAACAAATTCGTCATCTTTTTGAAACCCTAATGAACTTAAGGAATTGGATTGATTATGAAGCAAGTCTGGACGGGGAGAGAGAGGGAAACGGATGGAAGGACTCTTCACTCTTGTCTCGGAGAGATAATTCACAGCTGGAGCCTGTCTGGTGTGTGAAGAAGAAAAAAAGAAGTGTTTTTGTCTTCTTTCATTCTTGCTTTGGAATTGGGAGTTGGGACTATTTGGGAGTTCGGAAGTCGCCAGCTTACGTGGAAAAAAAACCTTTTTTTCTCCCATCTATTAATTACTTTAATATTTCAAATCTAGAGATGTGTGCTATACTGCCGTACTGCTGGTTTGGACAACTATAGATATTAGACACGGGTTTTTTACTTTTTTTTACACCAGTTTTCGAAAAAGTTTTTTTTTTTTAATATATTGATGTCAAGTATCAACAACTCTCAAGATTCAAGATTCAACAACTAGTAAAGAATTTAAAAAATAGATTAGATGATAATAAAGAACATGATTGGTGCTTTAGTAGTGGTTAGTATCAATAACTGTATCTTATATCACCTTGCAAAAATAACAAAAATGAACATAGACACTGAAGCAATTATCCTAAATCCAGAACCTTCCCAGAAGTAGTTGCATTGTTCTCCACAATTAGTTGGGTTTTCTTTTAGTCGAAGTCTTGCTAATTCATCCTTGAGCTCCTTCACATCACTGTTTCTTCTATCTTCCATCTGCCAAAAGTTTAATAGATTAATTCTGTCTAAATTATTACCATAATCACTTCAAAATTCAATACCCTTTGTAATTTTCTCATTTGGGCACGGGTTTCCTGAAGGCATAATTCCAACTTTAACACTCGCTTCTTCAGTTCTAGATCATTCCTTTGGTGTTTTTCCATCTGTTTGCAATTCGATTCAAAATTTATCAAAATGCCTAAACAAAATTAGAAGAAGAAGTAACAAAATCAGGACATACCTGTGACTGAAACTCATTGGTTGTATGTTTCCAATGCATAGACAAAAATTTCACCTCCTCTGTAAACCTTACAAATACATCACCCCTAATGTTATCAGACTTCCTTGCAATTTTATTATCCTTTGTAGAAGTAGGAGGAAGAACCATGACTTCCCTCTCGTTTGGTTTAACTTCGCCTCTAAGTAGAATTTGAGAGTGCTCTCTTGATTGAGGATCATTCTCCAAAAGACTTAACTGCAATTCCAATGTCTTTAATCGTTCTTCGTAATCCTTTAACACAGAATTTTTCTCGTCTAACTCTTTTGTTAAAGAAATGCATTTAGTTTGTGTCGATTGACACAATGCCACACTTGCATTCTCTGCAGCTTGTGTTATTGAAAGCTTTGTTCTTAGATCATCCAAATCCTTCAAGTTAGATAAAAAAGTAGAAAGAATGAAATATGATGGAGTAAATTGTGGTAATTTAACAGTTTATTTTAATCCATTCCAATAAATGTAGAAACTAATTAAGTCTTGACACATGTAGCTTAAATGCTTAACTGATTGCTAATGAATGAATACAAAATAAACAAACAAACAAGTATTATACCTAAATCTTCGGTAACAGTTTGATCATTTATAACAAGACAAACTAGAGAAGAAGAAGAAGAGATTAAATTGAGACCTGATTGGCAGAGATGAGAGAAGATTTCAGCTTCTCGTCTCTAACATCTAAATTTCTCTGCAATTCACAAACCTTCGCTTTCATGTTCTTAACTTCGTTTTCGGCTTCCTGAAAATTCACTCAATCACTCAGCCTCTAAATAAGTTAAAAAAAATTCCTTAATGGTTGGATTTTAAAAATATTCGTCCAAAATATTCTCGCCTGACCTGTCCGATCTTGGTTTCCCTGTTATAACTCACCTCCAGCTGCGCAAATTGAGTTTGAGCATCTTTAAGATCGGATGTCAGAGACAACACACTCCTCTGAAAGAGTTGCTTCTTCTCATCAAGTTCCTTCAATAATGGATCCATCTCAAGTCCCTACACTGCCAATAGAAGCAGTAGAAGCTGAAGATTATTTGTTGACTAGTATTATCATGATCACTAGAATTCTGAAATTTTGCGTGACCTCTTCTGCCCCTCCCTTTTCCCAATAACACACAGACCTCAAATCTCCATACTCCACAAAAAGAAATGAGACCAAACCTAAAATCAATCGTAATGTTAAAAATTTGTCATTTTATTAAATCCAGAGGCAAGTGGGAAACGGGACCAACCAAAGACAGAATTGTCAGTTGTCACTGAGGTTCCACAGTCTTGATGGTGAATTTGATAGAGACAAATTGACAGTCATACTCAAGATGAAATCATACGCAACTTGGAACATTTATGAGCGAGGAAGTAAAAAAAACGAATAAAATAGAAAGTGGGTTTCTGGCTTACTCTTATTCTTACAGTTGGGTGGTTGGGAGATGAGGTATTTGCCGACAGAAGGAGCAACAGTAACAGTACCAATTACAGCAATACGGAAAGTCAAAAACCCTAGTCACCGCGCCTATCATCGGAAGAAAAAAGAGTGGTGGGAATGAAAAGATCGGCAAATTGGAAAGAAAGACAACGAATATCTGCTGGGGGTTTTATTTCACGATGACAATTCAGAACCGATTGAGCTTTGTTTGGCGTAGGAAATTCAAAATCCTGAAACTTCTTGTTTTAAATAAACCACGCATTGACTTAATAAACCACGTAATTGACTACACCATTTAACCCACATCCTGTCGTTTTTTAAAATATGCCCATTCAACAACTTTTACCAAGCAGGCCTCTAGCCCAAACCATCTTCTTTACATGGGCCTATAATTATTTTTTAACCGAAAATATCTTTTTACAAGTAAATATATTTACAGAAAATTTCCAATGCGGACTGACCGTTGTAACGGACAGTTTCTCGACGATGGCCGGATCTACATCCGACGGTCCTTAATGATATGACGCGATTATATGGCCGGATCTCACTAGACGCGATTTCCATTCCGAGGAACGCGATCGGAACCCATCGATTTTCAGGAACCCAACTGCGATCGGAACTGCGATTTCTGATCGGAACGCGATCGGAACGCGATCGGAACGTGATCGGAACGCGATCGGAACCCATCGATTTCCAGGAACCGAACTGGAAATCGCCGATCGATTTCCAGGAACCCATCGATTTCCAAGAACGCGATCGGAACTGCGATCGGAACTGCGATCGGAACTGCGATCGGAACGCGATCGGAACCCATCGATTTCCAGGAACTGAACTGGAAATCGCGAACGATCGCAGTTCCCCCCATGTGACGGAAACAGTCCGCAAGACGGACCGTTTCAAAGAGTGTCCGTCCCAGAAACGCGTCCAATATATTTATCTATAAAATCTAAATATATCAACAGTTACATCTTTATATGATATAATTAGAGTTACTATAAAATATATCACCAGTTACATGACATGATATAAAAAAAATTACCATAAAAAAATAAAATTAATCTGATTTATAAATAAATCATGACTGTCAAGTGCCAATCAAACAATATATAAGTTATTTATCATTTACCATTCACCATCAAGTATTATAAAAAATTAAATAGTTCTCCGAAATTTCCCAAATACCAGATTAAGTATTACCACCAATCTACTTCACTACTTCTATGGGTTAATTTATTTCTTCACTGTTTTAACAACTTCTTTTCTTTCTTTTTCCATTTTTTTTCTTTTACTTCTCTCTGTTTGTCAAACTCTGTTTCAATATAATCAAATTACCTTCATTATTAAAAAAGGTTAGGTGATAAGGTTAATTTTTTTAATATCAGAATCAAGTAAAAACCTTATTTGTTAGATAACATCTATTATAACATAATTTTTAATTTTATTTGATGAAATAGACTACTGAATTAAGTAAGTAATGTTATTTACTTATATACCATATAATTTATCAATAATAATAATAATAATAATATATATTGAAAAATAAAATTAAATAATGATACAATATTGCACACCTTATTCCACGAAAAATAAACAAAAACCCATTAATCGCCCAAATATTACATATCAATGAAGGCTCGATGAATACGATGTTGAAGAGTTTGAAGAATGAGTGCAATTAAATGAATAAGATGACTCGTTATAATCCCTTCCACAGAATAGGAACAACCTCATCAAGCATTGAGATACCATGTAATCCTCCTTTCCACACACACATATGGCCACCGGATCAACCTCTCTAACATGACCGCAGAGCTCTGAGAATTCTGAGCTTTCGCCATTTTCTAGGCTCATGGGCCAGATTCCAAATACCGGCTCTCCAAATACCTCATCGCAGGTTTGTTTCACCAGATCTTTGTTTATTGTGCATGTTTTTTGTGTTACATTTGTTGATGGCATTGGTACCGGTGCTGGTGCTGGTGATGCATGGTTGGTAGATTGGTCGGCCCAAACCAAGGTGGTGGCAAGGGTGAGGGATACAATAAGTGTGAGAATGAAGTAAAGCTGGTTGCGTGTGGATGCCATGGGTGATGAAATATTGATCAATAATTAATGCTTTAACTTGAGTTTGTTGTAGATGATGGGTGGATTATGAGGATATTTATAGTATTTGGAAATTAAGTAGTACGTAGTGAACATGTTGTGTTATATATTTTGTAAATTTGAAGATATTGAAACGATACATATACGTCGTGATATCAATTAAGTACGTTCATGATGCATATTAATTTAATTTTGCATCGATTGAAAATAATTAATTAGAATTTACATCTTTGTCAATTAAATGGAATTAAAGTCTGAAATGTCAATGCATCACATTAATACATCTTTTATATTTTACTAACATTTAGTCAATCAAGTGAAAATAGAAATGACTATTAAAATTGTTAATAGTCCAAAAATCAAGTCTTGCATTCTACTAATTTTTATATGATATATTTGATAATATATTATACGACTCTTATATATCATCTGGAGATAAGTATTTTTATTTGAATTGAAGACACATCCTTCGATAATAAAAAAAATAAAAGAAGGGAGATATTTTTCAAGAATGCCCAAAATGTTGTTTCCACCATCTGCACCCAATTTTTTTCAAATTTCATAACCACTTGCAAGGTGCACCCACTTATCAATTAAAGAAATATATTTTTTCAAGTCTCATTTTCCCTTCATGTATTATGTTGTCAACCATTTTACTAATGAACTATCATTTTTCTTCAAAGAATTAAATATTTTTCATTTAATAATAATGAAGGGTGATATATATATATATACCCTCAAATCACAAGAGTGAATAACAAATAAAATGAGATGGGGATGATAGAGTGGTTTATCTCCCAAACCTGCATATATAGTACATACGCATTCCTTTCCATTTGTGAACTACAATATTCATTCTTAAAGATTTCAGCTTTAAAAAGACAGGTATGCATGAGTCCTTCATGGTTTTCAGGAATAGCATTTCTGAATTAAGTTCTTAATTAGAGTATGTTGATGTAACCTTCTGTTCCTTTCAGACCAGATCTGTCAAATGAGGCGACTAATTGTATTCCAATGGAGGCCCCATGGAGGTGAGGTGATTGATGAGTCAATTTTTGCCAAGCCTCAAATATGTCCCCTATTCTAATATCTGGATTTGAGTGTTGAGGGTAAGGATCGAATTTGATGTTTTTCATATGACTTGTAAATTGTAATGCTAGCTTCTCATACTTTAAAAGTTTGTTTTCTTATAGTGTTAGTTTTTAGAGCTTCTATGATTAGCCATAGGCTTTGTTTAATGTTTCAGTTCCTATTTTACAGATAACAGAATTTCCAACCCTCGGTCCAAACATTGATTAATTGATGAGATTTTTGGACTCAATTAATTCCTTCCATTCAACAGAGTCAATAGTAGGCTTGGTTGTGATGTTATGTAGGCCTAACCTCTTTATATAGCTCGTTTGTATCCATTCATCTAGGATCGATTGCTTCCCCGGCCCATATTGTAACAACCTTTTTTATTGGGGCAGTTAAGACGATTGTATGTATGTATATGTTTCTAACTCCCATACCGCCCCCTTCATGTTTAGGAAGTATCGTTTTTTCCAAAGTATCCATTTTCTTCCATCCCAAATAAAATGCATGGTAGGCCAATTTATGTATCTTCTTATGCATTGAAGTCGGTAGGATATATAATTTCTTGAGCCCAGTAGGTGTATTTCCCTGCCAATATATATCCAGTTCACTGGCTAGATTCCATCTCCCATAAGAGAGGCACTTGCTACTCCATCTAGAGAGCATGTGGCTTCAATTGGTTGAATAAGTTTCTAATAATATTATTGGTTGTAGGACTTCTCAGGTTATGGGGAGCTTAGGAATTAAATGGGAAATCAAGAATTTGTTGTAGAGAAAGATGATAGAGCTTTGAAAAGATGATAGAGTTGATTTGACCATAAGCCCAAAGAAAGTAGAGAAGGTTTCCAGGATAGATTTGATTGTCTTTAAGGATTTAAGATTTGCTTTTGTGAATATTAATATACATCATAGATCTACATACATGATACATCGGATGAGATACAAAGGTGCATATATATATGCATGGCTTCATTCATTATATAGGTGTCATATATCTTTTTCCCTAGCTTCCTTCTCCATATGGAATTGTGAAATTGTATCATCATACCTTTTAATTTTGAAATTGTGGGAGTACTGGAGGAGTCTTCCACTAATAAGACTGAGAAAGAGGTAGAAAAAATACACTTATTTCAGATGATTAATTCTTCAAAATATACAGATCTAGCTGATCAGAAGTCATAATTAGCTTGGAGATCGATTAATGTTAATGAATTAAGGACTCTCATCTTACAATGTCAAAGGCCTTCAAGTAAAGACTGATAACATCTTCTTAGGATTCTTTTTCTACAGAATCCATAGACAATATCTTATCACAACTAATTAACATTGTATTGTCTGATATATTTTTTCCTTGGATGAAAGTTGTTTGGTTTGGGGATATATATAAGCTCACTAGAGACTTTGGACAACCTATCTTTATAAAAAGTTTATGATACAATATTAGATTGACACAAAAGTTTATAAAAAGTTTAGGCATAAAGCTAAAGCTAGTCTCCCAGTTCTGAGGCAGTTGGGATTTTAGGGACGAGAGTTATGAATGTGTGGTTAGTAGCCCTTTAGTATAGGCGATCCAGTCTCTGAAGATTTGTTTAACAACTTACATGATGATCATTTTTGTTTCAGGCCAGAGCTTTTTGTAGAACTTAGAGGTAAATCCATATGATCCATGATATTTTTCAGATTGAAAGAAGAAGAGGGTTGTTCTAACTTCCTCTTCTGATGGTTGTCGATTGGGTGAGGCGCAGATCATAGAGAAGTCAGGTATGTCTTATCGTTGACATTTGATCTATCGATTTCTCTCATTATTGATTTTTTATTCAAAATAAAATCAGCATCGATCTCTCGAGCAAATATCTCAAAAAAAATCCTTTTATTTTAATCAATTATTATGTTTTCTATTTAATCATTAATTGTGTAATGGGTGAGAACTTTATATAATAATTAAAACCCCAATAATGAAGTATATTGAAAATTCTAAAAATTTAATCTCAAGCAGTTATGAAACACAACTAGCAGATCACCGCCTCACCTGTACGTACATCTGGAAACGATCAAGGGATGATTGTGTGAGTTGAGGAGTAGTGCAAGAGAGGAGAAATAAATTAAGAAACCTATTAATATATATTTATGTATATCGTAATTTATAAATAAATTTAGGGCTTTGATCGATACTTTTCTATTGTATATTAGGGTTTTAATTTACTGTCACTACAAAAAAAAGTTAGCAGTTAGGACGAGCAAAGTTAACGGAATTTCCGTTACAAATTCCGTTACAAATAAGGAAAAATAATTTGTAACGGAAGTTCCGTTAAAAATGAGGAAAAAAATTTGTAACGGAAATTCCGTTAAAAAAAATTTTTTTTCAAAAAAAATTTCCAGAATTCCAGTGCCACTGGAATTCTGAAATTCCTGTAAAATCATTGCAATACATTCAATATTGGAATACATTCAATACATTCTTATAAAATCATTGGAATTCCTGTAAAATCATTGCAATACATTCAATATTGGAATACATTCAATACATTCCTGTAAAATCATTGGAATTCCTGTAAATTAATTCAATATTCAATACATAAACAATATTCAACATTCAAAAAAAGTAACATTCAACAAATTAACATTCAACAAAAACTAACATTCAAAAAAACTAACATTCGACAAAAATAACATGAAAGACCTATTTCGATGGAGGAGTTTGATATCTTTGATCACTCTGAGCTGCATTAATACTTCTATCTTGCAACGATCCACGATCTGAAGGTTGTGGAGTTGTATTTGATTGAGATAAAACTGTTTTCTTCAGGTCTTCAAACATATCAAACATTTCATCATATTTCCTTTTTAAAATTTGATTATCCTGTAAAACATTTAAGATTCATTTATATTTATGTATTACTTTAAAATTTTATTGACTTTCATACACATACCTCCATCAGCTTTTCCATTCGATCGTTCATTTTTTCTTTTCCTTTTTCTTTTTCTTTGTCTTTCTCGATAGATCTTGCATTCATTTCAATTGAAAATCTGGTAGAAACAGTGCTCGACTCAGCAAATGATCCTCCACCAAGTACAATGTGCCTCCCTTTTTTGCTTTGAATAAACTTAGAAATGCATTTTTGTTGAATCACCTACGTGCGAAAAATAATATATAAGAAAATAAAACATTTGAATAATTTGAAATACTAAAATAATTTAAAACATACCTCTTCATCCGTTGTTGGACGTAATTCTTGAATTTCATCACTTTTGTAATATTCAGACAAGTTTCTCTATAAAATAAGTAATAAGCTATGAGTAGATCAATAAACTATATACTATTTATGAACATTATAAAATAAACTAAAACTTACAACGACTTCGTTGTCAGTACCAGAAGAACGAATCAATACATTGATTCGTGATGCCTCAATGCCTTCGCTTTGCAGATTTTCTCTTATTGCACTGAAAGGAATTGACCCTGTTTTATGGTTTAGTATCTTCTTACTCCGGTTTGTTTTGTTTATTTTTGATTTTCTCTGCGAATTCATATATAATGTTAAACAACTTACAATATAAAATAGTAAATTATTGAAGTATGGATGTATGTAAAACAATACCTTAAATTCTTCTGTAGTCCATAATTCTTCCACGCACTTTTCGAAAGTGAATCGATCAATGTATGGAGGAAGACTAGCATACATCCTTTTAGTTGATTCATCATCAACAAATGGGTCAAAGTATTTTTCCTTTATGTAGTTTAGATAATTTATAATATCTAAAAAAACTATAATCTAACTTCTTCTAACCGTAACTTCTAACTTCTAACTTCTAACTCTTACTTTTAACCCTAACTTCTAACCCTAACACTATCTAAATATGTATATATACTTATTTTTACTAATTTTTGTTTATTTTTATTAATTTCTATTAACCCTAACACTAACCTTAACACTAACCATAATTATTTACATTTACTCTAACCCTAACCCTAACCCTAACCTTACCCTAACCCTAATTATGAAAATTATTAAATAATTGTTATTTGTAACGGAATATCCGTTAAAAATAGTTAAAAAATCCGTTACAATATATAAGTTCTAGTATTTGTAACGGAAATAGCAAAGTTAACGGAAATTCCGTTACAAATTCCGTTAACTTTGATAATAAGTATTTGTAACGAAAATTCCGTTAACTTTGCTTCGTCCGAACTGCCTACTTTTTTTTGTAGTGTGTGAGATTACACTAGAATTCAACATGTAAATTTTCTTTGATATCTATTTTATATATATTAATCTTTTAACCTGAATTAATTATGATTTAATTAATTACTTTAATAATTAAACAAATTAATATGCTTTAAATATCTATATATATATATGTTCTTCCTCGATGTTAGGGGTGTCTCTGATTCCTTCAAGATCGAGCATCTCTGATTCCTTCATTAGGGTTTCTATATATAATATATATTGAACTCATTTTCGATCTACTGCTCGTTGTATCATTGGATTTAGTATTTCCCCCGGCCCCTTCATAGAGCCCTAGCTAGTTCATTGTGTTCTCCTTCATATATAATGTTCTGGCCGGTCGGTCCCAGCTCCACTTATTTTCTTATCTAATTCCATGGTCGCCATGCATTAAAAAACTATATATATTGTAATTTACTAGCTAGCTGGCTAGCTAGGTTTAAAACTATATATATTGTATCTAATTACCAAGTGGTAAATAAAAATACCATCAATAATTAACTTCAATTTATGCAAAATAATTATAATATTAAGATGCATGCTGGACTGAACTTAATTGATATCACGTTATATTTCAAAATTTCAAAAAATAACAACATGTTTCCCACCATTAGTTAATTAATTGTACCTTCGGAATACTATAAATACCATCAAAACCATCATTTAGCTTCAGCAATCTCTAGCCTCAACTCGTACTCTAGATCGACATCAATTTATATACATGGCAACCACACGCAACCAGCTTTACTTCATTCTCACCCTTATTGTATCTGTCACCCTTGCCACCACCTTGGTTTGGGCTGACCAATCTACCAACAATATATCATCAGCACCGGCACCGGCACCATCCACAAATGTAACACAAAAAACATGCACAATAAACAAAGATCTGGTGAAACAAACATGCGACGAAGTATTTGGAGAGCCGGTATTTGGAATCTGGCCCATGAACCTAGAAAATGGCCAAAGCTCAGAATTCTCAGAGCTCTGCGGTCATGTTAGAGAGGTTGATCCGGATGCCATATGTCTGTGTGGAAAAGAGGATTACATGGTATCTCAATGCTTGATGAGGTTGTTCCTATTCTGTGGAAGGGATTATAACGAATCATCTTATTCATTTAATTGCACTCATTCTTCAAACTCTTCAAACTCTTCAACATCGTATTCATCATCCTCATCTTCAAGCCTTCATTGATATATATATGGTATTTAATTTGAGTTATTGATTGTCAAGTTTGTATGCAACACATGCAAGTTGTTTGTTTAATTATCACGAATAAAAGTTTGTTTAATAATAAATTCTTATCATTTGTATTTTTATTGCTATTTTTTCAATAAAATTTTTAAAATAAATTTATTAGTTATTACTTTTTTAAACAATATATTTATATGTATAGCAATTTGATGGTTGGTCTAAATACTATAATTTAATTGCTTCAAAAAATATGTATAATTTAAGTTTTATTTATTCCTATTTTTTTTGTTTTTTTAATATTTTTTGATATTATTTTATTTATGTTAAAATTCCCTATTGGCCCGGGCTAGAACTGGAATTTTTCATGGAACGAGGCTGGATCAGGGTCCAGGGTTTTCCCTTATATGAACTTGTGGTCCAACTTCAATGATATATATTATCGTACCTTCGTCCATTCTAAGGGATCCCAATTGGTAGATACGGCGGCAGATCCGTCAAACAATTAAGGAAGTATTGATAAATTAACGAACAACGGTTTCAACATTTCGGAAACATTGATCCAAGACATTTCAGGGAATGCTACTTAAGAAGGTATGGAAGAAGAAAATATGGAAGAAATTATGTATATAAAGTACAAATTTCAGAAAAAGTAAGATGGCTAAAAGTAGGTACATCATATAGGTACTAGATAGGTAAAGAAAGTGAATAAATACATGGGGATGTGTACACCCAAATATTAAAATGAAAGGATTGCTCAGATTAATTCCCATAAGATGCAACGGCTCAGATAGGATGAGTGTTTTTGAGCTCACTGGATAATTTCTGTAATAAAATATATAAAAAAATCAAGCCATACTTATACCCCATATGAATTTATAGCAGATTTGATATGAATTTATATATATCTTATTATATAATTTTATTTGATTTGATTTCAGGTGAAAATTTGGGTCGGGTAAAAATTGTTGTTTGATAAAAAATATAAACCGATATGTTTATGTTAAGGTCGGATATCAAATATATCGTGATCGGGTAAACAAACATTTAGGTTCGGTCCGGTGGGAAAAAAATCACCACATTCGTTATCTAAATTGAGTTCAGTATATGGGACGAAAAAGTCTAACAATAAAAAAATAATATTATCCACGTGTTGTATTGTGTAAAAATTAAATATTACGTTGTTGGATTAGCGATTATCTGTAAAACCGAATTGTAACAGGAAGATTTGATTCTGAACCCTGAGTCCTGACCAGAAAGAAAGTGAAACACTGAAACTGGAGTCTGGACCCGATTCCCGAACCCATCCTGGTTATTGCAATTTATTTAAAGAGCAAAAAATAGTAATGTCAATCAAAAAATAGTAATGTGGGTCCAGAGCCCGTGTTTTGAAACGCGAGTCCTGTTGTAGACAGAGAACTCGCGGACCCATCATCTTTGAATCTTCACCGCCTCACAGGAACGGACACATTGGGGGCTCACAGTCAATCACGCGTTCGTCAGGACCAGAGCACGCGTTCACAGGAACGGACACATTGGATTACAGATTACAGACCTGCGACATTCACAGTGACTCTGCTAGCGCTGCTATCGCGAGTCCTCCGCTGTGAGTCAGTAGTCGTTCGAAACCCTCCGTCACAAGCGATTAGGGTTGATCCTACAAGGGAACCCCTAATTTGAATCGACGAGTGTGAGAGGTAACCGAGGAGGGTGTGGAGGAGATCGATGATTGGAATTGGAATCGGCGATTGTTGTGTGCTATCGGCGATTGAATTGGAATCGGCGATTGAATTGGAATCGGCGATTGAATTGGAATCGGCGATTGAATTGGAATCGGCGATTGAATTGGAATCGGCGATTGAATTGGAATCGGCGATTGAATTGGAATCGGCGATTGTTGTGTGCTATCGGTTGCGAGTGAAACTGGACATTGTGAGAGAGAAAAAATTGGCTATTGCTTGGACCTCCCTTGCAGTGCCAGAGATGGGATATGCTACCACTCCCCCATGGGAACGATGGGAGAAGCCGCGGGAAATTGAGCACTTTAGGCCACTGTCTCACAACGTAATCTATATGTCGGCTATGGCCATCATAGGCAAGCCCTCTCTGGATAGCACCTCACTACTGGTACGTGTAATTGGGGACAACTGTGTGGAATCTCGCATTGCAGAATTCATCAAATCCTCCTGGAAGCCGCGGGGAGCCTACAGAATCACCCAAGTCAACCTCCAATCGTTTAAAGTCGGATTCTATGAGGAGGCGGATTTCGAGAGGCTGCGACACTATAAGTGGGAGCACATTGACCACGATCTGATCCTGGTGAGGACATGGGACCTGAACGAGAGCAATGCTGAGGACCCGATTGACACGGTGCCCCAAAGAGCAATCGTCCATAGTATCCTGGAGGCCCTATTGGGGGAGGAGGCCATCGGTCGAATCGTCAGTGCGCTGGGAACTCCGATTGAGGCTAGAGCGATAGCTTCAAGCAACCATCACTCGCGTATTCTACCACCACTGGAAGCCTGTGTTATAGTGGGTAGAGACTTTGATTACCCTTCCAGCATCCGTATTAGAAGCGAAGGAAATGAGGGCATACCTAGGAGGGACATCACGGTGAGAATTGAATATGAGAAACGCGTCCCCTTCTGCTTTCATTGTGAGGGATTTGGGCATTGGACCCAAAAATGCAAAACACAGGGCATGATTGTCTAGGGCACATCGAACCGGACAATATCCGAGGTTGATGCTTCGGTGAACTCCATCACTAAAATTTCAAATTCAAACAGGCCCGCCAATCCGAAAAATTTCCAAAATCAGAAACCAAGAAATCAAGGACGAAATTTAAAAAAGAAAAGACTGCGTCGTACCAAGATGCAGCGCCGACGTCAAATCAAAATGGAATACAGGGTCGTGCAATCGAGTATCCCAAAAAAAAATAATGGAGACTCCCTGGCTAAAGGACAAACGAGCGTGGACTCTCCCGTCTGCGCTCCTACAACTGAAAAGCCTGTAGATATCCCGTTGCAAATTGAAGATATCCCTCACGCCCTAATTGAAAATTATCCAGATATCCCAAGCAACCCGACTAGCTACACCGTCCACCGAGGACCCGACTACACTGTACAAGGAAAATATCTCATCGCATAGCTCGACGGAGACAGAGCCGGCCACCTCACGAATTGTACTGAACGTCCAAACCATGGACCAGATAGAGGGTCACTCTCTATCGACGGAGGACCGAAGAGGTAAGAACCACATCCTATATAACCTGCCCAACCTCAACAGTCTCCCAAGACGGTCATCGGCCTCAGTCTCCTATCTGAGCATCTCCCAATCGAAATCCAGACGCATAAATGCAAACAGCCCGGCCAAGGAGGATGATAAAATTCAATCCAGACTGAGAGCAACGGAAGAAAGGATCGCGAGCGTCCCTATCCAACTTTTTAACCGATTTCAAGTACTTCAGAGAGGCCCCCAAAAGGGAGGGACTCGGGCGGGAACTAAAAGCCTCTAATTGAACTGTAGGGCAGCGCGTCGTCCCCTTGCGATGGCACTGCTCGTATGGAACACAAGGGGCCTATGCTCTACGGAGCGGCAGATCGAACTTAGTAAATTTTGCAAAGAAAAATCAATTGAAATTGTTGGTGCACTTGAAACGAAAAACAAACTTGACAATTTCAATGACTTTGTTGGGCGTATAGGCAATGAATGGACTATTATCCGTAATCAAGACAGCTCCGGGCGAGACTCAATCTGGCTTGGATGGATCACAGGGAGATAGAGTGGGAATGTCCTCCACACACACGAGCAATACATACACGCCCAAATGATCAATATAGGCGGCTATACGTTCGACCTCACGGTGGCTTACGACGAGAATTCTCCACTCAAGAGGAAAGCACTTTGAGCAGGAATTAACGGAATCCGACCACTATCGATCTCCAAAGATTGGCTCCTGATCGGTGACTTCAATGAAATACGCCATCTGGCCGAAAGGGAGGGGCGAGGCACATTTGATAGAGAGGGAGCCGATGACATCGAAGCTGCGTTATCAGGGTTAACAGAACTGGAAGCAGTTGGGGAAAATTCACTTGATCCAATGGGTACACCAAAACATGATTAGACAGAGCTTTTGGGAGCGCCGGTTGGGTCGCACACTGGCCACAGATGAGACCCAAACTTGTCATGGGCATCACAAGCGACCACGCGGGACTACATCTCCAACTTGCCTGGCTGGAAAAGACATCCACCCCGTTCAAATTTTTCAACAGTTGGTTGCGCGACGAAGGATTCAATGCCTGCTTCCGGGAAGCGTAAAATAAGCCGGTGGCTGGCTCCCCGCTATTTCAATTGCAAACGCGGATCAAGGCAGTTCGTGCAATGGGAAAAAATTGGGTGACGGCAAAGCGCATATTCGAGATAAATTCCAGGAAAGTCGCGACTGAACAAGCGATTGCACTCCGGCTGCAACTCGACCCACTGAACCCCTCAATCCAATCTGATTACAAAACGTCTAAAGAGAAACTTATCGAGCTTCAATATCGGGAACGCATGGACCTGCAGCAACGTGCCCACACTAATTGGATCAAAGTAGGTGATCAGAGAACTCGTTTTTTCGCCCAAACGATTAAATTGCGCCAGGCTAGGAACTCAATTATGGGATCATTAGACAGTGATGGTCTCCAGACTAACTCCTTGGATGAAATGACGTTGCGTGCAACCGATTATTTTAACACACTGTTCGCTGCTCAGAACAGACCGCGCCCCATCCCCAATCTCAATGTGGAGTTCGAAGGGAGGCCAGACATTGTTGAAAATGCAAAGCTCCGAGTGATCCCCTGTATGGAAGAAATAGATAGTGTTGTCAAGCATCTGCCCAGTAACAAAGCCCCGGGGATGGATGGGCTCACCGCTGAATTTGTAAAACACCATTGGCAAATTATGAAAAAATCTATCATCGATGCAATTATCTACTTGTTCAGAAACAAGCGAATGCTGCGATCCCTCAACCTCGCTACTCTAACACTCATTTCGAAGGTTCCATTGCCGGAAAGACTCGAGGACTACTACCCTATCTCATGTATGGGTGTTGCCTATAAAATCCTGTCAAAACTACTATAAATTCGACTCATGTCAATGCTGCACAAACTTATTAGTGACAATCAGACCGCTTTTGTTAGAGGGAGACGCATTAGTGATGCGATCGGATTGACTCAAGAGTTCACCCAAGGCTTCAACTCGAGAAGCACGTCGAGGAGAGCGTGCATCACCATTGATTTTGCCAAGGCATTTGACACCATATGTTGGGATGTCATCGATGTTGTTATGGAAGTAATGGGGCTAGATCAGGATTTCAGAAGATTAATTATGGCTTGTGTCACCTTAGCCTCTGTCTCGGCCCTAGTGGAGGGCTGCCCAACTGAAATTATCAGACTGAAGCGGGGTCTCAGGCAGGGAGACCCGCTATCCCCGCTACTATTTGTAATTGTGATTGAATATCTATCAAAATTGATGGAAAAGGCAGTGAGCGACAGGAGGAGCTCAAATCGTGAGTCACCTCGCATTTGCAGATGATATTATTTTTTTTTGCAGAGCCTCGATAAAATCTTTGACATGCCTCAGGGGAGTTCTTGCTGAATTCGAAGTCTTTTCTGGTTTAAAAATCAACCCAAGCAAAAGCTCTATAGTTCTATCCAAAAGAGTTGCGGGTAGGCCCCAGATGAAGTATCCTTCACTCGGTTTTCAAGTGAAGGATCAGCCGATGAAGTATCTTGGTACCCCATTGACCAGAAGAGCCATCCGATATAGGGACTGCGACGGCATCTTATTTGAATTAAAAATGATCCTCACAAGGTGGGCAACGAAAAAGCTATCATATATGGGAAGAATCCAATTGGTGGATTGGATTTTTCTTGGGAAATTTGGGTATATCGCATAGAGCAGTGTTGTTCCGCAGGCCGTGCTCAAAGAAATCTAATCGATTACATATAAATTTGTATGGGGATCGCAAAAGGAAGTGGCTTGGGAAAAAATGATTAAGCCGAGGGTGGATGGCGGCATCGGTGTTAGGGATTATAAGGTCACCCTGAGAGCAGCAATTGCGGACAGATCTTGTAGGACGTTGTGGGACCAAGTCGGAATATGGAGTAAATGGATGGAGAAGAGGTACGTTCGTGATCTGCCCATTGACCTCATTGTTAAAAAATCCAGAGACTCCGCCGGCTGGAAGGCAGTTCTGCAGCACAGGGAGAATATAGCTAAATGCACATCCTTGGGTCCTCAATACGCTAAAGAATGGATAGGAAAGGGCAGTAAATGCTCCACCAAGAACGCAAGGAAAACACTAGCCCCCGATACTGTCCCGGACGAATGGGTGTGTGGAATTTGGGCAAACAAGGTGGGGAAAGTAGCGCTACATCTTTGGAGAGTGAGATGGAGGAATCTCCCGATTAAAGATCGTTTAATTGAGCGGGGTATGCCCATCTCAGGTGTCTGCGAATTGTGCGAAAACTGTCAAGAAACCATAGACCATCTCTTCTCAGAATGTGCATTCACGAAATGGATCCTCAAGGAGGCTATGGAAGCCGCCGGTGGACTGGTCAGTCTGGAAAATGTAACCACATTTGAAGGAGCTGCTATGGAATTGAACAAAGTAACCGTGGGCATGCCCGCTTGGGGGCTCCAATGGAGTATATACGGAATTGTGCTCTTCCATATATGGAAACAGAGAAATGGACGCCGGAAAAGCACGAGGAAGGAACCATGCCAGGTAATACTACGACAAGTAATCGTCATGGCAGAAATTAGCTTCGATAGTGGGAAATACAAACGCAAGGGTATGATCATGATTGTCGGAACAGCAAGCGTTGCACCAGTGAGACGCTTTTCTGATGTTCATCCATGACGAATGAAAGGTAGTTAGTTGCGACTAACTGGTAAGGTAGCTAATTAATCAATTAAAGTAGATCTATTTTGTATGAACTATAAATGATATCAAAAAAAAAAAAATTTTTAAATAATGTCCAGGTCATGTCGAAGTCGGTTTACACAGTTAAATCCCTATTTTTTACATAAGTGTACGTTAATAATATTCGTTCGTTTTTTACTATTTAATCTAACCAAGACAAGACTGCAAGTCTGCAACAAGACATCTTTTTTATTTTTATTTCTTTTTCAAATTAGTTGGTGATATTTGAGACACTTTTTTTTTGCAATAACGAGATTTATTGGAAATTAGGGTTTTCCGACTTCTCTAAATTCCATCTCCGTCAAAAGCCGTCAATGGATTGCTCAAAGAAAGCGTACATGCTTTCCGGCGATTGCAAGATTTGTGGAATCCACTCCACCTATTCTCTCCACCGCATCCATCATCACGGTGCTTTCATCACCGCCTGCACATCTTGCGTACTCAAATCCAACTGCGGATCTTTCTGCACTAAATGTTTCAAAGTCTACCAACAGTCAAACTCTTCATCTTTCTCTCTATCCGTGCATTGCTCCTGCTGCTCTTCCGAGCCGGAACGCTCTACGAACACCTACCCTGGTTGCGAAAATAATCAGGGGGATTCCAATGTCTCCTCTGTTGACAAAGCCGGAGTTGTTGAATTGGAGAATGAGGATAAAGCAATTGCAGCGGCGCAAATCTCGTTGCTTTCGTTGACATCTGCGGCGGAGATGCTCAGAGCTAAGGTAATAGAGAAGGGTAAGATTGCAACAATAGCGAAGAAGAAAAGCATAGAAATGTTAAAGAGGCTACTAATTGTCCGTGACAGTGTTCGACTATCGTCATTGGACAGTGCGAGTTATAACAGCGATAGCGAGAGCGACGGCAGGAAGAAGAAATGCGTTGAATTAAAAACAGATTTAGATCCCTCTTCTCTTTTATGCGATGGCTTCATTGCAGACGATTACTATCCCTCTTCTGGCTCAAGTCCGACGATGATGACTCCATGAAATATTATCAATCAGGTACAATTTTATGCAAATTTCCCATGGAATTCACACACATCTTTCTGCTTTTCTCATCATTTTATTGTTAATGATTGGATAGATTGATAGAACCATACAATTGTGAATTGTGTAGGTAATCTTCTTTGTTGCTAATTCCTTCAAATTCCCATAAGATTTCTAGATTATGATCTGACTACGATGTTTCTAACGAAATTATAAAAAACCATAACATTGTCGTCTTGTTTTTCTTATTCAGATTATCAAATCAATGCGGATTCTTTGCATATGAGGTGAGTTTCTAACATAACTGATGAAGCCAATATAATTTAATAGACCAAATCACCAATGTTTGTTCATAGTGTACCTACCAGCAATCTTTATAAATACCAGCACATCAGGATTTAGGTACACAATTGGCTGCAGTAATAATATATTATAGCCCTCTTAATATATAAAATTGTATCATTGTAAAAGAAGTAGCAGCATTTTTGTATTATTCATTTCTTCTGCTTCTTCTTGGTTCTTGATAATCACTGTGAATTTTATTTGTTTGTTTGCATAATGAAATTTATCTTGGTTTGCAAAAGTTGATGTTATGATATTTAATAGATCTGCCATTCTTTACTTCTTTTTTTGGTCTTATATCTTGATTCTTGAAATATGAAGATGGTCGCTTCTTCTTTTTTCCGTTGTAAAACCACACATCTTTACTTATATATTATCATGTTGGAACTCTAACTTCTGACTCACTCTATCAAACCTACAATCTATCAAACGATTGTAACCATGCATCAAAAGCTAAAATTCTCCTAATCAAATTTAGGTTTCCTTTTGGATATCAATTTTCTAACGTCAGGTTTGTTGTCTGTTTCCAACTTTCACTGGCATCAAAATCACCTCTTACTTTTGAAGTTGTTTTTAAACATGTTGATGAGGTCTGATGTGTGTTGCTGCCTTGCTGGGCAGGCATAGCTTATGTTGTTGACATTCAGTGATGGAACTTGGGAGTGATATGTAACACGGCACTACAGCAGTTCCAACCTAAATTTCTATAAAGTGCTAAGTTTTATATCTAAAATTATCTAAGAGTTATTGTGTAGATTTATATCTAAAGTTATCTATGAGTCATTGTGTAACCTAACTCGATTTTAATCCAAATTAAAACAGTTAGCTATTTTTCAAACACTTCGATTGAATAACTTCCATGGAACCCATCTTCTCCAATCGAGGATTTGGCCTTCTAATGTAAAATATATCATTTTTTAATTCGTCTACAATTCTTCATTTCTTTTGATATAATTAATGCGAATGTAATTTAGACTCGAATTTTGGAAGTAGAATCTTAGGAATATTATTGTATCTAGAATCTTCTGATATTTGCTTCATCCATTACTATAAAATTCAGTAAAGATGAATAATCAAGTAACCAACCATTACAATTATAAACGGTTAAACCATAATCATCTCATAATCTCAAGTTAGCAGTCCTTCAACTGAATGGTCCGGTATAGCGGTATGAATGTATATTTACTTATTGGGCTTTTGGGTTATTTATAATTTGTAAACCCAAGCCCAACAATAACTATATAAATAAGTTATAAGTTTATAACATTACCATCTTCTTCGTTACATCTGCACTCGATTTCTTCACCACTTGTTCAAACATCATCATCCGTCTCGGATTTGCTATGGAGGAATACGGCGGTGGACGGCCATTCTCTCCAATATCTCTCACCCACCACAACCCTCCTCATCTTCGCAACGAAACACACGCCTCCACAGATTCCGAATCCGACTATACTCAAACTCCAACGAACATGACCGACCTTTCCATCGACATTATTTCTACTATTCCTCTTCCTCTTACCACCGTGTCTGCTCCTTCTTCAATCACCACCACTGTCAGGAAACCTCGCGGTCGGCCTCCGGGTTCGAAGAACAAGCCAAAAGCACCAATGATCATAACCCGTAAAGATGAAACTGCAATGCACGTCACTGTCCTCGAGGTAAAATCCGGCACCGACATCGTTAACGCTTTGGTAGACTTCGCAAGACGTCGCCGTATCGGTGTGACGATCCTCGGAGGTAGTGGAACAGTATCGAGTCTAGTTCTCCGTCATAACCACCACCATCACCCTGGAACTTCCTCCATTCAAACTCCCAACACAGCATCAACTTCCACGTCGAACAACTCCAGCAGCAGTACTACGTACTCTCTTCACGGACAGTTCGATATCGTGACTCTATCAGCCACCATTCTTGCAGCGGAAAGTTCGGCACCGTCGACTTATTCCGGATTCAATGTTGCAGTTGCCGGACCACAAGGGACGGTGTATGGAGGATGTCTGGTTGGTGGGTTGATCGCATACGGGACGGTGGTGGTTTTCACTGCAACGTTTGGCACGTCGGAGATCCAAACGTTGTCCATGCAAGAAAAGAATGAAAGCGACGGTGGTGGTGAAGACACAAACAACGGAAGTAGCAGTAGCTGCAAAATCAATAACAATAACAGTATTGGTGT
The DNA here is from genome assembly GCA_001185155.1 of Zostera marina. Lineage (NCBI taxonomy): Eukaryota > Viridiplantae > Streptophyta > Magnoliopsida > Alismatales > Zosteraceae > Zostera > Zostera marina. Next base: position 117,425 of record LFYR01000777.1, read on the forward strand.
CGGTAGTGGTATGGTTATGTTTCCATGGAGCTCAACTGGATCCACCCGTCTACCACCACCACTCAACCATGATAGCAACAGCCAGCTCCGCCGTTTCTAATCGTAGCATATACGCATTTCTATCCCCGTTAGTTTGTAATTCTAAATCTCACATGATTGCCAGTATTATTAGGGTTTTATATCAGGTTCGTAGCAAAACCTGGATATTGATGTATTTGATTTGATGGGTCAATATTTATTTCTTCCGTGATCTGCTTGCTCTCTCTCACTATATCAGCTCAGCTGCCATTTTGTCAGTCGAGTCTGGATAGGAGAAGATGGCTAAGCTAGTCCAGTATGTAATGAAGTGTCTTTAATTAAAACCCTGTGGATTGTGGTGGGTCTATCTGGGGCCTGGGGGTTTATTGAATAGGGTTTATCTCACAATCTCAGATAGATATTAGATTCCATTAGTCTACCACCCTTCATTTGTATGTACTGACTGTAACGAGTTCAAAAAAAAAAAAAAACCGGTGGTCTGGTGGGTGTGTTTTTAATAAAGACGTTCAGATAGGTTTCTTGTAGAGGTGGTAGTGGTCTCTGAACTCTGTTCGTCCGTCACAATCGAGTCTGCCGTCGGATGTGACCTGCAAGATATACATTTATGTACACACACGCACAGTAATATGAAGTATAGAGCAATGGATGTGACCAATGTGAGTGTTTTCTTACAAAGTTAATTTTAGCATCTACAAACAGCAGTACCTGGTCCTTGTGGTGTTGGCTGTTGAGGTTTGGTTTGGTTTGTGTTCATGAAGGAAGCACGCGTGGTCAGATCAGGTCCGGTTCTTTCCTCTTCCACCATTACCTCGCTGACTGCTGAGGTGAACTCTAAGGTGTCAGGATGTGTTTTGTCAAGATCAAACAGCTTGAATGAACATTGAACACAATGAATAAAAGCAGTTATGATTCCTTGCTTACATGCAAATTCATGTTGAGTGGTGTTTGCTTTGTATATCAAAAGGTGAAATGTAATTCAAAACTCGATAACTATAATAACTATTAACGGTATAAATATATCCACTGTTCAACCTTAAAAGTCACAGGTGATTATGAAAACCATGCAAGAGAACTAATTCATCTCGTTTGATTTGTTTCCCAACTATTCCCATGTAAGCAAAAAACCTTATTGAAACAATCACAGCAGATTACTAGCTATACAAACTTCAATACATAATTGAGATCGGGAAAGTAGAAGAGATGGTTTATAAAGCTGTTGGTTTAACTTCTTCTGTGCTGTTGTCAACTTCTTGGACCTTTTGAATTCCGATCAACCGTGCGTAATCAACCCACCTGATTCAAAAGAGTGAGAATTGAGATGTTGATCAAATGAAGTAAATTGTATTGATTTCGAAACAAAATGCCCAAATATGTGTCTCACATCAGAGATCCTAAATATGTGTTTCCTGTTCTAACGGCAAAGCATAATGCACTCAGCAAGAGTTTTTGTTCATGAAGCAGTGGCTCCAGGATTCGCTGTTCCACCACACCGGCTAGTAGTTGGTACCTACAGTTGATTCAAATGTTTCGTCTTGTAGACTACTCAAAATGTCGGATCTTGTATAGAAATGATTCATTACTTTATTGAAGTGATGAAATATCTATTTAAAATGTAATGTCATTCGACAATATAAATATCATCATTGACTGTCTCATACCTGAGATTACTAGAGACTGCCATATAAATGCCATAAGCTATGCTGGTTGATACTATCGGAACGTCCTCTACTTCATTGTCAGTATCGCTGTCAAAAGCTTTTCTAGATTTAATCAGAGCATTTGTAACTCCGGTACCAATCTAATAAACAATTAAGCATTATGATGATTTAAGGTTAATTGAGGATAAATAATTAAGAGTTAACTAATTAAGAAAAGAGAAAGGTGTAAAACTCAGTAGAGAAATACAATGAGAGAAGGCAATTAAGTATGATATTGATTTAAGGTTAATTGAGGATAAATAATTAAGTGTTAACTAATTAAGAAAAGAAAAAGGTGTAAAACTCAGTAGAGAAATACAACGAGAGAAGGCAATTAAGTATGATATTGATTTAAGGTTAATTGAGGATAAACAATTAAGAGTTAACTAATTAAGAAAAGAAAAAGGTGGAAAACTTAGTAGAGAAATACAAGAAAAACATACCAGAGAAGAAGCAGTTCCAACCAGAAAAAGCTTTGAGCCATTACGCTGCAGGATATTTCATGCAAAAAAAAAATGAAGATTACCTTTCAAAAAAGGCACGATTAGGCAAACTATTTGTAGTTTTGTAATTACCACTATCGAACCCATTCTCTGTATAAATGAATACGACGTTCCACCTAAAGCAATCTGCAGAGAATTTGATTTCCAAAAAGATTATAAGATCATTTTCCATTATTGGTTGGAAAGCACCACAATTCCTTACTCATTCACTGACCTGAAAACCATTATCAGGACAGCTGAAGAAAAAATTCGCAATGGGTCCTGCACTAACCGAAAGAGGTAATCTGAAGGAAATAGTAGGCGCAGGAAGCCAGACAAGCATAAAGTCGGCAATGATGGCCATAGCCTAGAAAGAAAACAGATAAAAATAATAATATGGACTTGAAGTTAATTAAAAAAACTCAATTACTTAGATGGTTTCACCAAGAATACAAATAACTTCAAATGTTCGGAGAATAGAAGAAAATAAACTCCAAGAAGTAACATGTAAACTTTTTGGCAATAATAATTAACAGTGATTTGGCAAGAAGAGGTGATCTCTTCTCTTAAATTTGATTAGCTCCTACAGAACATGTAAATGAACATACAGACAAGAAGAAGAAACATACTACATCAGCGATAACAAAATCTATTTCCTTGACAAAATTTTCACGGCGTCGCTCCCATTCAGCAACAGTCTGTAATGTAAAGCAAAAATATATATTACCAATATATTCAACAAGATTCACTTTAGTTACATTTCACGAAGAAAAAAAAGTTATCATAGAATTTTACAATAGTAAAACAAACCAAGGTTTTCCGATGTAGGCTCATTGTCTATCCAGCTAAACCCGATCCATGTACCCGATTAATTAATTTAAAAACCTTATATTTTTACCGTTTCTTGGACACTACAAAAATCTGTTTTTTCCCATTCTACTCTCTCCTGTCTCCCCTGCTCTCAGCTGATTCAACCTTATGTTTTGATCATAAAATTAGTGTTTTGAATATTTTTATTAGAGACTATTAATATTTTGATTAAAACATAGTACTTTAAAATTTATATATCATTATCTATAATAAAGGAATTACATGAAAATAATCATCGTTTATTCATGCGCATATGCTGCTAGGCGGTCGCATATATGAACATGCAGACCCTGACGCCGCCTGGTCACACAAAATACCTTGAAAAAACTGAAACAGAATTATAAAAAAATCTTTGGAATTTGATCAATTTGGAATTGGTGGTGGTACAAAATATGGAGAATTATTAAAGATTATAGAAAGAAACAGACAAAAATCTCATAAACTGTGTAAACTGTATAAACAGTCAAAATAAACAATATTAAGCTGATTAGATTGAATAAAAAGTAGTACTATATAAATTATCCATATAAACACAAAAAAATGTAATATGTTTTAAAAAGATATGATTCATATCTATCAATCTTTTTTGTCTTAAGATTTGAGAAAACACAGAAAATTTAAGATCCAGATTTGATATATTACATATCTAAGTCAGAATCGACATTGTTTAAAAAAAAACAATCTGTCGACTTATAAAGGAAATCAGATTTTAAAAATAGAATCTCAGCGAACCTTAGCGATCATGCCAACACCACACTCCATGGCGACTTTCGCCAAGAAGAGATCATCCGCAAGAATCCTTTCCTTAAATCCAGCAAACTTCATCAACCAGCTTAAAACTTTAGACCTGTCCATCTCCACAAATCGTCGCAGCACAGAAACGGGGATCCTCCCAGCCTCGATCGCAGCAGCGAGATCAACCGGAATGGTATCGACGGTTTTTCCCAATTGCGCCAACGCAAAAGCTGCATCCCCTATGTTCTTCTTTCTCTCGGAAGAATATTCATCCTCCTCGTCGTCATCCTCACCATCCCCTTCTCCACCACCTCCACCTCGTCCACCGACGTTTCCTCCACCTCCATCATCGCCTCCGCCGCAGTGAATGGGGGCTAATAAGACGTGAGATCGCCGGATAAGATTAAGCGTCGAAGGTAAAGCTTGAGTCGTGGGAGCGATGGATATCGGTGGAAAAGGAATGCAGTGAGTGGTGGAGGCCGAGGTGAAGGGTGTGATAGATGGATGGAAAATGTATGAAATCGTTGCCGCCACTGACGCCATTGCTGTGTTCTGTGTGGGGTAGGGATCAACTTCTGTCTCTTGCGATTCAAAAAGATACCTTGAATCTGGCTGCTGGACGCTGGTGGGGGAATTGGAGAATTGTAATAAAAGCCCATATGCTTCTGGGTTTTTTATATTGAAGAACCGATATAACCTCGATCCTTCAACTTTTACATTAATAAACAAGTTCTTAGTCAATACAAGTGGCAAATGGCAATAGTCACTCATTACATTATTCACATCCCAAGATTATGGAACCAGACTGATTCGGTATCAAAATAAATATAATCAACCAAGACAAAAAAATTAATCAATTTTTATTTATTTAAATCTTTGTAGGTAGAACTTCTATCTACACATGTACAAACAACAGACAGAACAATATTCAATATTCAATATTCAATATTTTCACTATTTATTGATAATTCTGGTATTGCAAAATCAGATTGTTCAATCCTAATACTGCTTTGATTTAGTTTAGATATGCTATTGATATCAGTGTCCAGACTATCATTTCTGCTTAGCTCTGTGGATTCACTGATATCCATATCTTTGGAATTATTTTCACCTAATGTTGGTGAATTGTAAAAACTGTGATTATTGTCACTGTTAATTGGTGATTCTGGTATTACAAAATCAGAATTTGCCTTATTTGACATTTCATTTGTAATTTGATTATTTTGTATGTTATCTTGATTGTTTTTGTCTTTTGTTATTTCAATATTAGATATATTTTCATTTTTATCTAATATTACTTCATTATCTAGAATAAAAACAGGATTTTGTATTTGTTTTGGACTGTTTTCCATTTTGTTTGTTTTTTCTGTATTTTCAGGTGGATTCTCCTGATCAACAGTAAGCATATGATTGTTTTTATATATACTTGAGATGAAATCATCAAAAGTGCTTTTGTTTTGATTATTTTTTAAATTTTTTTCTTTAATTGATCTAAAAGGAAATACAATTTCCTTGAAAACTACATTTCTACTTATAATGAGCTTTTGAAGCTCAATATCTAAAATTATATACCCTTTTGTACCTTGTGGGTATCCTAAAAAAACCCCTCTTTTTGCTCTTTCAGAAAATTTATGTTCTCTATTATTATTATTAAAATAACAAAGACATCCAATAGTCTTTGTTAATGTAATATTAGGTTTTTTGTTGTTCAAAATTTCAAAAGGTGTTTTGTTATCTAATGATTTTGAACAAGTCCTATTAATTATGTGAGCAGCCCCTAAAATACAAAAACCCCAATATTTAATTGGGAGGGCAGCATGTAACTTTATTGCTCTAGCAATATTTAGAAGATCCTTATGTTTTCTCTCAACTTTGCTATTTTGTTGAGGAGAATATGGGCAGGAAAATTGATGGATCATTCCATTTTCCTTTAATAATATGTTAAATTTAGAAGAAGTAAACTCTAAACCATTATCACTTCTTAAAATTTTTATATTTTTATTAAATTGAGTTTTAACCATTTTAATGAATAGAGTGATTATATCCAGTACCTGAGTTTTATTTTTCATTAGAAATACCCAAGTTGTTCTACTTTTATCTTCTACTATAGTTAGAAAATAAAAATTTTGATCATGTGTTGATATTGGAAATTTGCCCCAAATATCAACATGTATTAAGTCAAATAGATTTTCACTTTGTGATGAACTTTTAGGATATTTTAATTTTTGTTGTTTGGCAAGAGGGCATATATCACAAAATGAAACATCTTTATTGAATTCAGAGTTTTTACTAAAATTTATGCTATTACAAGAATTTTTAGCTAACAATTTTAGTTTATCATATGACATGTGCCCCATCCTAGCATGCCATAGCTTTATATCTTGAGTGGCTCCACAAACAGCCTCTCTATCAAAAATGTAAATCCCATTATTTATGTTACCCAGTCCAATCAGATCCTTGTTGTGAGGATCCTGAAAAAAACATTGTGACTCATTTAAAAGTATAGATATTCCCATATCTTTAATAATCCTATATAAGAAAATTAAGTTCAATTTAAAATCAGGGATATAATAAACATTTTTAAGGGTTATAGTTGGAGAAAGCATGATTTCTCCTACTTGTTTTATTAGAAAACAAGTTCCATCAGGTATTGAGACTCTTTTAATTTTTTTAGAGTCTCCTAAGTTCCTAAAGAGTGTTTTATTTCCACTCATGTGCTGTGAAGCACCACTATCACAAATCCATTCACAATTATTTGAATAATAAGCATTACATGCTAATTTATTTTAAAAAAAATTACCTGTATTTTTCAGGAATAGATTCTGCATGATTTTGTATTCCTCTTCAGTAATTGAATGAGTTGCTGAACTTGCATGTTCTGTTTTTGCTTTTTTATTATTGAACCCTTTGCTTGAATCCGGATATCCATTTAAGTGAAAACATTTATCCTTAGTGTGACCATAGAACCAACAATGATCACATCTTATTTTCAGATTTAATTTCATGCCTTTTTTACTCATTTTATACTTATCTGAATTAAAATGTTCACTTCTAAAACCAGAAGATCTTTTTACAGCCATTGCAGTGTCTGTTTGTCCTATATCAGAGTTGTATTTAATATGAGTAACACCTCTTTGTTTTTCCTCAGTTATGACTGTTGAGTAGGCTGAATCCATATTGGGAATCTCTTTCCCAGTTAATATCTGACCTCTTACATTTAGGAACTCTTCATTTAATCCAAGAAGGAATTTAACTATCCTATCTTGTTCATTTTCCTCTTCCCATATCTGAATTGCCCCACAAGTGCACACCCCACAAGTGCACACCCCACAAGTGCATCTTTTTTTCTTGCTTATATCTTGTAAGCTATCCCATATGGCTTTTAATTTTATGTAATAATCAGATACTGTTAATTCCCCTTGATATAGATTGGCTAATTCTTGGCCAATTAAAAATCTTAAGGGAGCTTGAGCTTGGCTATATCTAATTTTCAATATTTCCCAAGCCTCACATGCACTTTCAGCTGACCTAATTGAGGCAGCTATGCTTTTCTCACACGCATTTATTATCCATGAAAATACTACCCCATTGACAGTCTCCCAAGCCTCAAATTCATCTGAATTTTCATCTTTAGGCCTAATAACTTTTCCATTTATAAATTTCTGTTTTCTTCTAGTTACTAGCCAAAGATTCATATCTTTTGACCAAGTAGGGTAATTTGCTTGCCCTTTTAGTAACTCATTTACAATCTTATTACTAGGGTTATCACTAGAATGTAAAAAGTAAACAGATGACCTTGTTGTGAAGGCCGTTTCTAAATCAAAAGGCTTCTTTTGAATTTCAGTAGACATCTTGGGTGCTGAGACTTCAGTACATACTTCCATGTCACCATTGATCTCTTTTTCAGATGCCATGCTCTTGAATATCAGCAACAGCAGGCAACTCTTCACTTCAACAACAACACTTGACTTTAACAGCAACTCTTTACTGGACAGCAACAGTGACAAGACGAACGGCAGGAGCAGGTTGATTACAACAGCGGAAGGTCACAGGAGCGACCGATGATACCATATAACACGACGGGGATCCGATTCCGGCGACAAGAAGTCACAGGGGAGGGATCGCTGGCCGGCAGGAGAAAATTTGGGGAAAAGAAGAAATTAACGAAAATAACAGATCTTTGAATCTGTGAAAATATCAAAGATAGAATTGTATTATTTTGTATTTGGGTTTACAACTATTATTTATAATATTTGTAAACTACTAATTCTATTACAACCCCGAATATAGTTTTATTACAACCAGGTCCATTGCACGATTTAATTAAAAAATCTTCTTCTGGGCCGGTCCATTTAAACTGCAATTCTTCTGGGCTGCAATTCTTTTACTGTTATCCTGTATTTAAACTTAAACAAACACCACCAAATAACATCAAATGGTTATTAGTTAATATTGATAATTATAACTATAATTATAATTATAATTTTATGATTAATACCGTCCTTATAGAAAAATTCGAATTCGGATAAATTTTTGGATATCTTAAAAATCCGAATCTGGATTACTTTTTATAAAAATTATAAAAGTATAAAATCACTTTTAATAAAGTTAATTAATGGTCAATTAATCATCCTAAAATTCGGATATCTGAAAGTCAATTTATATTTATTCGGATATCCGAATCCGAAATTATCAACCGAATTCTGATTTTAACGGCGGATATTGCAGATATCCAAATCCGTTCGGATGATTTTCGGATATCATTTTTGGTATCCGAAAATCCAAATTCGAATAGACATATTCGAATTCGAAAATGAATACGATTACGGATTACGAATTTCGGTATACCATTTACCGACTCACTTATGTCATCAAACAGAAGTTCAGTCTCATTTAATATTTCCCGTATTAATTTAATTCTAATATATCATTTAAAGATTTTAATCTTACTATGATCTGAAATTAAGGATGATGTAACAGAGTTTTCCTTAGGAAAAAAGAAAAGATGCCGAGAACACACCAGAATTTTTTCACCCTCCATTGTCCAAGACCCACTACACGAAAACGATAAGACATAGTTTGTTTTATAAAATATCAAATCAGTTTTCAAAGGTTGTTGAAAGTCTAAACGATCGTAAGATCACTTGGTTGGAACAGTACGAAGGGTGTGGGGTGGTTCGCATGTGATCACACCTCTTTTTTTGTTTTGAAATTTATATATTATCGGATAGTTTTAATTCAAAAAAAAAAAAAAAAAAAAAAATTGATGATAGACTGATAGATATTGTGGTAAAAAATAAAAGTTAACATTTGCAAATATTCCTTTGGGCAAGCAATTTAAATCATCTTATAAGAATTAACACCTGCATTTTTGGGGTTCAAACACATCAACTAGAGTAGCGGAGAGTCGGAGACAGTTCCAGACTTCCGGCGATTGATGTCTTCTCCTTCGGAGAGCTACCGACGCAACGAAGGGGATGATCCTTCATTGGAAGATCTATACGACATCGATCTCTTCCCAACTGAGATCTTCTTCAAGTTCCGCAAACAGATTCAAGGCGTCCGCCTTGGGCTTAATTTTGAGGTATTTACCAGATTTATCTGCCTATCTAACAACCATGAGTCGAAAACCTGAAAATGGTGACTGGTGGTGTGTAGTTTTGTAATAAACAAGGTATTAACGAATACGAAGCAAAGATGGTTCTGAAGCCTATGACTTCTGATCGGCAATGGAAGTTTACATATGAACCTGTGCGTGGAGATTTGCGCGTTCTATCTAAAAAATTTCCTATCAACAAATATCTCAATCTTCAGGTATATCTTCTTCTCGTCTTTCATTTGTCAATTTTTTTTTAATTTATCCCCCTTTAGTACAAACTACAAACCACATTTCAGTATCACTCTTCCCAATTTCAGCTGTCACTTTCAACGTCTTATCTTATCTTAAATGGTGAATTTTATTTATAATCACCTTAGATGACTAAAAATACCACCGAATCTGTTAAATTCACCATTGGTTGTGTTAGAACCATTGGTGTATGTTTGCACATAAGTTGTTCGATGAAATGCCCTTCTCCTTCTTCCACTTCTCGACTCTTTCAGTTCGATGAAATGTCTATCTTGAAGTTAGAATACACCAGGTTTCAACCTTCTCCAATCTCCGACTCTTCTCCGGCATGATGCTGACTTGAGAAGATGATTATTGGTTGGAATTTCCACCGGAATCCACATCTGAGCTATGAACTTTAATGTGCTTGAAAACAAGGCTCCCACCAGTGTTTTGAGTCTTCCCCCCAATAGAATTCTTGATGGGTTATTGTGTACTTACCGTTCCTACTCCATATTCTCCGGGGAGGTTGGTTGGTTGCCCACTGACTGTTACTCCACCGAAACCTGTAATAAGACCACCATTAGACGTGGAATTCCAAGGCGAGCTTACATGACCTATTTTCAGATCGATGCATCCTTTCTAGAGGGATTGTAAACTCCAACTTCGTTCTAACGGTTATATTTCCGTTGACATTTCGTCGAGCATGTTTTGGTCATCCCAACCCATGAAATTGGTACCAATCTGTTCGGAATCTACCAATGGACCTTCTTGAAACAGATTGAAGAACAGTTGTAAATTCCTCAGACAACGATCTTTGTCGAAATAAGTTCGGAGATCTGATTTTTGTCGATTTGGGGATGGGGATGACTATCCGATTTGGGTATTGGCAGGTGCAGGTTTGGGGGTGACAATATCTGATTGTGGAGAGGTTGAATGCCCGATAAGTTTCCATGGCATAATGGTAATTTTAAATTAATCACGATGTTATATTTGGAACAAAAAAAAATCGAGGGTATTTTTAGTCGTCGTAGCAAGGGAGGTGGCTATAAACACAATTGATTCTATCTTAAATTACTGTTTAGGAGTAAAAAGATGAAAATTTATGTAAACACAGTTACACACCTAAAAAAACCTAAATATATATAGATTTACAAATAGATCTGTATATAGGAGGATAGATGATAGATCAAGTATAATTGAGTTTAACTGATCAAATAGTTACAGTAACTATTAAATTTCTGAAGATCCATGGTTCAAGCATCGTTGTGTGTATGTATTTTCAGTACGATTTAATATATTATGTAGCCATGGTATGTCATCTTCCGTTGTAAAAAAAAGTATAATTGAGTTTCTTGTAGCTTGGTGTAATTGTTGATCTTGGTTGTATATGATCTGGGTCATATCTCTTGGAACATGTCTCTAATGTGGATCAGTGGGTGATATCGAAAACATCGATTACATCAGGTTTCTTCATCTAAGCTGATGTAGGTAGATATTTGGATTAATTTGTTTCAAGCCATTAAGATTTAAGAATACATCACTAATTTTAGTGATTGATAGTTATATTTTTTGAAATCAATTTAAATTTTACATTAGAAAATGAAGGGCAGTGCCCTGATTACATGGAGTGTACAGAAAAAGAAGTAAACTAGGGAATGAGCTAATATAATCTAATTATATAAGTGATTGATAGATCAATCCTTGGGGAAAAGGAAAATTGGGTGTAAGCAAGCATATATTTATAATGGCAGGTTGGATTAGGGCACAATTTCTATCTAAATGCAATCGGGTGGAAATGGAAACTTTCATCATGTTGGGGTGGAGAAGGGATGTCACAAATCCAAAATAAAACATCTGTTGGTCTCTTCCCAGGGTTTGATCTACGGATTGGTTGGACGGCCGCGTACATTCTTCCAGAGATCCATGGGTAAACAATTTTCTTTTTGTTCCAGCAACATGAAATAGACAATTTCAAATAAATGTATAAAAGAAACTTTTTTTTTGTGCAACAGAGGAATTGGGACAGGAGAAGGTGTCATCAACATGAATTATGGTCGGCTAAATGCTTCATTGGATAGGATAGAGGCAATATTTACACATGGTAGTAAAGAGTGTGATCGGTCCTCAGTTACCCAAATGGATTTAATTGATGTGGAGGAGAAGTAGGATCAAGACAGACTTGTATTCTTTCATTCAAAATCCAATAGATAATGTTTTTGATTTTATATTAATAAAACTATTTAAGTGTAAAAATGAATTCGACAGATCTTCAAAAAATAATGGATGGTGTTTTCTTTCTTCTATGCCCAAAGGAGTGTGATTACAAGGAACACTGAGATACCAAACGTAATACAGAGACCCACAATAAATCCAAATGCCTGAAAATGTTTTATTGAGATGTCAATCGAGAATCAAGAATTGCACTTCTGTAAATGAGGGAATTGCAGTTGTATATTGTTTACCTTCCCCGTAGACTCAAACTTGAATTTGGTGGTGAACCATGATAATCCTTTAGCAACAAGTGGAGCTAGGGCAAGGGCGCTGTAAGCATCAAACACATAACTATCATTATTTGATTGACATATCTAGATAATCACAACATTGCAATAGAATGGGTTTTATTAACATGTAATTTTAGTTTCATATCCAATGGATTCACAAGAAATTTTTTTTTTTTAAACGTATAATTTTTAATGATTAACACTAAATCATCAACCCTCCAATTCTCAAAAGTTTGGTAACTTGACTGCCAGCCCAAACCATTGCCATGATTTTGATGAATCTGCAGTTAAGTAGGATAGAGCAACAATAACATTAGCATAGATGCATCATATGGCTAATATGAGCCATAGTTTTGAAAGAATGATTTATACAAAAGTCACATGAAGAGGTTAAACCTTTCAGCTGCAGCAACATAACCCAATCCTGCTGGAGTAGGGGCAACATAAAACCTGATAAGGGCAGAAGTAAAGGAATATGCTTAAAAATTAAAATGGTAATAATTTACACTTCAATTATAAGAGGCTGTTTAAGGAAATCTGTGGATAAGATAATATGTCTCCTGTAATTTCATTTTCAAGCATTGGAATTTTTTAACTCACCATACCACAATGAATGCTGTTAGATAGTAAAAAGTGTTCAGAAGTCCATAAGACAAAACTCCAGCAACACCATACTGTTTCAATTTTTGCTTAAAACTGAAAATAGAGAAGTTTTAAATAATAATCAAATTATCAAACCAAGCTAAATATTTTTAAAAATATACTGTAGGATATATACAGAATTGAAGATTACAAGAGTATCAATTGAATAGCGAAAATACCCTTACTCGTTAGGAGTATGCACCTTTGTGTTAGGTTCCTCAATTTTTCCACTTGGGTCTAAACAGAAAATAGAATACTTTTTTTTTAATTATCAAACCAATCAATTCAACATATATGATGCATTTTATTTAAAACCATTCCTGTTAATCCCACCAGAGTCTGTTGATAAATTTCTGGCATCTTCAATATGTTTCACCTAGTGATCAAACAATTACACATAAATATAGATTAAGTTTATGATGCATAAAGAAAGAAATTTATGTTTACTCACTTGATTTTCATATGTAGAAGTCACATTATATAAGATATAATCAAGACTACCCTCTTATCAAAAACATATTTAACAGCAAAAGAGATTAAGAACCAGGTAATTTTTCTTTGATTATTTTTCTAAGAAAGAGTTAAACTCAACCAAACAAAATAAGTCAGTGAACTAATTATATGACATGAAAATTAATTAGTTTAATTGCAATTAGCCATTAATGTTTTTTTTAAAATTCTAATCGCAGTAACGGAAGACAGCTGAAAGGTTATCCACAACCTCTCTAAACATGGTACCTAATGCAATACAAAGTGTGTTATTGTTTCATTATTATCTTGAAAATTTTCAGAATTGGATCAAAAAAAAAAATTCAATCTAGGAGATCATTCTCTTCATTAACGCTTGCAGAATTAGGTCTGTTGGAAAATTTCCTCAGCCGAATTATGGCATTAGGTTTGTTTCCTTAACCCTAAATTGGAATGTATATATATCCATCGACAAATTGGACAAGAACATTCGATAATTAGTTACGAATTTGATTTTTGAATTAGCAAAATGGAACAAGATGAACCGAAAGAAGTGTCTTTTTCTAACCTCATGATCATTGTTTTCACCCAACGAGCACAGCGACCTCCTTTTCGCAGCACGACAACTGAGTCTCGATCGATGGGATCCTGAACTGTTAAATGGAATGAAGAGGAAAGGTGGAAGGGAACGGGACTCGAACCAGAAGTGCGGAATTAATGGCGGAGGCTTCACCGGTACCACTGGCGCTATCATCGGAATTTGTTACAGGGAAGAGTAGTCTGTCTAGTGGGAGGGTGGGGAGGGGATAAGAAGAAACCATCATAAGGATTTCTTAAATACTTATTTTTATATGGGTTAAATTGCAATTTGTACATGAAAATTGAAAATAAATATAAATAAAATCTAAACCCCTCCCTATTTGTTTTCCCACCTAAACCTGTAAATCTTATAAATTATAATACTCTGTTATTGCCATTTCCACTCCCTTCCTAAATCGGAAAATCGGAAATTGCTGCCACCCCGAAATCGGAAAACAGGAGTATGATTAAACCCTAGATCTGCCACTGACAGCGATTCTTCTGTTGATCTTTAGCTGTTATTTCTAGGTATTTCACAGATTTCATGTTTATTTCAATTTTCTTCTTGATCAACCATTTCATTTGCATTGATTCTAATGATTGACGTGATAGATCCATGTTTGTAGCATATACATTCAAGAAGACATGTCCAAAGAACCGTGTTTTGGTTATCGGTATGATCTTAACGGAGGTTCATTATCCTCGTCCCCAACAGAGAGCTACGATGTGTATATTGGATTCTTAGGTCGCAGAAAGCATTTGCTTCGCCGTTTCGTGAAATGGCTCCAGGCCGAACTACAAATCCAGGGAATTACATCTTTCATTTCCTACACAAACAGACGCTCCAATGAGGAAGATCGGAACGTTTCTATGGCTGCAATGATTTCGGCATACGTTATTTTGATCATTATCACGGAGGATACCTTTTCAGATCCTTGTTGGATTGATGAACTAGGGGGTTTCGTTAATGAGAGGAATTTCCTACCGATATTCTTTAATTTTGGTAAATTTCCTGATCTGGTTGAGTACATTAAAGAGGCTAAAGAGGGAAAGAAGGTATGGAATGGTTTGGGTGGATTCCATTCAGAAAATTGGCAATCTGTAGCCGATTGGATTCAGATGTTGAAGCTCAAATTGGAAGCATATGCAGGGAATTGGCGGGATTGCATCTCAGAAGCTGTTATCTTTGCTGGGAAGAAGTTGGGGAGGAAGAAAGTTGTCAAGAAAGTCAAACAATGGAAGAAGTGGTCAAGGAATGAAGAATTTTTGTTTCCACGGAATAAGTCTTTTGTTGGTAGAAAGAAAGAGTTAGATGAGCTTGAGCTTAGATTGTTCGGATACATCGAAGAAAGAGAAGACTTAGAATTGGCCACCACAAGTAGCGGCAAAGGTTGTGATGGTGGTTTAAGTAGGAAGGGTAAAGAGCCCATCGAGTACAATATTTCACACAATATCAAAGGATTTGCTTGTGTGACTGGAGATCCGGGCATTGGAAAGACAGAATTGTTGCTTGAGTTTGCATACAAACTCAGATCGAGGTACAAGAATGTATTATGGATAGGTGGAGAGACTAGGTATATCTGGCATAACTATCTGAACTTGCTCCCAATACTCGGAATTGATGTAGGAATAAAAGAAGAGAGGCACAATACAACTGATGATTATCTTAGGACCTTTGATAATTTAGAGATCGAAGTGATTCGTCGGGTGAAGAAGGAGCTTACAAGAGGAATTCCTTATTTACTTGTGATCGATAATTTAGAAAATTCCAAGGATTGGTGGAAAGATCGGAGTATCATGGAATTTCTCCCTGAATTGGGCAAAGATACTCACGTCATCATCTCTACTCGACTTGAAGAAGTTGTTATGAATTCTTCTCCGATGAGGTTGCTACCTTTCTCTTTATCAGAGGCAATGTCTTTAATGGTTCCTGGGAGTGCAGAAAATTTTCCGGAAGATGACGATATATGCGCTCTTAGACTTATCTTCGAAAGACTAAATGGGATTACTCTGGGGATTTCAATTGTCCAAGCCATTCTCTTGGAGTTACATATGAGCCCTGAGAAATTGCTTCGTAGCATCAACAGAATGCCTTACAATATAACATTAAATAAAGAATTAAGCACGGGTGGAGGATATAACAAGGTATTGATCCAACTTGTTCATTTTTGCCTTTTGGTATTTAATCTAGTTGACAAATCCAGGAATTTGGCATTGAGAATGGTCAAGGCCAGCGGTTGGTTTGCTCCATCACCAGTTCCGATACCTCTGTTGGTCTCTGCTGCATTTAAGATTCCAATTCAGAATAGCCATCACCATAAATCTTGGAAGTGGCGGCTACGGCAAATCACTTCTTTCGGAAATTGCACCAATGAAGATATAATGGTACAAAAAGCTTCTTCAATGTTGGTTAGATTTCATATGGCTAAAAGATGTACTAAAGACGGATTTCTCCATTTTAACGACATCATTAGACTCTACTTGCAGAAAGAACACTTCAAATCTGGTGTATTTGCAATGGTTGAGGCAGTTAATCTGAATGCTTCTCTTTCTCTTCCTTATAACTATGATCACATTTGGGAAGCATGCTACAATGTTCTCACATTTGATGCAGAACCTACAATAATTGAACTTACTCCTTCGGAATTCATATCATTTGCCAAAAGACATGTTATTCCTCTGGCTATGAAGATTTTATCTACCTCTTGCTATCACACATGTGCCATGGAGCTTTTGCGTCGATCCACCGAGAAGTTAGAACTTGTTGAGAGTTTACTATTCGCCGATCAAGCACATAGATCTGTATGTTGGTGGTTAAATACAGAGTTTGATCCATTGATTTATCGAGAACTTGTTTTGCTGAAGGCGGATCATTTAGAATTAAGGGCCAAGATAATGTGCATAGGTGGTTCGTTTGATATCGGAGAAGAGCTCTATATGAAAGCTCTTAGGATCAAGGAAGTGTTTCTTGGATCGAACCATTCAGAAACAACACCCACTCAAGAAATCATGGGGAAGCTTTTGATCAAAGAGCCAGAAACCACATCATCTGAGGTACACACACACACACACACGATATTTCCAGAACGGTACGTCCGTTCGTGCGGACATCACGATCTGACCGATCGATGGCCATCGAACGGCACCGTACCATGGTCTGAACCGCAATAGTCCGTTCATGTGGACGGCACTGTATCATGGTCGGGAACGGACGTACCGTACGATGATCACCGTGCGGACGTGTATATATATATATATTTTAAAGCTTTTATTTATCTATGGTTGTTTGATTAGTTGACTTATCTATCTTGCCATTCATTCAGACTTCAAACACGGGATCATTCAGTCAGTGATTGATTGTGCATCTTAGCAGCTTCAATAAGTTGAAATCTGAATAAAGAATATGAAGGGAGGGCCGGAGGGCATCGGAAAATAAATTACTATTCTTGTTCTCGTGATACTTTTTTTTTTAATTTTAAAACCATTTAAATTTAATATTTGTTTTGTAATTGAAATATTATATGATTAATTGATTATTTACGAAATTGGATCTATGAATTATTATTCTTGCAAGGGGGTTATCTAGAAATAAAAGTAAAAATAAAAAAGATGGATCTGTGATTACACATAAAACATTGGATCACATTCTAAAATCCCCACCTGAAAAAACAAACAACAAAACAAACATCCCGAAACAAGTCAAACGACCAATAAAAGCAAAGAAAGCACCGTGAAATCCTCTCTTCCCCTAAACTACGAGGAGTGCCGCGTATTATTCTTCCGATTTCTTCCCTTTCCCTCCCATTCTAACTTCTTCCCCAAACCGATCCATAATCCATAGCACAATGTTGCAGTCGGGATCGGGAATGGCGCTCGGAACAAGTCATCAGGTAAATATAAATACTAGCTAGAAGTTCCCTTTTGTTATTTGTGCGTCTGAATTTGATCAGATGATCGGGTTTTTGTTGCTGATGGTTTGGTAAATTGGTAGACTGACACATCGCAGCAAGGGAATGAGAACGCGTCACAGTGGAAGACGTGTCAATGTGAAGAAGGGGAGGGGAGTCTGTGGTCCTGCAAGTTGAATGATGATAATGAAAAACATGCGACTTCGGTTAGATGCTCGAATTGTCAGGTGTGTTTCTAAATTAACAGCGAATGAATAATTCAGGTTTATTTATTTAATTGATTTTATTTTTTTGAAGAATTTGCTGGTTTTCAAGAGCGGACATATGTTGATATCATCCAAAGGTAGAGTTAGATTTTTTTTTATCAGTCATTAGTGTCGCAGTTTCGGTTAAATCTTTCCCACATTAAATGCAGGTTTGGGATGGACTTCATGGAAGAGACGCTGGTTTATGCTTACACGAGAATCTCTAATCTTCTTTAGAAGCGATCCAGTAATTTATTATTAACTTCCAAATTTCAATCTGTAGATGTATTTTGCAAAACAAACAATGTAATATTTTTTTCTTTTTGCATCTGATTTCTTAAACTTTTCTGTCTTAGAATGCCCCTCTTCCTCCCCAACAGAGAGGAAACGAATTAAATCTTTATCTTGATACTATTGAACTGAATAATTCGGGAAGGTGGGCTACAATTCTTATTACATAATGATTTTTTTTTCCGTATTTCATTGAAGAATAAATTTCTTGTTCTATGCAAATTATATAGTGTTGTCGCTAAAGCAGACAAGAAACTTCTGACAGTAAATTTCCTTGAAA
This sequence comes from Zostera marina, assembly GCA_001185155.1. NCBI lineage: Eukaryota > Viridiplantae > Streptophyta > Magnoliopsida > Alismatales > Zosteraceae > Zostera > Zostera marina. The sequence goes on from LFYR01000777.1 coordinate 135,992, forward strand.
GTCGAGATGGACGGACTTTCACACTCAAGGTGCTTCTTTATTTTATTATGCTTACATGCTATCTTGTCCTCTAATCATCATGTACATACTTATATATATCGTTATCTGAACAGGCTGAAACATCGGAAGACTTGCAGGAGTGGAAAAATGTTTTGGATATTGCAATATCTCAAGCTCCCAGTCCACCTGTTGCAACTGGAGGGCAGAGCACAACATCTCAAAATGATGAAACAAATGATGATGGTTCTCAGCATTGTAAGATCTCTTTATTCTTATAGTGAAATGTAGTGAATACATTTTAATATTTTATTGCAAACGTAACGTACATATTAAATCCCATGTTTGAGTAGCTGTTCATGCCTCTTAATCCCATGTGCCAAATGGAAATTTCAAAGGGCAATCGGTATAACACCCATATTGTTACAACTTACAATGTTACCAACTTACCATATTCTGTACCATTTTCCAATTTCTACCATATTATCTTAATATCTTTTTGAAGTTTAAATCAAAGAATAGATTGTCAACTGATTCAAGTTCTTACTTTCTGCAAAATATGCAAGAAAATTTCTTCTAAGATGCCCATCTGCTAGTCATTTCTTTTGCAGGGATCATTCCCCATCTAGCCCTCCATATACATAGTGAGAATTTATGAATGCCTTCAGTCCATATCCCCTTGGAGAGTTTATCAGTAAGGTGAGTTTCTTTAACTGCTTCATATGCTAGTTTGAAACTAGGTTTGCTTTCCTTGTTGATCCTTCCATTCCCAGCATGCACGGTTTTGTTGCGTCATGTATTTGAGGAATCCTTCCTTGTTGGTCAACATTTCATATTTTCATCCTATATAAAGGAATCTAGTTCCCCCTTTGTGTGTCTGAGGTATCTTTACCTCATACAGGCAGTCTAAAAGGATTTCTCTGTAGATACTAGCCTCTAGGTTCTCATGATTACCACAGATGATTTCAAGGAGAAAATGTCTATGATTCCTAGCCCCCTCTTCATAGGGTCTGACAGCCTGATCTCAGTTGATTACTTTGTTCTTGTTTGGAACTGGTATATGACACTTTGTATTTCCTGTAACATTTTATCAGGTAGGTATCTTTCATGCGTACAACCAGAATATGGATTTTTCATATATTCCTCATTTTAGGAAATAAAATATTTCTGCATATGGATTCTAACCTTTCACTTGGCGGTCATGCTTCTTATGCTGTTAAGGAGTTCCATGCAATCCTTGAATGAAGTGAATTTTGCATTCAGTGGCAACCCCAAACACCTGCCTTGTAGTGCTCCAAGCTGAAAATATACGAACCTGATTAAAGCAACTTTTGAAAAGTATTGGATTTATTTTGATTTCCGATTCATCTATAAACCTGTATTCTTCCTGAGATATTTGAAACATCTCATAACAGTTCCTATCGACTCCCTAATGATCATTGAGAAAACACCACTACATTACCTGTATATATTAGGTGAGTTTCAACCTTGTTTCGTTCATGTTTATATGTTCACTTGACACTTCCTTTTCGGTCCTCTTTCAGCGTTTGTCTTAAGAGTTCCATCACTATGGTGTAGATGGTCCTTTCATGGGGTAACATTATTTGGTAAGGGATCCGTTAACTAGTACAGAGGAGGAAGATGTTATGCAATCTTTTATCCAATTCACGAATTTCTCTTCAAACTTCATTCCTGCTAGAGTCCATTTCGAAACCAAACCAATCCACTTTATCAAATGTGTTAGATATGTCTATTTTTGAGGCAAGCTTTTTTGTGCCACTTTTCCTCTTGAATCCTTTGATGAATTCAGTTGCTAACATAAAATTATTCCCTAAAAGCTTGCCTTTTATAATGGAGGATGCCTGATGGATTCTCTGGGATGAACCCTGGAAGTAGTATTTTAAGCCTGTTTGCAAAGATGTTTGAGACAACCTAGTATGTGAGAATGTGAGTAACATTATAGCATGTGATTGGCCTGAAAAGTGCAATCGTTGATTGAGGTGACTCCTCTCTTCTTGAGAACTAGTGTTATGAACCACTGGTTTGTTTCCCTCATCCATCCTGATGCAAAGAAAGATTTCATAGAGCTTGTGAATGCTTGACCCACTATTTCCCAACAGTGTTATAAGAACAACCCACAGGTAATTAAAATTTAAATACATCAATTTCTCAGTTGGACTGGACTTTGAAGTGTCACAAGAAGAGTTGTCACCCTTTGGAGACATCAACTATGGAAGTATGGGAGTGTGGAGGACCAACCTCCTGAGGCACCATGTCTAGTTACTAATTACTATATAACTAGATTACATAACTAATCGGAGAGAGTCAATGACCTTTTATTTTAGCTCATTTATTTTACTTCTTTTATTCTACATTTCTTATTCTTCATGTAATCAGGGCATTACCCTTCATTTTTCAATGAAAAAATTAATTGCTTTTAAAAAATCCACTAAATACAAATAGCCCTCATTTTTATTAATGAAAACCTTTAATTATTGCAAAAAAAAACTGTTTTCTCTGATTTATTTTCCAAACATGCCGAGATATTATTTCTAATTAATCAGCCACGGAATCAACACTTCAGGTATATCCTTTAAACTTGAAAGTTGAAATGGAGTTGTTGAACAAGTTAAAGTCCCTGACTGATCATTTTTTATATGAACACATTGAAAAAAATTCTTCTTGTTTAAGTTGTTCTCTTTTAGATTTGCTGATTTATTTATGCAAAAGTACAATGTACCATTTTTTAAATTCTCTAACGTGGTAATATCACATATATTAGGAAATACTGACTATTTAATACAGACATCCTTATTATGATGTATGCCTTTAGCTATGCAACCAATTTACGTAGATTTTTTTCTGCCTTTCCAGCTACTAAGGATAAACCATCGGAAAGATTGAAGGTTATTGGAAGGCCAATTGCATATGCATTAACAGAAGTGGATGGAAATCCAGCCTTTCTGGAAAAGGCCCTTACATTTATTGAGGAATATGGTAATATTTTACTTAGACGTTGTGTATTAATAATAATTTGCCATGCTTTATTGTTAAAAAGCATTCTTTCACATTATGAGAATGTTGAGGAGCATTGTATTATATCATGACAAATTGACAACTATAAGAATTAAGAAGAGTCATATTTAGAAGAAGCTTGTGATATCATTTATCTTGTTGGAATATATTTTTTTTTACAACTGACAGATTGAGTATATATTTTCTAGTATGTTTTTTTTTGCAATCTTGATGCCAGAAAATAATGACTGATACTTTCCAAATTAAATACACCATTGTTTATTTTCTTACCACTATTTGTATCGGTTAACAGGAATTACGGTTGAGGGTATCTTAAGACAATCTGCCGATGTTGAAGAGGTGTTGCACCGTTTTGATGAATATGAGAAGGGTATGTTTAACTATGCTTTCTTCGATCGGGTGATGGAGGAATCTGTTTTTTATATCTTTAAAGAGTATTGTATCAGTTTCAACAAAAGAATATTGTATCTACTTTAAAAGAGAGAGTATTGTATCTGTTTGGAAACTCTGATTTTTCTAAATATGCTAACCATGAAATATTAATTCATAAAACAGGGAGGATTGAATTCTCTCCCGATGAGGATGCACATGTTATTGGTGATTGTATCAAGGTATTAATTAATTTTTCTTTCTTTATAAGGTGATAATTAAATATTATTTCTTTTTTCCTAGGAAGAAATCATTTATTTTAATATTACCTTTCAGTATGTGCTTCGAGAATTGCCATCATCTCCGGTTCCTGCATCATGTTGTACGGCACTGGTGGATGCATTAAGTAAGTATTTGGAACTGTAGATTTAAGTTATATTATAGGGTCCAGTTCAAACGAGATATTTATACATGAGATGGGGTGAGATATGACATCTCAGTCATCCATGTCACATTTATCGATCTTTTCTTTGCCTCGAGATTTGGGAAAAACATATTCTCAATCTTGATGCAAAGAATTAAGGTCTCAGATTTGATATCTCGACATATTTTATTTCAAATATCTCATTAGAAGCTGACACTATATATTAATTCTATTTATTATGGGGAATTGAAGATTTAATCAATTGCTTTAAAAAAAAGATTTAATCAATTATTGTGGACCTTACGAACATGTGGCTTAAAGCTCAAGTTGATTTTTTTTTTTTGAGATTTCTCTCAAGCCTTTCTTGAAGATTTTTGCATGCCTACCATTCCATAGTGATAAAAATAAGCAACCACAATTTATGTCTTATCCCCTTTATGTAAAGATCAAGGAAGTTAGAACACCAAAAAATAGGCATTCGAAAAAGGAAGTGATAAAAAACAACTAGCTATAGTGCTATACTAAGGGAGGACCTAGACAAGTTACATAAGCAGATGAATACCAACCCCTTATCCTCTGAGGTTCAGGCTCAGGTCAAAGCCAAACAGGATGAACTAATAGTAAAATTTAAAACTGAGGAATCTAATTACAAGCAGAGAAGCAAGGCCAACTGGCTGAAATTGGGACACTCCAATACCAAATTTTTTAGTATAGCCACAAAAATCAGAAAATCTAAAAATTCTACCCTAAAGATTTTGAATGGAGAAGAGAAGGTAAACATAAATATGGCACAACTAAAGAATAGGAGCATGATCCACTTTAAGGAAATATTTAAAATCTCCCCCTACCCACAGACTCAACGTCCAGTTACCTTCCCAAGGTTAGTTTCCCAGGATATGAACTCCTGGTTAACACAACCTACAGAGGAGCAAATCAGATCCATCTTGTTTTCCTTTCAATCAGGCAAATCACCTGGCCCTGATGGATTCACTATGTGTTTTTTCAAAACACTATGGCCAGAGTTAAAACAACTAGTAATAGCATGCATAAGGCAATTTTTCAATGGAAAACCACTGCTGAAATCCTCCAACCATACATTCATAACTCTCATCCCCAAGAAGTCCACTACGATTGATCTGTCAGACTTTAGACCTATCTCATGTGTTAACCTAATCTACAAACTTCTCACTACGTAGCAGATAGAATAGCAAAGGTGGCTTCTAAACTCATCTCACCACAACAGACAACCTTCACAGCAGAAAGAAATATCTCAGACACTCTACTTGCAGATGAGATGATACATGGTTTTACGAGAATTAGGACCCCCTAGAAGATGTTGCCTAACCATAGATCTCAAAAAGGCATTTGACACAGTCAAATGGGATGTAATTACTTCCACTCTAAGGAAAATGGGTTTCTCACCCCTTCTGTCAAAATTGGTATATAATTGTATATCTACTGCCTCCTCAGTTTTGGTTGAAGGCTGAATGGATGAAGGTTAGGTATGTTAAAGGTAGGCATATAGATAATATTATAGAAAAATCTACTATAGACTCTCACATGTGGAAGACAATGCTTGACAATATCACAATAAGAAAACAATTAACTCATGTATAGAGTGTCTAAGTAACTACAGAACCACAAAGCTATCTTCACTCTCATTCTTAGAGGTCATTAGACCTAAGAGTCTAGTTCAAACCCTAAACCTAGGAATCTGCCACCAAAATTCTCCATGCTCCCGTGGAGAATAAAGTCCAAAAGTCTAAACACATTAACTAGATTGCAGAGTTGGGGAATCAACTTACAAACCACATGCCTACTATGTGGGATGGAGAAGGAAACAATGCAACACCTATTTTTTAACTGCCCATACTCTAGACATCTCCTACTTAAGGTGACAAACAGCCTTAACAATGCAATATAGACAAAGAGTGGACAACCCTCCCCCCCACACCAAAAATGATAGATATTAGAATTGGAGATATAATGGAAATAATAGAGAAATTTACACACAAAGTCAACTGTTGGGGTACGTACTGGCTAGCACTACTAGATTCGCTATCTTGGCACATCTGGTGCGAAAGAAACAAAAGATTGAAACAACACACACTTAGACCCCAAGAAACTGTCAGCTGGGAAATACTGAGATGTAAGTACTGCATATGGTGCTACACCTTACAGAAAAATCAATCTTCACCAGATTGAAATGAAAGCCATACTGTTATGGGAGTTCAACATCTTGAGGCACCAGTCGATGGCTACATAGCTGGGGGCAAAGCTATATAAGAGAGAGACAATGTTTTTACATGTTTTTTTATGTTCTATATAAGAGAGAAACAATGTTTTTACATGTTTTTTATGTTCTCATTTATGTTTTCATTTATGCATGTTCTACATTTCCCTACATTGTAATTGGCCACTGCCCACCATTATTTTTTTCAGAAATGAAATATTTAATTTCTCAAAAAAAAAAGATCAAGCGATAATTTCAACTATAAGTCTATAACTAATAATAAAATTAGAATTTCTAACCTACATCTAGTTTATAATGTTGGATCACCAATTAATTCCAACGACTACAATCCTATATGGAGTATCCTTTCAAGTTTAATTGTTTAAATCAACTGATGTTGATGCAGAGATCCAAAATGTATCATAACGTATCAATCATCTAAAATGGGATCATTCCAACTATTGTATACAAAAATAGATTGATATATTCCAACAGTCATATAAGAGATTGTCACTAATTTCAGTATCATTTTACCTTGATTTGAACAGAAGGAGACCGTGGATCTAGAGTTAGCAATATTCGTTCTGTGATATTTGATATATTTCCAGAACCTAATCGTCAATTACTGCAAAGGTATTCAATTTGTTGTGCTACTCATATTTTCATGCAAATGTTTTATGTTGTAACTTGTACTGTGATTTATTTTTGAAATGGTATTTTTTTTTATGTCCATGGGGGAAGGGATTGAAATTGTAACCTTTATTTATTTATATGATTATCTTCTTTTATATAGAAAAGTAGAATTTTTTGCTAAGGGTATTATTTTGGAGATATCTATTATTTAGTTGTGGGAGACCAACCTCCTGAGGTAACACATATAGTTATATTATCACTTGATGTCATGCTGTATAAGAAAGCATTGATGGGCTCTAGTTCATCTTCCTATGTTTAATTTTTATATCTCCAATATATCTCCTATATTGAATTTGCATGAGGTGAATATGTGATACAGTAGGTTTTGGCCATCCCATGATATTGATATCCAATCTCCAAGCCTGTGTATGACATTATGACCTCAGTCAATATCTCCTTAGATTATTTGCAGCTGAAATATAGATGATCAATGGCCTGCTCCTCACAAAGAATGCAACTAGTCTTTTGAGCTGATTTATCCAGTTATTAGTTGTCTACCTAGTTAGTACTTACTACTTAGTATTTCCCACATCTAGCTCTCCAATTACATAGGGAGAATTCATGGTTAAAAAAAGCGAAAAGCTCTTTCACTTTTCAGGAAGAACTTTTTCGCTTTGGGAGCTTTAAGCGTGCTTTAAAGAGCTTAAAGCGCCATGGGTATTTTAGTAATATCCTGTAAAGATACATATCATCCTATATAAATACATATACAACTTAAAGAAAATTAAAAATACCTTATAAAAGTATAAAATCACATGTAATAGAACATTAATGATATAATTCATACAAGTAAAATCCAATCCAACTACAATTAAATTAAATCAAACTAAAATCTAAAAGTGGGATAAGAGTTTTTAATTTAAGTTAGAATAGAGAGGTAGAATAGGGGGAAAAAAGTATATTAGGTGAAAATATTATTAAATAATAGGTGTAATTGGGTAATCGGGTGGTTCTTTACTCGAACCCGTTCGATTACCCGCTCTGGAAAAGCGCTCCTCCAAGAGAGCTTTAGCGCGCTTAAAGCGGCGCTTTTAAAACTATGGGAGTATTTCTGAAGACCACCAGCCCATAGTCCGGCAGCCCCAACTGCATATCTATCGTATATAAATTTCACGGTTCTCATCCTCACAATCTTATATGCATTCTTGAGAGAAGCTTTACCCTTCTTCAGTTACAGAAACAATCATTGTGGTTGGTTTGTATTGGACATTTTAGGATATTTCTTCATCGTCAACTTAGTCTTTTTGATTCAACTACTTTTTCCATTTGAGTTACACGCCATTTTTTTAGGTGTGCTGCCAATTCATTCTAATTTGTTTTTTTGCTGGTTGGTATATTTTTTCACATGACAATGTTCCATTCATTTTTTTCAGGACCCTTGAAATGATGTTAATTGTCGCTTCTCATAAATCAGAGAATCTGATGTCATTGTCAGCTGCGGCTGCTTGTATGGCTCCCTTACTTCTCCGCCCACTCCTTGCAGGTGAATGTGAACTTAAGGATGAGTTTCAAATGGGTGGTGGCGGTGATGGTTCTATGCAGCTTTTGCAGGCTGCTGCAGCTGCTAATCATGCACAGACAATTGTTATAATATTTCTAGAGCACTTTGACAGAATATTTACTGTAAGTGCATATTTTGAATTCTTGAATTTTTTTTTTTGAAGCTGTTAAATGTTTTCATTTAATGAAAAATGAGGGGCATTGCTCTGAAAAATACAATGGAAATAAGCATAAAATATAAATATGGATATTGTGACACTTTCCACACAGCCATGCTGCCTAGAGAAAGACTCTAGACTATCTGCCTCCGGAGGTTGGTCTCCCATATCTGCATTGTGCTAGTCTCCAAAGGATGACAGCAACTTTTCTTGAAGCACTCAGGCTTGAAGGATAAGCTGATGTCCTTGATTACCTCCTTTAACACTGATTCTGGTGGTCTAAGAGTATGTTGTTTCCATCTGCGATTTCTTTCTGCCCATATGTGCTAACTTAAGGATCCAATCATGTTCCAAAGTAGTCTCCAAATTGGAGAGTGATGTGACAACCTTTGACATGCCTCAGTTAGGTCCCCTATTCTAATATCTGGGTGAGTGGTGGTGGGAGTGGGTATTTTTAGTATCTTCTAGAAAATGTTATTTAAGTTTTTAACCAGGGGAAGCAGGATGGCTCTAGAGTAGGAACAATTGAAAAATAGGTGGGCTCTAGATTCATTCTCCATATTGCATAATAAACATGTGGGCTGGATTGGCATACCCCATGCATTTAGTTTGACAAAGGTGTTTAGGTGTGCCCACTTTATCCTCCATAGAAATATGGAAAACTTTGTGGGTTTATGAGCCCATATTCTTTCTGCTAGGCTATCCGTATGGCTTTTATCCCTGATCTTCTCACATATTGCTGCAAGTTTCCTGATTGGGTTTCCATTTTTTCAGAGGGTTGTATAATTGGCCCTACATTCAAATAGTGCAATAGCTTTGGGGTTGTCTGCCATTACATATTTCCAAAAATGGGAGTCAATGGTGGTCCTGACAAGGATGTTTGTGAGGGCTCTTCCTTTTATATATCTCTCTTGGATCCATGTGTTAAAGATTGAGTCTGATTTTGTCCAGAAGTTTGCGATTCTTTTGATATTTATGGCAGGTACTATGATTTAGATTTCTGATCCCTAAGCCTCCCTCTGCTTTGGGGAGAATCATCTGCTTCCATGGGATTCCCTTTCTCCCATTCCATATGAAATTATAGGCTAATTTCCTATTTTGCTAGTTACTGATTCTGGTAGTGTTGTGCCTTGTGCCCAGTATGTATATTTCCTAGCCAGAATCCAATTTACTAACTGAATTCTTCCCCCATAAGAGAGGCACTTCCCCTTCCATTTTGTCAGCATTGCCTCAATGGGTTGGATCAGCTTCCAGCATTGGTTATAGGACTTCTTTTTTCCTGCTATTGGAAGTCCTAGGTATGTGAGTGAGAGTGCTTTGATAAAAAAACCTAGGATGTTTTGGAGTGACTGGTCATTCTCACAAACTTTTGATAGTGTCATTGAGCTTTTTGAAGCATTAACCTCTAATCCAGAGAAGGATGAGAACTTCTCCAGGATTTTCTTAATTGTATTCAGGGACTTAATGTTTGCCTTAGAGAAAATCAGGACATCATCTGCATAAATTAGGTGGGATATGGAGGTTGCTCCATTAACCTTATAGGTGTCAATCTTTTTTGCCTCTACCTCTCTTTCAATTAACCTACTCAGCACATCCATAACTATGTCAAAGAGGATTGGGGATAGGGGATCCCCTTGTCTTATCCCTCTTTGGTTCTTGAAAGGGGGAGTTGGAGTACCTTCTACTAGAACTGAAAAAGATGCAGTTGATATACAATTCCACACTATTTTGCATAGGGAGGGGAAGAAGCCATATGCTTTTAGTGTGTTAATTATTGCCTCCCATTTTATAGTATCAAATGCTTTTCTGAGGTCAATACTTAGACAACACCTTTTAGGGGTTCTTTTCCTATCATATCCATAGAGCATTTCGTCTGCCAGTAGGGTGTTGTCTGATATTAGTCTGCCATTAATGAAGGTTGTTTGGTTTGGTGATATGAGTTGTGGCAATACCATATTTATTTTGTTTGTTAGGGTCTTGGTTATAAGCTTATAAATAAGATTTACACATGATATGGGTCTAAAATCCCCCATTTCAGATGCAGTGTTTGTTTTTGGAATGAGAGTTAGGAAAGTGTGGTTTGTGGCCCTTAAGAGAGGTTTTCCTTTGAAAAATTGATACACACAGTCCATTACATTTCCTTTCAGTTCCACCCAATTTTTTTTAATGAATTCCCAAGTGAAACCATTTGGGCCTGGAGACTTGTTCGTGTTAAAGGAAAATAGGACATCCCTGATCTCCTCCTCTAGGGGTACTTGTATCAACCACTCATTCATATCTGCAGTCACTATCCTCGGGAAGATAGTTGAGATTTCTGGATGGGGAGAGTCTCCTCTTTTGAACAAGTTTTTGAAATAGTTCATGCTATTGTTTTCCAGTTGGGATCTTGTGATATTTTGGTTCCCTTCTCTGTTTAGCACTCTAAGTGTGGAGTTTTTCGCTTTTCTTTGTTTTGTGACTATGCTGAAGAACCTGGTATTTTTATCTCCTTCCTTAAGCCAGGAGACTTTGCTCCTTTGCTTAAGGTCTGTTTCTTCCCTAAGGAATAGGTTCTTGAGATCCTTTCTCAGTTCCACACTTTTGGATTGTAGATGGACTGAGCTTGGGTCTTTTTCTAGAGCTGTGGAGGTAATATCTAGTTTTTCCTTGATCTCCTGCACTAGTTTTGCAGAGTGACCTTTTGTTGCTGCCCATTATTTGATTCTGTTTTTTGCTTCCTTTAGCCTATGTTGAAGTCTAAATAGCCCTGTTCCTCTAGTATTTTTCCTTAGTCCTTCTTTCACTATCTCGCAGAAGGTCTCATCTTCCAACCAAGAGTTAAATAGTCTAAAAGGTTTAGTACCTTTCTCTACCTGAGATAGGATGATGATCATTGCCTTGTGGTCACTAGAGCCATTGTGGAAATCTACTCTGACTTCAGGCCATGTGTTCATCCATAGTTGGTTTGTAAAAGCTCTGTCCAATTTGGATTGTATGAAATTTGGGCCAGGGGAGTTGTTTGTCCATGTGTAGTCCCCCCCTATAGATGGCAGCTCAAATAATTGGGCCATATTTGTGGCATTAATAAAATCTGATGGCCCTCCATGGGAGTATATCCCTGGTCCTATTCTCTCCTCTGGAGACCTGATCTCATTGAAATCCCCACCCACTAGCTAAGGTGTAGAGTTTATGGGCCCTATTTGTTGAATCCCTTCCCATAGTTGTTTTCTTTCATCTCTAGTGTTTTTTCCATAGGCTGGTGTATATAGGATTTCTAGCCCTAGGGTGTTTTTTAGTCTAAGATGCATAAATTGTTGGTGAGTGTTTAGAATATCTATTGACCATTTGTCTTTCCTCCATAAAGTCCAAATTGAGTCAGCACACAGTGGCTGGTTGGGGTCTCCATTGTTATGGGAGTTCCAATCTGGACCAAAGGCATCTTTAATTGCCTGCACCTTACGTGCTTTTATTTTTGTCTCAACCACTGTTATTATTTCAATTTCCTTAAGCTTCATTAGATTCTTAATCTCTGCATGCATTTCATCCGGATTAAATCCCCTAACATTCCAAATTAGGAAAGCCATTAGGGGTTGGCTTTCCTAATTTACAGGGTAATTAGGGTGATTACTGGTTCCCAGTGCGGATCTGTCCGCACCTTTTAGATGGTCCTGGGACCAACCTCTAACTATCATTCTATTTTTCCTTCTCTCTGTTCTGTTTTTCCTAATTTTAGCTGCAGGATTGATCCAACATGGGTTATGGGTGGATCTTAGGGAGACACAAGGGAGTGCTCTCCTAACTTTCCTTTTCCCATCTTTGCTTATTTGCTTGGTGGTTTTTCTAGAGTATTTTTTACCTCACTTTTACTTGAAATTTTATTACTTGGGAAATAACCAAAAAAAACAAATCAATCTGTTGTGCACTTTTTAATGGATGATCATTCAAATATCCTGGCAATAAGGATTGCATTGTAAGTTAGACATCATTTTTAATTTCATATTAGATTATCTGAATTTTGTACTAACATAGGCTGCAAAGAAATTGTTAGTATCTGATTCCAGATGGACAGAGGGTAGTGATAGGTTAGGAAATTAGAAAATGAAGTTTAATTGGAATTTTTGGGGAAAATGTATTTTTTGTTATCAGGGGAATCGTGAAGTTAGAAAATGTATGTAAGATGATCTATTCCAAATCTGTTTTCTTTTTCCATACTTCATTTGTTAGGGGAATCATGGTCAATCAATTTCTCTCTGATCTATTTCAAATTTATTATTGCAAAAACACAAGTATCATGTTCACAAGACGTACAATTCGTTATTAAATCATGCTCTAATATAAAATAGTTGAAATCTTCGCAAATATGCTCAAGAGGATAGATGTTCAATCCTCATAGACATCTAATATTTACCATTTTTCTATACTCTATGTAAACTGGGCATTGGCCTTATTTTTTTTAATGAAATTTAATTGCTTCAAAAAAAAAAATCTAATATTTACCATTTAAAAAAAATACTGTTTTTACAAAGAGAGTTTTAAAAAAATCACTAGGGCATATTTACATTCAAAAATAGAATACATATCCAATGGTTTCACACTTAAACACCAGTCATCTGTACAGGATTTGGAGGACTATTCATCGGAAACTTATTCTGAAACTGAAGGTAGTGAAGAGGACGACGACTATGAAGATGACGAATCAGTATACAGTGAAAATGAGCAGGAGATTGGCATCCATGATGAACTTGATAATGATTCAGAGACTGATGATGAGAGTGGAAGTGATGCTGGCAGTGATGGTGATGGCAATGATAACAAGGTCTCAAAAATCTAACCTCGTAATTTACATTTTTTGCTAAGCATCTTCAAAAAATCAAAAAAAGTTATAAATTTAGATAAAATACATAAATTTAGTTTTTTTTTTGCAAGAAGTAAATATTTTTCATTATTAATAATGAAGGGTAGTACCCTGAAAATACAAATGAAAAAGAAACATAAATTTAGTTGATTCCACTGTCAATATGCTTAAATTGCAAATCTTTATTCAATTTAATTGATCTCTATTCAATTTCTATTTGAATTGAATAGAAAAATTCACACACAAAGCAGTTCTGGGACATTCACTAGTTAATGTTAGGTTAGCCTCTTTATCCTAGCACATTGCACATATGGTGTAAAAGGAATAGAAGACTAAAACAACACATCTTAGGCCCCCAGAAATTTTCAGCAGAGAAATACTGGGGGATGTGAGCATCACGCCATCACCTATGATGCCTCTCCTTACAAGAAGAGCAATCTTTCACAGATTGAAGCTCAAGCTATATAACTATGGGAGTCCAACCTCTTGAGGTACCAGTCCATGGCTAGCTAGCCAGGATCATAGTCATATAAGAAAGTGATAATATTTTTACATCTTTACTGTATTTACATTTCCCTACATTTCTAATATTTGGGCGTTGTCCTATCTTATTTTCAGCAATGAAATCTTTAATTCATAAAAAAATATATATTTGCATCAAATTATGTTTAAAAAAGATTTCAGTACGTAGAGTATAAAAATAAATTAGGAAAGAAAAAAATTAAGGAATTCTTCACAATCCCTAATAATTTTATAATATCTTATATTAGACATGGTTATGAATTGATCACTAACTAATAAATTTATAAATGTTAGTATATTCTAATCAACTTTGTTAATTAAGATCTGGTAGTTGTAATACAGGAAATTAATAGTCGTCGTTTAGATCATGCCATATCCAAAGTTGACAGAGATTCTGAAGGCAACAAAAACAAAGGTGGGCAATTGGCTCGAGATACCACTTCGAGCAGCAGCATTGATAGTAGCACTGCCAATACTGAAATCAATGAGAGACAAAGATTACAACCATACGAGAAGAAAGAAGTTGATAAGGTAAAAGGATTGGGTTCTAGCAAGCGCTCAGCTATTTGGGGACGCACCTCAGTGAGTATTTTAAAAAATTCACAGTTTACGAGTGTGTGACCATACTTTTTTCTGATGCATTTAATTTTCCAGGCTAAAAAGAACCTTTCTATAGAAACATCTGACTGCCTAAATGATGACGAGTAAGTTTTGATTTCCTGAAAGTAGAATAATTACCAGCTTGATTTCATTAATTGTTTGACTGCTTATAACCAGGACTTCTGTACTGAGGCTTGAGTCAACTAAAAGTGACTTGCGAGCCAAACTAGCCAACGAGGTCTGATATTTTTTTTATTTACTAAAGTGTGCATGTGGAACTGTGAATAACTTAGAGCATTTTTTCATTGTTTGGGCAACATATATTCATGTGCAGGTAAAAGAAAATGAGGTTCTAAAAGCAAACCTAGAAAGCCGAAAGGAAACATTGCGTGAACTCCAATTATCACTACAGAAAGAGGTATGTCGTCTATCAATTGAAAAAACATTACCAAAACAAAAATATCTCTGTGAGATAAAAAAAATGCTTTAAAAGATAAAGTACTGTTGAACATTTGTCTAATACAATATCCAATAGGTAGAAAGATTAAAATTACTGTTGGAAAAAGAGAGAAATTTGAGGACATCTTTGGAGGCTGGACTGAATAGCATGCAACTTAAACCACCCATTTCAGACTCTGTTGATAGCAAGGTGAGCATGGTTATTGTGGTAACATTAGTTTTTTCTGTACTCTTTTTTTCAGCCTTTAAAATTACATTCTCTTTAATTTAAAAAGACAAGGAAGGATTTGGAGGATATAGCCAATGCTGAAACAGATATCACCAACTTAAAGCAAAAAGTGACTGATCTCAAAGGCCAAATTGACGAACAAAAGCAAAAAAAATCTGATTGCCTCTGTGCATCGTGTGGTCAGCAAGTATATGGAAATCGTCAATTCAATAAGTGAGATATCTTCAATCTGGACCATATGGTTGTAATTGTTTATTTATGGATGTTCACCTTTTGGGGTATATAAAATTCTTACAAGAATCTACATTTCAATGGTTGCTTGAAAACCTTTCGATTGTTTAGTAGTTTGAGATTAAAGTAGATGATAAAAATACCACGAGTTTATTTTATAGGATATTTTCCTCTATTTTATGGCTATCTTCTTCTTATAGTAATCTACTGATCTTAAATTAATATTGAGATCAAATATTTGTGTTGATGGCGGTGGCAGAGAAATGAAAAATACTCAAACTAATGCAGATGAAAATTACAAGAGAAATCAGAACTATTGCAGCACAAATATAGACAGGTACATGAAGTACTTTTTCATATTTAGATTATTAGGTATCAGCACACCTGAATGTATCCACTTTTATATTTTAAATTAAAAAAATTGCTTATTTAAATTAAATGAAATAAGCTCAACACTGAAATAAGCTCAACCTTTTGCAGGAGGAATGAACCTGAAGATGCTTATTTAAAATCTCAAAAGATACCATGCAATGAGGTATGTTTTCTGCAATTTTCTAATAGGGAGCAGATTATATTAATTGTGCATTTTGCACCAACATGAAACAATTCAAAATCAATCTATTAAAGTTGCTAATGGAATTTTGGGATTGAGATTTATTGGTAACCATTAAAAACCATTTATTGCTAAACTTTTCTTTGTAATCCATTTTTCTGAACATATCTAAGAATATTTATGATACCAACAATATAGTTGGAATCCATGACCCCAACATCTGACCATTTCTATTACAGATAAAATTACGTGAGGTAATCTTAAATCCATTTGATTGTACTCTATCAACGTTTGACAGGAAATTTCCTCAGCAGTGAACGAGAATAGGCAGAATATGATAGGTCAGAACAATGCAAAACCTATAGATGCTAGCAGTAGCTCAAGTTATGAATCATTTCCAACTGAGGCTAATGCTTCTGTCCCTCCTAAGTATCAAAGGGCTCAGGTAGATGATCACCAGTGAAGTCTATAATGAAAATTTCAGGGAACCTAATTGTGATTGATGGTGTTAATGTGTTATGTCATGTTCTTAAAATAACCAAAAGTAATGTTGGCAAAAACAGATTGCAAGCTCAAAATCTTTGCAGCACAAGCAGTCCCTCCGAAAGATGCATCACAGTTTCAGAAATACCAAAACTTTAAATCCACTTCTTAGTATGTCTTCTCATGAAGAAGCCTTGAAGAAAACTTCTCCTAGAGGAGAGGTATCATTTGTTGTCATTCTTATTCTTCAAACTAGAAAACTGATATTTGAACGTAACTAGGCTTTTTTTTCTTATCAGGATACCTCCTCTGGATCTTCATCAGCTCTGACTAGACTAACCAGTCGTCTAAACTTTCTGAAAGAACGACGTGTACAACTTGTTAATGAGCTTCAAACAGTGGATACAAATAACGACCGAGATGTGAAATGTCCCCCAAAATCCAACACAACCAACTACAGATGATTGTAAATTTGTTGTTATTATGTTGAGCAGTATAAACAACAAATTCGCTACCATCCATTAAGTGCCACAACAATTCATTGAATTTGTCATTCAGATAGATGACTTTCCAAAGTTTGATCGTCAATCTGAAGAAGGTTTAAGATTCACTCAGATGTGTGTAAATAATTGTAATTGTTTGTTGGCAATTTTGTTTAATAGCTGTCAAGATTGTCCATGTGTGTGATGTGATGCATCTTCTAGACCAGGAATTTGAAAGAAAAAAACCACTCTTGTGTTGTATGTGTTGTTGGTATTAAAAAAAAATCAGTCCATTTATTGGAAACTATTATTACTGATCATTTAGTTCAATGGTTCATTCCATCTTTTTTTTGCTGGACACTAAAAAACAAAAAGGTAATAAAATACATGTGCATACATGAAGATTAACAACAATTAAAAGGAAAGAAAGTAATTATGAAAAAGATATGGAACAAAAAATATAATAACAATAGATGGTTCCGTAATTAACACCTTCATGTTTTCTTTTGTTTATTATTAGTTATTATCCCCAAGCCATAGACGATGCATAATTGACAACCAGTTTCCCATCAAAACCGAAATTCTGTAAAACCAGCAGCAAAAAAAATTAATAAAGAATGTGCGTCAGTGCATACCTCAGAAGAAGAAATTTTATTTTCGGTACAAGAAAATTAGTAAATTATTAAAAAAACTGATAAATAACCGAAAGTTAAAACTTACTTTTTGAATTATCTCAATCCCCATAAGATATCAATTGTTAATAATTGGCATCAATTAGAATAATTGATTCTCTAACAATATCATTATTCATTAGGCATGACATTTTTTAAACCATGTATAGCTTCACTGCTTAAAATTTTATTCCCAACTTTGAATCTTTGATTCGTTTATTCATTTATTTTATGCAATGAAATTTACATGCTTTTGAAAAAAAGGATGTGAAGTTTTTCTTCTAAAATTTTCACTATTCAAAATCAGCACAGTTTTTCACTACTTTTCCCATATTTAATCCAACTGTGCATATTTTAAAATAACACACACAAAACTGAAAAAAAAAAAAACTAATAACTTACGTTGTAGAGATCAATAACAAATTCATCTGGATTCGGCGAAAATGCACTGTTTACGTATACGAACTGTCATGTAAATGAAAATAAGTCAGTTAGTGTCTCGGTAAATTATACAGATAACAGATATATCAGGCATGGAACTTACCAATGTATCTCTGTGAAGCTGCCTGCGAAGAAAGTCGATTACTTTGGAGAATTTGTCAGATCCAGCTATCTGTGTATTAAAGCAACAAAAACTGCAAATATTATTTAAATGATAGTTAACATTAGTTGAAACGCGGTAACATTAGTTGAAGATAAATCACGATGAAAAAAAAAATCAGGGATGCTAACTTTTTTTTTTTAATATGGGAAAAACTAAGATGAGAATCAAAGGAGAAAAATTGAACCTTGAACTTGGATTGTTTTAGAATTGGAACATCGCCTGTGGACCTAAGATGAACCACCACTGTACCAAATCACCGAAAAAGAAGAACAACAAACCCCAAAGCAAAACCACATCAGAACCAAATAACGATCATAACATTCATTAATCGCTCCAAAAGAAAAACCTAAACAAGTGGACTACATCCATTATACCTTTCTGATCGGAGGAGTTGGGAGATTCTGGTACAATCGCCGCCATCGGAGATCTCTTCCTTCCTCCGCAACTCACCAAACTCCCAAAGTACAATTGCAAACGCAGTCTTATTTATAGTCAAACGGTAACTTCTTCTCCCAGATTTTCGAATGTAGATCCGAATACACTAACCGATATTATATAATTCGATTATCCATCATTCCATTCGGATTTTCATTTTAAAGATCCGATAAACTACACTAAAAATAATGGCAACGGTTAAAATCGTTATAAATAAGATCAGACAGAGTAAGAACCGAGAGGGTGCGGAGTCTGGAGCGATGCCTGTGAAATGGTAAGAACGATGATCGGTTCTCCCTCCGATTGGATTTCATCTGTAAATTTCGATTTCTAAATGTGTCTTTGATCCAGGTTGTTGCATTGGAAGAATATAAGCAATCTGGATAAGAAGATGGCAGAGGACATTCTGAGTGAGATGTTGAAGAGCATCGAGAGAATGTATGCTGTTAAAGAAGGTCCATGGAAAAACACTCTTTCCTTCTTCCACCCTAATCTCAAAGGTATTCTTTCATCTTTTTTAACTGTTAATGGATGGATACAGACTAATTTTAATCATTCACTAGTTAGATTTGAAGAAACCGACTGTATGTGCTAGTGAATGCCTTGGATTGTCTCTGTATGAAGATCCTGAAAAGTTCTTCTTTGTTCTGTTCCCACCAAAGCTTGTAGTCGAGGTTGATTCAAATTACTCTCTGCTGATGAACCATTTGGGTTCATATAAGAAAGGAAATTTTATTCATTTCGAAGTACTTACTTTCAATTATTTTCTATCCTATCTATATTTTTTCTTTCATTCATGTTTGGTTATCTGCATTTATCAATCTGTATATATATTGTTCAGGGAACGAGATATCGATGCGGTGATTTCCGTCTCAGATTGGGGTTTGCCTCATCTGTGTCTCTTCGAATAAAAGCTGTATTCATGGAGGTATGTAATTGCATATTTGTGTGCCATGAATCTTCCAAACACATGGTATATATATAATTGCATCTCATTTTTTCAGATAGAATATCTCCCTATTTCTTCGATTAAGACGGCCGAACCGATTATGGAAGGGTTCATTTCTTTATTGAAATTATTAATGTCACAGACAGGAATCCCAGGAAACTTTGTGTGTCATGATCCAAAATATGCAGAGTTTGAACTCCCAGATCAGTACAGTTCAATGCACACTGCACTTCAGTATTCATATCTCATGACCCAACTGATCTAATTTATCCTGTTCTATCAGATTGGCTTTGCTGATCATTTTTATATCCAATTGATGGAGAATCTTTAAGACTGAACTATATCAATTGTGAATGTTGTAGACTTGTGAGTAAATCTAATTATTTTCTTCTACCCAATTAAATTACTATATATACAATAATTGTGAGATTTCATAAGATGTTTTAATTAAGGGTGTAAATGGTGTCACGGCAGCCCCTAGATCCAGATTCTGCCCCTAAACTTAGGATCGGAGTCGGAGTAGCCATGAGACGACAGACCCTTAATTTTAATTGATTATTGTAAATCCAACCATTGATTAAAAATAGTAAACCTCAGTTTCTTTCATCAATCTTAGTTCTTAATGTTTAAACCATGTTATCGATCAAATCAGACGTCACTTCAACTTTCATCGCCTAGAATATCACATCTAAAGCTAGTTCAGATGGTGCGTTCGCTCAATCTGTTTATTTTGACCTTTAGATCAAGTTTAGACGACCAAGATCATGTAACCTTGTTGTGGTCGGTTCGGTGCCGACGAGATCGGACCGTTCGTCTACATCTGAACCTTGGTGAAACCCAGTGTTGTTAAATTTTATAGAATGTCATATTGCCATTTGAGAAATTAGGACAAAGGTAAAAGGGTAGTTTGGTCTTTTTAAAAATATGGGCCACGTTAAGACTGGATTGGGCTTTCAGGTACACAACATAAATACAGACAGACACCTTATGTTGGTTATTTATCATTTCAATCAAACCCTCTCTATCTTTCGCAATCTTCCTGTTGTTCTTTCGCCTTCAGCCTCTTCGTTTCCACACCGAGTTTTTTTTTTTGGGATCGTCAAATCGAATTATGCCCGTTCGTTTCAAATTTCGAAGCTCTGTAGGCTTCGATTCGATCGAAATCGGCGACAGACCTTTCATCTCGATCGGTGATCTCCGGAACCAGATCGTCATGAAAAAGAAGCTTAAAACGTGTCAAGGATTTAATCTTGTTATATCGGATTCTGAAACTGGTGCAGGTAATTCTCTCTCTGATTATAATTGTATTGGATCGAGATCGGTTTATTGGATTTCGATTCAATCGTAATTTCATCTTCTTCTTTTTTCGTTGTTAAATTTTAGAATACATGTGTGATGATTATCTTCTATCCAATGGTTCGAGTGTTGTTATCAAAAGAGTTCCAGATCTCTCTGTTTCGTAAGAATCCATCCATCTCTGTGCTCTGACGTTTTTTTAGGTTATGCTATTTTATTTATTGGTATTTTGGTTTTTTTTTTTTGCAGCAGGGTTGTTCAAGTTGCCTCTGGAAATTCTGCAGTTAATCATTTAACTGCACTTGTCCCTTCACCTTCTCATGTTAGTGATTTCTAATTTTATTTCATATGTTTTTTATTAACGATCACTCTAATTCGTAATTACATATATCCTGGTATTTACTTCTCTTAGAATGTAAACACTATCGATTTTGACGACTTTGGAAATGATATATATCCTGCTATCAATTTATCTACATCAAGCTCTGATGGAGACGTTGAAAGTCCAAATCTATCTTTACATGGAGTTGATGATTTACTAAGGTGCACCATTCAAAGCTTCTTTTGTTTTGGAATTGCAACATTTTTACTTCTATCCTATATCCTGAAAGTTATCCGCAGAAGAATATTATAAAGATTAAGTTTACGTAAATCTTTGTAAATTTTTTTTATAAAGCATTTTGAGCTCCTCTTATGCAGAAGTCAGAAACGGATTAGAAGTAATACTGGTGAATATTTTCCTAGAGGTATATATTGTAGTTGCCAAGAATATTGAAATGTCTATAGATGTTTATGGACAACTCGATTTAAACCATTTTACGATATCTATCAGATAATGTTGGTGACAACTGTAATAATATTTATGAAAATATGAATGAGAGAAAAAAAACATCAAAAGATGAAGAAAAATGGATGGATACGTGAGTTTACTATTTAATATTTTTTTAAATCCTCCCATTTTTCTAATTTTAAATTCGATTAAAATTGTTTGGTACCTGTTCTGATGTTCCTTTCTTTGTTTTGTAGGAACTATGATGAGTGCTCTCCAACTGAATTTAATTTGGACCTGCCAGTTGAATTTAAATGTCCACTTTGCAACACTATCTTCAAACAGGCAGTAATGATACCATGTTGCCAGCATAGCTTCTGTTACGAGTGTAAGTTATCAATAATATACTAAGTACCTTGTATTATTGTAAATTTAATTACATAGTTAATGGTTAAACTAGTTAGAAAGTAATAAATTTATGATTCTGTTATTTGTTATACTCCTTTCCTTAAAATATAATTATAACTTTAAATAATTCTTATAATTTTTTCATAGTTTTTTAATAGAGGAAACTCTTCCTAGAATAAAAACTCTCTTCATGGTATATCAGAGCAGCCCCTATGTATCATTCAGTAAATTTATGTTTTTAATTATTTACTAGTAGTTCACTAGGGCTGATATGTAATTATTTAATCATTTAAACTAGAGCTTATTTAATTATTTTTAATTCATTTTTTTAGTGTTTATGAAATTGTATTTATATATTTACTAATATAATTAACTTTGTCATCTTGGGTTATTGCTTTAGGTATCTGTTCGGTTTTATTTGAAAAATCAAAGTGCCCCAAATGTTCATCAGCAAAATTTGGAATCAGTGATCTTCTGCCAAACTTAACACTGCGCCAGACAGTAGAATATTTACCTAATTTTCATGTCCTGAAGAGTAACCTAGAAAAAATAAATTCTAAAGATATACCTGGTAAGATTGTAGATAAAGAATATAATATTTCACACTTTCACTCTTAGGGTTCAGTAACATATCATGATATTTGATTGTTTATCAATTTTAGATGAGGAATCAGGAATTCACATGAAAGATGTCTCATATGGTGTTTCTATCAAAAAACATAAATCCTTAGTGCTAGATTCTTCAATTGCAACTAAAAAGGGATCAAACATAGTTATGGATGAATCAAATAAAGAATTATTGATGAAACCCAAAAGTGTGTCTGCTACTTCAGATACCCATGCTCATCATATGAAATCAGATAAATTTGCAAATGTCAGTCCAAGTGGGATGAAAGAGGAGCATACACAATATAAGAATAGCACGAGAAAAGATTTAAAACACGTGGATGATGCTCAATGTCAACAGTATAAGCCTGAAAATATTTACCAAGTCGACAAAGGTATGTAGAATAACATGCTAAGTATAGATTATTAACTCAAAAAAAGAATGATAAATTGAAATTTTTGATATTAAATAAGCATCACTATGGATAAGCTTTAGTTGAGCAATTCTAGATGAAATTTATAAAGGATTTAATCATTTCACAAAATATTGTGTCATGATAAACAATCTAGTCTTCATTGTTAAATTAGTTAGATCATTGTATGCTCTTAATACACATAGAAACTTGATATATTTTTAGTAAAATTTCTCTAGTTTGATAATTGATCTTTTTATTTAAACAAAAGTTTAAATTTATAGTGTATACTTTTTAATTGTATACTTTTATGTTGTAAAGTATAATACTATTTGTTCATTTCTTTTGATGAATTGAAGATTTCATAGTTGAAAATAAAATGAGTGGACATAACCCGAGTACATAGGTAGCGAAATGAAATACAGGTAGTAATGCTAAAAGCATAAAACATTGTCATTCTCTTTTATGTAGTCATGGACTGATGCCTCAAGCGGTTGGAATCCTCCCATAGGAATATAGCATTTATTTCAATTTGAGACAGATTCTTCTTACACCATAGGTAGTGCTCACATTCCTCAATATTTCTCTGCTGATAACTTCTGAGTTCAGATGGTCTTAGTGTGTGTTTCTTTAGAGAGTTTAGTCTTCTATTTCTTTCACACTATATGTGACAGGATAGAGACCCAAGTGCTAGCAAGTGCGTACCCCAACAACTGGCTTTGTGCATGAATTTTTTTATTGTTTCCATTGTCTCCTATTCTAATATTCTCTGTAGGTGCTGTAGTAGCCCTGCCCCCTTATAAGTTAAAACCCAAAATCCCAAATGGCATTGTTAAGGCTGCTAGTGGTCATTAGTATTATGTGTCTGGTTTAGTGACAATTGAAAAAAGGTGTTTAATGGATTCTTCCTTTACTCCACAGAGGGAGCAGGTTGTCAATAAATCGATGCCCCACCCTTGCAATGTAGATAAAGTATTAGGGCTCTTGACCTTAATTCTCCGTAACAGCATGGAGAATTTGGATGGCATCCTTGATCATATTCTTAAGTTTAAGGTTTTTTTGGTACTCTTGGGTCTTAGAATTTTAGAGTGGGGGAGTGCAGATGATTGTGTGGTTCTATGATTGCTTAAGCATTCTATACATAATTTTATGGTTTCCTCATTAGACAGCTCAAATTTCTAATGTTACATTATTTTGAATCATTTTTCTTCTTCTTTTGTTAAATCTACAGCTAATGTGATAACCAAGAAAAGTAAGGAATTTCTTGCTAACACGACAGGTCTACTTTTTTCCCAATTTTATTGCAATATGTTCGACTCTTTCTCATGAAACCATCTAACTAAATTGATTTAGAGATCTTGATCTGTTGAATATTATTCTACTTATCAATCTTTCCTCTAACTAATATTTTGAAAAAATTATCAATTGCTTACCAGATTTTGGAGGGAGCATGATGCCAGCCACCAGATACAGAGAGGTGAGGCTGAATTTAAATAATATTTATTTATACAATTATGCTTACTGCTTATTGAGTCTTTTTTAAAATATTTCCTTTTCTATCACCTTAGTTGATCATGTTATATATAGATGTGTTAAGGATTTTTGTGTGGTGCTGAACATTTTACAATTTTCAGTACTAGGTTCCCTCTTTATTTGTCAAAATAGTACACCTATTTGGGATGTAGAAAACTGGCATACTGATTTATTTGGGATGTAGGAAAGGAATCTCATGGTTTCAAATGGAAAGAAATATTTCTAAAATGGAAAGTATCTGCCCATTGTATCTAGAGCATCATGTGTCAAAAGGGTCTCCAAATTTTGGAGACCTAAATACCCAATACTCCAATAGTAAGATATCTATACTCACTTCTTGAATTCAAAACAGGTATATTAAAAAAAGCGCGCTAGAACCCATCCTCAGTAAACCAGTCATTGACTCATTCTTTTTAGAAACAACCATGTCAGCTAGAGAGGACATAAATACAAAGATAGCATAGCCAAGGGCATTTGGTCAATAATGCCCACTATATTCTTAATAATGCTATGGAGTATGAAGGATAAAATAAAATCATCTAAATATCTTCTAAAGACTTAGGGAATGGTAAACTCCAAATCTAAGCAGAATGCCTTCTGTGCAACAACCAAGAAGAGGAATCCAGAATATAACTTTAAAAAAAAAATTGCATATACTCTAGGAGAGTTCTTTTTGACATATCTGAAGTCTTAACTCATTTTGGAATAGACGTCAGGTTGGGAGATTTCATTGAACCCACAAAACATCACCTGGGGGAGGCTTCTCTGGAATTCCCTAGGTTTATAGCTTGGCACCTTTGGTCTG
The DNA here is from genome assembly GCA_001185155.1 of Zostera marina. Classification (NCBI taxonomy): domain Eukaryota; kingdom Viridiplantae; phylum Streptophyta; class Magnoliopsida; order Alismatales; family Zosteraceae; genus Zostera; species Zostera marina. Next base: position 161,284 of record LFYR01000777.1, read on the forward strand.
AAAGAAACAGTAGGCTCAAGCAACATGCCTTTGGTCTGAAAGAAACAGTAGGCTCAAGCAACATGCCTCCAGAAATTATCATCAGGCTATCACTGATTCTCATCAAGGATTGCTGTTCCCAATTAGAGAAAGATACGGTGTGGGTTTAGGAAACCAAACTCCTGAGGCTACAGTCGCTACACAACTACTTACTTAACCACTAGTTGCAAGGCTATGTAGGAAAGCGGCGATCAGCCTAGTTTATCTTCCATCATCTATCTATTTTTCTTTTATAACTTTGGGCATTCTCTCTCTCTTTTTTAAATGAAATTTTTTAATTCTAGCCAAAAAAATATTTTACAAATTTGTGTCAATTTTAGTAAAACAGTATAACTTGTATAGTAAAGATAAAATCATAGGATGGAGAGAATATCACAGCCAAAATGTTCTTTTGTTTCTTCATGAAATATCAATTCTTCTAATATTGCATTGAGATGTGATGGATGTTCCTTGCATTGCTACTATTTACTCTATCATAATTGTTTTGCTCGGTAAAAACTTATTACACTTTTCCTGCTTAAAATAAACATGTTGATATCTATTTTAGAATATATACTTATAAAATAAAAAAATTATCGTAAACCAGGGGGCTAGGAAATGCTATATGTGTGGTTCCCTTGAGCATCTAATTAGAGATTGCCCTATAGCTTCAAAGTCGCATTCAATGTTTCAGGGAGGTAATAAAATTTCAGGGCATTTTGGATTTTAACTTTTTAAATATTAATATAATAATATTTCCAGATGATGATTTTTTGTAATTTGCAGGTGATCCCATATTTTTTGAGTCTATTCCTTGTTATGAGCAGTACTACTGGAATAATACTTCATTCTCACAAACAATGCCATATAAAGGTATATATGACGCATCTGGGATGATGTCTGCTGTTGTTCCATTGACACCTTTTGCACATCCATCTTATATGACCCCAATCTACTCTGGCTTTTCTCAACCTTGGTAGGTTATCTTCCCATTTATTTATCTTCCCATTTTAACTTTTATCTTCCCATTTTTTAAGTTTCTTTATCTATTTTTTTTATCCCAAAGGGTTCCAGTTATTCCATTTTCACAAATTAGGGCATCTGGATTAGAATATCTTTCCAGCCATACGACACACACTGAACTATTGGAAGCTCAGGATCGTCAATGGAACAATACACTCCCAAAAGAATGCATTGAAAGGTAACATAAGACATAACATACTAAATGACTTGTTTTCTCTCTATATTCATTAGAGTAATGGTCCGTGCAGTTAAGAGATAACATATTATTATATTCATTATATCATTTAAGCAAAAAAATTACTTATTGGCATTTGTAGTTGTGTTCTAGTATAAAAAATATACTAAACGTTTTTGACATTTGTAATGACATAAGTTTAACTCATTGGATACGATATCATCGAATTTACCTGTTGATATACTAGATGAACTATGGTTGTCACAAGATTTTTAATGTTTTACCCTTTCAGGAGAGGTTTATTCTATGGACTGTGATATATACTTAATTTTTTATATTTCATCATTATTTATTTTTTCTTATAAAATTTTAAACTTTTTTTTATAGTGGAAGAACACTTCATGTCAATGCCAATGCAAGGGAGAAATACCATTATATTGATTCTCAGAAAAGATCTTGTGACCATGGAGAGCAATCAAATACAAAAACAAATACGTCTAGAAGTTTCTGCAGCTCTGACAGTTTGAGAATGTATGATGAACGTGCCAAATGTTCTGATCGTCCATGTTATCACAGGTCAGAAATTTCAACACGTCGAGAATTTTCTGAGAATATCAGACATGCTAAGGAGAACTATCATTTCTCTCGAAGAAAGGCTATAAAAAGAGATCTATCAGATGGATTTAATAAAACGAGACAGCAAAAATATGAACACAAAATTAACCCTGAAAAGCACCATGATCAACAAAGCAATCACCTTAAAACTCAGAAGTACATGGACTTCCGATCAATGCATTCACGAGACACCAACAGGGATTTTTACAGAGACGATTGTGATAAAATGAAGCGTCGCAGGAGAGAAAATTGAAAAAAGAAAAACAAAATTGTATTTTACAATTTGTATTGCTTTTCAGTTTACACTTTTTCAATGACATAAGCAAAAAGAAAGGAAAGAGGTAATAATGTACAAGTTGAATCTCTGTCTATTTAGACATTCTACCAGGTATTATCAGTTTATCACTTCATCCATACTTGTATAAATATTGTTTTAATTTTTAATTTGGTATTTTCTCAATAGATATGATCTAATTTTATAGTATTCTGTCTATTAGATACAAACTCGTGTTTAATATTTTAACAGATTTTGTCAATCAAGGCCTGTATTCATGATTCTGTACGTTTATCGTGTAATAATACCTGGACTTTGTATCTTTGATTTGATCTAATTTTTTGATTTTGAGTTTTATCCAGGATTTTCTTGCACTGCGTACCCCTTGTTGTTTTCCTGATGCTACAGTTAAAGTGTAAGACTATTTGCCGTATCCCAGATTATTTATTATTGCTCAATTGTTAGGTAAAACACAGGTATGTTCAATGTTTAGTCATCTCTATCTAGTTGATGAAAAGATTAAAACAAATAAGATACTGCCAAACTCTTGTCTTCCAACAATCGTGGAAGTGAGCATTTCAGAAATATATTAAATGCAGAAAAAATGTCATTATTCGTTCTTTTAAGTCCTTACCTTATGATTGCATGATTAGTTATTTACATCATCATCGTCGGCATTATATTTATCAATCCACTCTATTTATTATAATTTTCCATTTTCATACATATTTATCAATTATCAATAATATTTTATTTTAGTGTACGTAAATTATATTCAAAAGTGTGTCGTTGTTTTTATATTTATAATTTTAATTGTAAAATGTTTTTTTTATATATATCGTTTATTTAAATTTAGATGCATATTTAATTATATTTAATGCCTAATTTCATTCTAGAGTACAGCTGTTCACAGTTCAGGTTAAAACTGAAGATTATTGAATTTAATTTTGTTAACGATTTTAGTGTTTGACTTATATTGTATAAATTTGTTGGATCTAATGTCCAGACCCTAATTTTGAATTTTGAACTCCAGTTTTATTGTGAGTAGTTTGAAGAGTGAACTTCTCTCTAATTCAGTTCATAATCCATCAGATTAAGGTCGTAATCCATCAGATCCATTTGTAATTGAAATTTTAAATTTACTGTTACAAGTTTTCAAAGATTTGTAATGAAAAAGTAAATTCCCATTTTATTTATAGGTTGGGCCTAGACTTGCACACGAAACCGCAATGGGTCCTTTCTTAGTTTTCTATGTTTTGGGTGGATATGGGTTGAACATGAGCCTATTGTCACCCTTAAAGGAATTTGAACCTGTGTGTTTTCAATTTAATTTTATCACAAAATTTGGACCCGGACCCATAGGTTCGGTTCCAGAAGGGTATCATCTAGATCCGGATCCAACCCAGACCCATGAAAAAGTTCGGGTCTGGATCAGATCCGGGTTCAAATAGGGATAACACCCAGGCTTTAAACACGGGGCAGGTTTGAGCTGGATCCAACCCAGACCCATATGTTAACACTCAGACTTCAAACATGGGGTGGGTTTTTGGGTAAAACCCAGACTGGACTGGTTGAAACAATGGGGATTGGGGAACATGGGAAAATTTCCATTTTAATTGACTTGTCTGTTTTATAGTCGGGTCCCTCCAGTCTATGAGATACGAACGGGTTCGGGTTAATCTTGGATCCATGCTCACCTCTAATTAGAGGTGAACGGGGACGGGGAACACCCGGATTTATAAATCTTACCCGTCCCTGTACCCGGTTACCCGACCATATTATTGATTTTTTTAAACAATAATGTAATAAAAATACTAAATTAAAAAATCAAAAGTCTAAAATTATAATCTAAATGAAAATAGTCCACCTAGAGGTGAAAACGGGGTGGGTTGTGGATGGGGCGGGTCAAGTATCCTATTCCGGTCACTGGGGCGACCTGTCTGAAATTATAATTTTTTTCTTTTTTATAAATGCAAATTATAAAAAAATAATTAAAAAAGTAAGTCTAAAATTTAAAATGGGTAAACTTTTTACTCTAATTCTTTAAAGTAAAAACAAAAAATAAATCTAAAATAGACATAAGGTTTAAGGGCTAAGGCTTAATCTTAAAAATATAATAAATTACTAATCCTAATAATTAGGGGTGTTTAACTCAAAAAAAAAATTAGGGGTGTAAATTTGTCTGGGCTGGTTGGCTTGGACTCGGACCCATGAAGTTGGGACTTGGACCAGGTCTGGGTCCAAAAGTAAAATATATGACTCCGGACCCAGTCCACACTCATTAAAAAATCCGGGTCTGGGTCGGTTCCGGGCTCAATCCGAACCTAAAAAAATCTATAAATATGCAATTAATAAAAAATTTAGTAAAATCAATAAATATAAAATAAAAATAACATTTTAAGTCAATAATATTTAAAACATCTTGAAAGTTGAAATAACAACTAAAAACTAACAACAAAGTTAAATATTTAATTAAATAAGAGTTAATTAGTCTAATTAGTTTAAATATTTTAGTGTATTTATATTTAATCCCTAAGTTACTAATATATATTAAAATATTTATATTTAAACCTTAAGTTATTAATATATTATAAACATTTATAATATCCGGGTCTGGTTAATCTGGACCCAGGTTACTAGCTGGCCGGTTCTGCACCCGGACCTCCAGATCTAAAACCTTTAATGAGACTAAAAGTAGCCCCAGACCCGTACCCATTTACACCCTTGACTATATTCTAAAAATAACTATATTTTGTGTAAAATTTTAGAGATTTATTTGTAAATAAAAAATATTGTATTTCTTTGAAAGATGTTGTATATGGATTGGGTGGTTCTAAAGGGCTACTATATGTCCATATACCTGAACCCGTAGATGGTTGGGTCTAAACCCTTGGGTTTGGGTTCAGATCTAAAACATTGATTTACCTAAAAAAAACTTAGTACTCGGATTGGGTTCAAGTTTGCCTACCCCTTCTAGTTAGGAAATAGAAAAAAGTATGCATTGTAAATAGGGTTGCCCATGGATCGGGTAGGGTATATATGGGCAAAGAAATTTACCCACCCGATTTTCCCGAGGGTTATTTGTAAATAAACCCCTATATTATATTTTAATACTATAAAAGTTATAAATATATTAATAAATTATGCATAAAATTAAATAGTTAAAACCTAAACCCTAAAAATATAAAAAACAACACAAATCACTATTACATTATTACGGTTTTAGTCTTTAGGTCATGATACAAATGAATTAAACTATGTTGTATAACTAATTATTGTAATTGATATATATGCATGGACTATGATGGTCTATGGAGCATGGATGCATAATTTAGTTAATAATTTTTTGTCAAATTTTTATTGTTTTTTTCATATTTTTGGAATTTTTTATTTGTTACAGATGATACCCGATGGATACCTGGAAAAAAATCAGACATGGACATGGGTAAGGTCTACTCAGATATGTTCGGGTAACGAATGAACAGATGGGATCTAGATCGAAAGACTGTCGAAGAAACGCTTGACCTATGAAGAAAAACTGAGAGGGGATTAGGTTGAAATATGAAATAGCCTATTAGATCAAAAAACGGCAATCAAAGGAGCACCCGACCCACGAATTCTAAAGAAAAGAAGATAGAGGAACCCTACCCACCCAATCACACGACACAAGCATAACATTACAAAGAAGCACGAAGAGATAAAGAAAAAATAATGACAAAAGAGCAAAGTCAACAAAATATGAGTTCAAATAACAGGTAAAGAAAGAAAGGGGCATCAAGACCTTCCTCATCACTGCTCACAGCATCAAGTGGGGCATCAAGACCTTCCTCATCACTGTCCATATTTTTCTCGTTTGCCTTCGCTTGATCTTCCAAAGCCACCCGGTGCACTTCTGCATCAATCGAAGCCGTTTTACTACCTTTTCCTGCTCACCCTCCTTCAGGTTTCAAGACAAGCAGTTGAGCTCTTCCACCTGGTCCAAACCTCGTAGCATGTGGACTTTGGCAACGGTGGCACTACAAAGAGCATGTTGTTACAGAGCACGATCAAAATCCAAAGGTAAGCATAAAAGTCAACAAACTCACTCTCTTTCTTTGCAAAGGGCTCAAGGGCCAGATATGCATCTTGGTAAATCCTTAAGAGGCAGGGCACAAACATAATAGGATCGAGAGAGACACTAACCCCAATAACAAAAGACGAGTCGATAAGATCGTATTGATGAAACCCTCGGTCCACTATATATGGTCCAAGGCTAACAACAGTAACTCAGCCTATGACCCAGGCCCAGCAAGGATCCGATCTGGGTCAAACCTAAGCCCAAGCTAACTACCGGACCTGACCCGACCACGGCTTGGGCTTAAGCTCTGATAAGTATCTGGCAAGCCCAACCCCACTAGCAGGATAATATTGATATTAATATTGCACACCTAGGGATCAGTAGTAGGTTAATTTGAGTAAGTCTACACTAGCTATTAGAGAGAGGGAGAAAAGAGAGAGATCTAGATCGATTTAAACGGTCGTCTCTTTGGCCTTGCGTCATCAAGTATCAAGGTTGAAATCAATAATGCGATTGGGAATTGGGTCGGTCGAGACCTGCAAAGCAACTTTACCCTCCGGATCTTCCAGGGCGGGAACATAACATGATCGACAGAGACACTAACCCCAGTAACAAGGGACGAGTCGATAAGAGTTTCAAGGTTGAAATCATTAACACGATTTGGAATCGGGCTGGTCAAGACCTTCAAAGCAACTTTACCCTTCAGATCTTTCAGGGGTGGAACAAACTTCTTCTTCCTAGTAGACTCGGACCCTGTCGCACGATGTGTCTTTGACTTCTTCATTGGGAAAGGAGGGCTAAGATCCACTACTCAACCAAGAAAAGGAGATATAAAAAAAGAGAAGTAATACAAAGAGGGAGGAATAAAGAAATCGTATTAAACGAGAAAAAATTCACACCAGCCGTATCAATATGTTCGCCAAAGGACTAAGTATCGTGCCGAAGTGCGTGAACAGACGCAGGACCAACACAAGCGACAAACAGAAATTTTTCATTGTGCGTTGACCTTCTCAGTCAAAGTATAGTCGTGCCTGACAGATGGAAATTGACCAACAGTAACACTCGCCTACTTGGGAGGCGATGGTTAGTTGCCGGACCGGACGATAGTAGACAGATCGGGGGTGAGGATAATAGATAGATCTCCGTGAGGAGCCGGGGGATTGAGAGATTGGATTATTGTTTGGGTAATCGATGCCTCTCCATCATTTCATTCATCTATTAATAATCATCTAGCTAACAACTTATTAACAGAATTGTAACGATCCACTACACTAACGCACTACCCAGTGATTCCCTGCTAATCGTAAATGTAGTCCGCACTCTGGGTAGTCTGGTGGGTACGGGTAGGTCGACTAGATCACGGATCCATTGGCCCGTCCACGGCTGTAACCTCTGCCTCTTCTGTCTCTCCACGAACAGAACACACTTCCTGCTCGAGCTGTGCTTTAGCTGCTACCTGGTCGATATCCATTGTTACACCACCATTACGGCACTACAAAAAAAGGACCTTGTATGGCGGTCTTTAGATGACGGATTTCCAACATCGACTTGACGAACATGGGTTCCACTTCGAAGTCCAGCATACCGTCTGTATGAGAATCAGATACTTCGGATTCTGATTCAGACGAGTCGATTTCTGACGAGTGTTGATTACTTAACTTGTATTTTTTTATTTAAACTTCGAATGTTTAACGATTCTGTAATTTAGTTTCTTTTTAATAAAAAAATCGATCTCAATTTCAAAATCACATTTTCAAATATCGTATTCTATTTCAAAATACAACGATTCGAACGCTAAATATAAAGGCGTGTTTTAATCCGTCATCATAAATACGTCAGGCGGTTGCCTGCATTTATAGATGGCGGGCGTCCGCCATCTATATATGGGCACAACCGCCCTAACCTAGTCATATAAGGGCAGATTTGGAGACTGCAAGACCACCAAATCAGTCTCAACATCGCCAATACCAGTAGTAGTACCAGAAACCTCGACCTAACACATCTGGAGTAAACGACGATGCACGTCCAGTATTGCATGGCTCAACCGATAACTTTCCGATGCAGCTCAAAGGAAATGTTGAAAAATTTCCCGCAGATGATTGCCGGGAAGAAGACAATCAACCCAAAGGGAATGTTGATACTTCACCTCACAGCTAAACTCCTTTAGAACTCCACGTAGACTCATTATCACGAAGGAGGAGAATGAAAAAAAAAAGACTAACAAATTTATAGACTCTCAAATACAAACTACGATAAATGTCATTTAAGAGGGCAGTTAGGACACATGGAGGGGGGAGTACTGAAAGTACCTACACCGAGACGTGTAAGAGAGGAGTATTGATAGTACCCAGACTAACTGGAATGGAAACTCATTAAGCCCTGAAGCCCAACCCGAAAGCCCATAAGAACTCTATAAATATATATCCCTGAACACCCATGGTGAACAAGACCTTAATTTTACCATTTGTAAGAAACCATTGTAATCCATACTTGAGAGAATGAGAGGTGAGAAATTGTAAAGGATATTAGTGCGAGCGCAAGTTATCTGATATGGTTGTAAGTTGTTATACTTTATAGTGATCGTGTGTAAGTGTTATTAGAAGAAAATAATATATTAACATTTACATCATCAATTATCAACTAGTAAATTGATTTATATGTCAATTTTTTATATTTTAAATCTTGATATTTATGTACATTGCTTTTACAATTTTAATAATCAAACAAAAGAAGAAGATAAAAAGAAAAGTCTTATAATATTAAAACCATTGGTCAAAAATGCAATAAAATTGCGTCTTCCTCCCATTTGGCATGTAAAAGTGATTTTAAAAAGATTTGTCAAATAAAAATAAAAATAAAAATTGATGAGCCAAACTTAATTTAAAATGATGTATGAAATATAATTTAAATTGATAAGTCAAATAAAACTTAAATTGATGAGTCAAATAGAATTAAAATTGACGAACAAAATCTATTTAAGAGTTTTTACAGTATCCAGTACTCTCGAATCTTTTGTAAATTTTCAAAGTTACAATCGTTTACAAATCTCTCAAATTTTAAAGTTAACTTATAACTATCCGCAAGTCTTTAAAGGAAAACTTAACACCAAACCTTATATCATACTTTGATGATCTTGAGACAACTTTTTCAACCAAAGTGAAACACACACAAAAATGATGGTAAGAGATTTGAATATTAAGACCTAAATCATTTCTCACTTGTTTTGAAGTATTAGAAGATTAAAAGAAATGTTGAACCGTGTATCTCTCTTTTGGAAACTTTTAGTGCTTGAGCACAACTTAGAGGGATGAAAACTTTGAACTTAAAAATATATATAGATGGCAAAAGAATGATGGAAGCACCCCTCCATTGGTCACTTTAGGGTGCTTTGGATTGTGAATCTTGACCTTTGGATTCTCTTGTTGAATCGTGATCCTTGCTAAGGCTATAGGGGCTTTTCGCGTTTTTTAAACTAATACGAAAATATCTGAAAAACAATTGTTAATAATAATAGGGATAAATGATTGTCTCAGATAAACTCTTGTATATTAAGGTGAAGGTCTTTAACTAAAAGTACATACATTATATATTGATATAGTCTGTAAACTTAAATAGATATAAACGTATAAATGTAAATGATAAACTTATAATAATAACCTCTATCTGACACCTGATAATAAGAAGAGAGATTTGCGCGATATTTATATGACTTTAAGAGTAACCTCTGTTAGAGACCTGATAATAAGAAAAGAAACACTGAGCACTACTGTACTATTTTACTATTAAAGTTAGGGTAATGCACCGCTCGACAATTGATCTGATTGGACAGAATCCATTGTCGAAGACTATGTTCCAGTATGCAGGCAAGTGATTCCTTAGCATGTCGAGGGTAGGTATAAAGGGTAGGAACGCTTTATCGAAAATGACAATCATATTTTGGTGAGCCCGTCAAAAAGAAAGTACCTCCCTGTACTATTGATTAGGAGTTTATTCCACTCCCTCGGTACCTCCAACATATCGCCTAGTGACCAATATTTGGTTGATGCTCAGGGATGAAAGAACCATAATGAGTGAGAGGGATGCGGACCTTGTATTGGATCGATTTAAAGACGATGGGGAGATCTATAAGTAAATAAAATATGCTTACTATATGATACGATATCATTAAATCGAATAATAATGAAATTTTTTGGACTAATAGTGGGTGCTGTCATGATTATTCTTCATTTGGTGATTCGATGACGTTCGATACTACCTACAAGAAAAATAAGTATCATTTGATGTTGGGAATATTTGTGCGGTCAATCACCATAAGAACACCGTCATCTTTGGTGCAGGGTTTCTATTTAGAGAAACCACTGAGTCTTTTACCATGCTCTTCGAGGAATTCTTGAAATGCATGAGAGTCTCATCGAAAATAATAATTACAGACCAAGGCCCGGAAATGAAGAGTGCATTGACGAAAGTAATGTCTACCAAATTTCTTAGATTGTACAAGTGGCACATAACACATGAGATAGGTGATAAACTTGGAAGAGTGGCCATGGACAAATTCCATGAGTTTTTAAATAATTCGGTTGATGAAATATCATTCGAAAGGGCATGGGATGGATGGGTCACAGTCTTACAGATAACAAGCTGGATGATAATCGGTGGTTGCAAGATATTTATATTATTTGTTTCAAATGATGTCCAATTTACCTAGCTCACCAAGTACTTTTTTGCGGGAATAAACATGACCCAAAGTAGCGAAGGTATGAATAGTATTATAAAAATGAGAATGAAATCACATTATACCTGTTTGGAACTGTTCCTTTTGAAAGTACGAACATGTTTGGGCTGCGTGAAAAAGAGAATGTACTTGATCATCAAGGGAGTTATGCCCCACAAGCTTTGCGTACACCACTAGGGTTCAGAAATATGTTGGTGAATTATACACAAACGAATTATTTTTTAGACTTACAAGATCAAGCCAAGATGATTCTGGATTATTTTCCGAGGGTTCAAATTAATGAGGCACGAAGTGTTGGGAAAAATAGCGTAATCTGAATGTGGTTGATTTTCTTTTCCTGTAGACTCAACAACAATCGCACGAATACAAACAGACAAATAAAAAAAAAACAGACTATCTATTATGTCTGTTTCAAGCCAACTCCATTAAGAATATCTTCATACATGACATCTCTTTACAAACCTCTGTAGTGACAATGTACTCAGACTCTGTTGTCGATAAAGAAATACACTTCTGCAATCTAAACTGCCAAGACACAACAACTCCCCTTCAAAGGTTAGAACAAAATCCGAAGTAGATCGCCGAGTATCAATATCTGTAGCATAGTTAGAATTTATGTAACCGGCCCACCATTATCTTTTTTATATTTTTCTTAAATAATCATATGTTGAGATGGCCGAGTTGGTCTAAGGCGCCAGATTAAGGTTCTGGTCCGAAAGGGCGTGGGTTCAAATCCCACTCTCAACATATTTTTTCTTTTTATTTATGTTGGCAATATTATCTATTTTTGTAGCGAAATGAAATATTATCTATTTTTGTAATATTTTTTAAATTCGCACATTAGGGTTTTGTTTATGAAAATTGATTGGTCTATCTTTTTTCCTCATTTTCTGAACTGCCATCGTATCTCAACCTTCAAATAACGTAAGAAGCAATATCCACCGTTCGATCTCACACACCCAAAAGTATATAACTTTTACGAGATCCAGTAACCCATCGACGGCGCGACGAAAACAAATCCAGATCGAGTTTAGGGTTTCTCACATTCCCGTTGCAAAATGGCGAGTCAAATGAGCAAGAAGAGAAAGGTTTTTTAATTTTTTTCATCGTCAGATCTGGTTTCTTGCTCCGTTTTCAGGATCTCACTTGCTTCCGTTTTCTTTCTCGCAGTTTGTCGCGGACGGAGTTTTCTTTGCAGAACTCAATGAGGTGCTTACGCGTGAATTGGCGGAGGACGGTTACTCTGGAGTTGAGGTCAGAGTAACTCCCATGCGCACGGAGATCATCATCCGTGCTACCCGCACACAGAACGTTCTCGGTAATGATTTGATAAAATATCATCTCGTTCTTCCTGATTTCAAACGTATTTCAAAGTTTTGGCTTATTTTGTTTTATGTTTTGATTTCGAAGGCGAGAAAGGTAGGAGGATCCGGGAGCTGACGTCTGTGGTGCAGAAAAGATTTAATTTTCCAGAGAACAGCGTTGAGCTTTATGCTGAGAAGGTTAACAACAGAGGGCTTTGCGCAACTGCTCAGGCAGAATCTCTCCGATACAAGCTTCTTGGAGGTCTTGCTGTACGCAGGTATTTTGTTCTTACCATATGTGTGTGATATGTCATTGCATTTTTTAGTGGTTTCTTCCGATTACTATTTTCAAATATAAATTTTTGATTGTTTTAGAATAACATTATGATTTATTTCTTTAATCTTTTATATTTGTGATAATATATTAATGGTTTATAAACACGTTATATATATATATATCTTGTTAACTCTAAACACTCCCACATGGTTTAAAAAAAGTATTAGAAGATAATTTCAAACACAATCTATTTTCTATGATAAAATCCAAAAAAACTCTGAACAGAAAAATATTATGTTGTAAATATTATCACAAGGGACTAAATGTCATCTGTGATGAATGGATGATGGACCCATAAAATAAATCATAAACAAATACAAACAAATAGATGGTTTATCATAAAATAAATCATAAATCAGGGAATAGGCTTCTTATTGCCAACTTTATGTCGGAAGTTGACTTTATTAATAGTTTGATGTTTTTCACATAATCAATAAAAATTCCCTTATTTTTTGTTTGTTTGATAGATTACAAGTCTTTTGCAGTCTTTTATCAGTGTTTTGCAGTCTTTGATCAATAGAAATTCCTTGTTCAGTCTTTTGCAGTTTTGTAGTTTGGAATATCTTCCTACATTTATTCACCATTGAAAAATAATTCTTGACACTTTCATTCTTTGCATTCTGCATCGATTACTGTTTTCTTCCTTGATTGTGGATATTTATACCTGGAGGTTTATTGTCGATTCATAGATTAATATGGAATTTGTCAGGCATCTTGTTTGATAATAATGTACATGAAGTTTGGAATATCTTCTGATATTATTAACCATTGAAAATAATTCTTGATATGTTCTTTCTTCTTTGTATTCTGCATCAATTACTGTTTTCTTTCTTGATGTGGATATTTATACCTGGAGCTTTATTATCGATGCATAGATTAATATGGAATTTGTCTGGGCTCTTGTTTCACAATAATGTACATGAAATTTGGAATATCTTCCGATATTTATTCACTATGCAAATATTTCATGTTCTTATTTTTGCACTCTGCATTATTTTTGTTTGTCTTGCTTGGATAGTTGATATTTGGTGGGTAGGTTATAGATTTTTTCAGGTATTTATGATCTTGTTTGGTCATTTTCCTGTGAGGGTTTACCGGTGTTCCATATACAAAATTTTAAATAAATTTTACATTGATACCTTATTTGGTTTTATTTTTGTGTATTTGACTTAAGTCTTAACATTCCTAATACATCTCAGTTATACTTTTCCAGGGCTTGTTATGGTGTATTGAGGTTTGTAATGGAAAGTGGTGCCAAGGGTTGTGAGGTGATTGTCAGTGGAAAGCTGAGAGCACAGCGTGCTAAGTCCATGAAATTTAAAGATGGTTATATGATATCTTCAGGACAACCTGTTAAAGAGTACATCGATTCTGCAGTAAGACATGTACTTCTAAGACAGGTGAATGAACGACAATATCTTATTTTGTAATTTAGAGAAGATGATCTTATCTTATTGACGAGGTATATTTTCAGGGTGTACTTGGTATCAAAGTGAAGATCATGTTGGATTGGGATCCGAAGGGTAAAATGGGTCCAATGACACCTCTGCCTGATATTGTGATTATTCATCCTCCAAAGGAAGAAGAGGAATATGGTAGGCCAGCAATATCGTCAATTCCAGTTGAAGTAGAGCAGCAACCCATAGCCATGCCCATCCCTGTCTGAGAGATGATGACACCCAGGTCTTAAACAATGGATACAAATAGTCAAATATGGTGTGTACTTTTGTTTCTTTTCTTTCAAACTATATTTCTGTTATTTTTCTACCCAGTTGACCTAGATGTGTTTTTTGAAAGTTATTTCTGTAATTTATTTGGATTTTGAACATTTATTTTCCAACTATACAAATTGTGTAGGTTTGGTTTCTTATGGTTTAACTTTATTCTTACATTAAACATGATTGAAATATGAAGAGATAAGTCTGATCAGTTTTGAATGTAGTTTTTCAATTTTTATAAGTTCAAATTTGATGAAATTTTTCAATGTTATCTTTTATAATGTTTTTATTCTTAAGCACTAATATAATTTTGCATTTTTAGTATAAATAATTTAATCATTTGAGAAAATAATGGTGAAAATATAATTAAGTTTTTACTTGTGTTTTTTGATTTTTGAAATTTTATTTTTTCCCCTCTAATTTAGTGTTATTTATTTTTTAATATAATTGTTCTTAGTCGTTAGATCGTTAATTCTGGTAATGAGAATGTACCAACATCACTCGTTTTATGATGGTTTCAAGACGATGTCAGTTTATTAAAACACTTAAAGCTCTGACTGATGTTTCATCCGAATAAATATAGAAATAGGGGGATTTTAATCATTTAATCTCCATTAATTTTGAAAATTGAAACAAAGATTGAAAAGATTCTTTTTGATAAGGTACTTAATCATAAATTAAAATATTTTTACAATGATAAAATTAAAATAAAAAACATAAGTTTAAAGCCAAATATAAGACATTGTAGTAGATTTAAAACAGACTTTGATTAGCCAGGGTTTCTTTCGCTTTTTTCAGGTTCCTCTATGTTTAGCATAGCAAGCATTCCAATGTTGATAAGTCATTGTTTCATTCTTGTATTTGTGTAATTTTTTGTAACGGTGTTTTTTAAATCCCCATTCTGTAATATGAATGATCTGTTTGATAATCATATCTTCACTTAGATAAACGTCAGTAGTTTTTCTTGTATTGCGTTTCTTTCATATGTTCCAACTAACTACTGATAAAAGTGTCCAATGAAAGTTCTATGAGTGTTGAAAGGTTGAGAAGATCTTAAAAGAAAAAAAAAACATTATCAGTTCTTGAGTTCCCTATAGAAAACCTGATTTTTTTTATGAGAAGTAGAAAAATTAACATGAAAAAAATTAATATGGTGAATAAAAGTGAATAGTAACTAGTAAGTATATGTGTATATTGGGTATTACATAATTTACATTAAATAAAATTCAGTACTTAATAAATAATGATATGTTTAGACCTTTTTTATTGATTTAATTAAAAAAAAATCTGATAATTTTTCATATTGTTACAATGTCAGTTGTTTAGGAATGAATCTAATATCCTAATTTGCACACGAATAAATTTAATAATATTTAGTACTTAATAAATCTCAGAATGTGCACACGAATTTGTAACATACATAAAGTTGGAACAAATCCATTATATATTTATTGATGGGATGGATAGAAAGTGAAAACTTAAGATTTCTAACATATGATAAAACGAATGTAATTGTAACTGAAGATGAAATAAATACTGAACATCCAAACGGCATTGTAGTCTATTTGGTCTTCAGCCTCTGCACATCAACCAATTGGTAAATGTCCCCTCGTCGCTGATTTCCAAGTGGAAGATTTGCTCTGTATATATGATAGATATATCGAACATGAGAACAAAATAAATTCGAATAAGATTATGTAAAAGCATCTGACCTTCTCTCTATTATAAATGAATAATCGATATCAGCTACAATAGTTTTCTCCTCATGTTCAGTAGTAGCAAGCACTTCTCCAAACTGTAAGGAAAAGCATGCCATGATAACTATCCCATTTTTCATAAAGCATTTGTTGTTCTATTTATTACTTACAGGACCAACAAGAGTCGAATGACCCCATGCAACATATCCTGAAGAAGTGTCTCTAGCAGGCGAGCAGGTTGCAACAAATAACTGACATAAAAAGAAATTTCGGTAACTAATTCAAGCCATGTCAATGGTATTTCACTGTTTTTCACTTGAGTAGTTGACTAATATACTGAAGCCCATATCAGATATCACAAATAAATTTGAAGTCAACCTCATCTACATTGAAAATTTAACCACTTGACATAATTTATAATTATGCACCACACTGCTTCTTCCTTTCAGTTTGATAGATGACATAAACCATGATGCGGTAATGTGAAAATAGGTAAATACCTGATTATCAACAGCCCTGTAAATAATAGAAAGAAAAATAAAATCCAATAAAATAAATATCGCTCATCATTAGCGAGGAAATAGCTAAAATTTATAAGACTTATGGAAAATGAACAGGACATGTGAAATTACCTTGCCCTTTGCAACAATTCCCAATGCAATGGACCCGTGGTCATGTTAAATGCCCCCGGGTAACATAGCAGATGAGCACCTGAAATAGTCAGGAGACAATAATATTCATCAGGGGAGGAAAATAAATTCGAACATGGAAGACCGAAGATAAACTGATCAAAATCGTCAAGAATAAATAAACTACGTGACGGTTTTTTTTGCTACGAGCACTAGGAAATAGTCAAATAGAGGTAATCACATGATTGCATACTAAGCAGATATTGATAAGTGAGTGAAATTAAGAATTATATATTAATGCTTTCTTGCTCAAACAGGTAAATGTAATTATGTAAGAATTTAAGTATTTAATTCAATAGTTCAACAGTAAACTAACAAATGAATATCAGCAAGCAAGCAATTAACAGACCGATCAAGTGCAGCTGAGCAAGTGGTTTCAGAATTCAGAAATACAAACAAACCTCTTGCTGCATACAGCATTGCTAGTTCTGGAAAACGAATATCATAACAGATTCCAATACCAATTCGGCCAACATCTGTTTAAGGCAACAAAACAATAAACAAAAATTTTAATTTAAATACATAAATCATAGAAAAATTACATCTGAATAGTGGAAAACTATACGACTTCTTTTCCCTTTTTATTTGAAGGACTTCATACAATTTAAAAGTTGCAAACCTGTGTCCACAATGGTAAGATTGTCTCCTGCTTTTAAAATGTCTGATTCCTTGAAGGTAATCTTCCCAGGAATATCAATGTCGAAGAGATGAATCTGTACAATTTTTGAAGAAATTCAATGTTGTTACGCAACAATCGGTCTTTATATAAAAACCTAACAACATGGTTGAAAAATAGTTGAATTTTATTGGTAAAAAAACAAATGTATGGAAAAAAATGAGGATTGAAAAAACAAAACATTTTTATTCGATACCACTTTAGACCCATGGTTTCCTTCTGAATTTTGGCACAGGCACAGCCATACAGTAGGTAGAAAACCAGAAACCAGAAATAATAAATCTATGGTTGCAAAAATTAAAAAAAATCTAGAACCAATCATTCACTTGTAACTGTTAATACAGTATTAAAATAACATTACCTTTTCAAATGGCATAAAAATATAAAAAAATCGCATACCTTTCTGTGCTTTCCTAGTATCTTTCCATCAGAACCAAATACACAGCATGTGTTGTACAGATTACTATCAGAACGTTCTGGTATTGAACCACCAACTATTGTAATCTTGTGGGTACATGCAACCTCAGACAACATAGAAATAGAAGGAGATGCACCGGTATCAATATCCTCAGCATACACTGGAAAATTTTCATTTGAATATGGAATATTCCATATTTCCTAACACATAGTAAAGAAATGATGTCACGGAAGAGTTTTAATACTTTAAGAAAGAAATCCAATTTCTAGATGGACATAAAACATTTAGTTTTTGGAGTGAAGATTGAGTTAGACTGGTTGCTTAAATATGGAATGATGCTTGAATTTATATGTACATAATGTCAGTAAAAATACACAACGAAATTAGCTCAACTGGTCACAGGAAGTAAGTCAGTAACTATTAAAATTGTTGATGGTCCAAGGTTCTATTCAAATTTTCATTTAATTTCCACCACGATGTAACCGGTGATATATTATGTGATTCTGATATATCACCCGAAGATAGATAAAAGTATTTTTACTTGTAAAAAGATACCATCCGTTATCAAAAAAAAAATCAGGAAAAGAACCAAAAACACAATTAAACAAAGCAAGTGTTAGAACTATACTAATAGATAATTTCATATATTAGTATATAGATTAGTAAACAAATAAATAACAGAAATTGTTAGTATGTTAGATGATAAACCAAGTAGGAGTTGTATATATAGAAACCTCCCAAATTCAATAAAGGGATGGCAACTTGTTCTTCCTCCCCAATTTCCAGATTGCATTGTTATGGTATCATTCGCCAGCTAGATTCTGGGGAGAATTAATCGTTTCGATCCTAGGAGCTGCTCTCCATCATCTTCGACAAACATCAGATCCTCTGCGCGATGACGTCTGGAGGTGTTGACACGAGAGTTCCGGCTGCAAAGCAAGCGCTCGGCGGCGACGTATTTGAGAAGATCATCATGGCCAAGCACTTCAAAACTGTAGCCCTATATCGCAATAACTATTTTGCATAGAGAGCCCAATTTGGGGCTAATGTCCGAGGATATGATCTGATGGGATATCTCACCGGAGACGTGAAACTAGATACTCCGGCGGCGATTAAACAAGATCAGATAATACTTGGATGGTTATTCTCGTTGATGACGGAATCTGTTCTCCCGGATGTCTCGGACTGTGACACATCGCATCAGGTATGGTTAAATTTTCAAATGGATTATGCATCCAACTCACGATCGCAGATAATGAGCCTACGACAGAAGCTGCAAAATCTGAAATTAGGGGGCAGATCGATTTCAGAATACTTAGCTGAAATCAATACTATATTGGAGGCATTAGCGATTGCGGGTGAGAAAATTAATGATACAGATTTAGTCATTCTTGTTCTAGCAGGAATGGGAAACGAATACGAAATGCTGGTACAGAACGTTAGTTCAAGACCTGATGAAGTTTCGTATAGAATGCTGAAAGCTAAGTTGACTGACATGGAGGTACGACAACAGCGATCCAGGCAGTTGAATCCTATAAGTGCCAATGTGGCTGAAAGCACGGATAAATCTGAAAAGAATTCAAAGAATAGTAAACTGGTGATGTGTCAAATTTGTTCAAAGAAAGGACACAATGCATTAAACTGTTTTAATAGAATAAATCTATCAAAATTTCCACCACAGCATAACAGGACTTTATCTCCTTCTGGGACTACGGGCAAGGTATCCGTGAACATGACGTATGAGGCCGGAACGTCGGTTTGGTATCCGGATTCCGGAGCGACAAATCATATAACTTATGAGGAGTCGAACATTCAAATTGCAAAAGTTTGCAATAGATCGATCAATACCGCGGATGGGCTCCCAATGAGCATCACACGTACGGGTACATTGGTATTTTCTTCAAATAACAGAAATTTTGTACTTAATGAATTGTTATTAGTCCCAACTGCAACTAAAAACTTATTATCTGTGAAGAAGTTCTGTAGTGATAATAAAGTTTCGATTGAATTTAATTCTCAGACCGTGAAGGTGAAAGATCTGGAATCGAAGAAGATATTATTCGTTGGCAAAGAAAGTAATGGGCTGTATGAATTACCCATTATGATGCGATCTGAAGTACAGGCTAATCAGGTGAACGAAGGACTGAATGCTGATGCGAGGACATGGCATTTACGCCTAGGACACTTACATGCTCGAGCAATGAAGAATCTTCATAGAAAGAGAATAATCAAAATTTCAGACGTAGATCATCTTAATAAAACTTGTGATGAATGTTGTATAAATAAAAGTCATAAATTGCAACATATTTTCAGAAGAACTGTATATTCCGATCCATTAGAATTGATTTTTACCGATATATGGGGACTGGCCCCGGAAAGCTCGATTGAAGGATATCGATATTATTTAAATTTTGTAGATGCTTCTACAAATTTTAATTGGGTATATCTTCTAAAAAGAAAGAGTGAGGTCAGTAAATGTTTCTCGGAATTCAAAGTGTTTGTCGAAAAACAATTCGGGAGATCTATCAAATCTATTCAAAGCGACAACGCAAAAGAATTTCTTAAACTCACAGAAATGTTGCGACAGAATGGGATTATTCACAGATTAAGTTGTCCACATACACATCCTCAAATGGGAAAGGTAAAACGCAGGCACCGGCACATAGTCGATACTGGGCTAGCTTTGTTAAAGCACGCCGGAATAGCTACAACGTATTGGGACTATGCTTTTATGGCTGTTGTGTACCTATATAATAGAAATCCCACAGTCATATTAGAACACCGATCACCGTATGAAGCATTGTACAAGCGATTACGTGGAATACGGGAAACTTCGAGTTTTTGGATCAAAGTGTTTTCCTAACTTACGTGCATACAGAAATAATAAGTTAGAAGATAAATCGACGTCGTTCTTGTTCATGGGTTATCCGGCTAACTTCGATGGATACATATGCATGAGTCCTAATGATGGGAGGATTGTTGTATCTAAAGATGTCAAATTCATTGAAGATGTATTCATAGTAGGAAAGAAAGACGACAAGTATGAAGATCATAATCGGGAACATCAATCTGTCAAAATTGGACAGAAATTGAACTATTCGAGTCAAAATTCAAATCCTGATGAAAACAATCAACAATCGACAGATACGGGGGATGGGGAGGTCATTCCATCTGATTCGGAAGACGAGGTGGTCATTCTATTTGAAAATTTTCGATTAGCTAATTCGGAAGATGAGGTGGTCATTCCGTCCGATCAACGTCGACCTATTACCAGAAAGGCAAATGACATTATCAAACCGAATCCACGATATGCACTTGCCATGGCAACATCTCAAAAGATAGCACCCAAATCGGTGAAAATTGCACTACAAAATCCAGAGTGGAAAGCGGCAATGCAAGAAGAATACGATGCCTTAATAAAGAATCAAACTTGGGAATTGGTGCCGAGGACAGCAGGCAACAATGTCATCAACAACTTATGGTTATTCAAGGTTAAAGAAAAATCAGATGGCACGGTCGAACGATTGAAGGCGAGATTGGTGGCAAACGGAATGTCTCAAATCGAGGGGAGAGACTATAACGAAACGTTCAGCCCAGTTGTAAAAGCGGTAACGATTCGCGTAGTCTTGACGATAGCTAGATCAAAGAATTGGGACATGCTACAGATCGACATAAGTAACGCATTTTTGCATGGCAAACTTGATGAAAGAATCCTAAATGCGGCAACCAATAGGATTCATGGATGAACGGAAACCGAATCATGTATGCTTGTTGAAAAGATCATTGTATGGGCTTAAACAATCTTCACGAATGTGGTTTATGCGTCTCAAGGATTTTCTACGCACAATGGGATTCCGAGCAAGCGAATCAGACGCATCTTTGTTCATACGGCATGATGAAGAAACGACTTATATTCTCGTCTACGTAGACGATATGGTCATTACAGGATCAAGCCCAACAAAGGTGAAACAATGTTTGAATGAATTGTCATTGGAATTTGCAGTTAGATCACTGGGAAAACTCGATTATTTTCTGGGCATAAGAGTGAGGGATCGAGATGATGGTTTATTTCTTGATCAACAACTCTACCTAACTAATTTGATAAAAAGGTGTAAATTTGACAATATTCGACCTGCGATAACCCCGATGGAAGCAAATATTGATTTACGAGGAGAAGGCAAGATATTGGAGAATCCCACCGAATATAGAAAGATTGTGGGATCACTTCAATACCTTACTTTGTCGAGGCCGGACATTGTATGCAAATTAGCTCAGTTCATGGAAAAGCCACTCGATATTCACTGGAACGCATTGAAACAAATGATGCGATACTTGGCTGGAACGCAAGAAATGGGATCATATTGAAGAAATTGCAAAACTTCAACATATCGGCATATTGCGATGCGGATTGGGCTTCAGACACTTTTGATCGTCGAAGTCACACGGGATACATGGTTTACATCGGGGAATCACTGATAACATGGTCTTCGAAGAAACAAAGCACGGTGTCAAGATCGAGCACGAAGTCTGAATTTAGGGCCATAACATCGACAACGGCAGAAATCGAATGGGTGGCGTCACTGTTGCATGAATTAGAAATTGAAATAAAAAATTACGAAGTGACAATCTGGGTGCAACCCAACTGGCGGCGAGTCCAGTATATCACACCAAAATCAAGCATGCTGCGCTAGATTTCAGATTCGTCAGGGAAAGGGTAGAAAAGAAAACCTTATCAGTAGTTCACATCTCAAATAAGTTTCAAAAATCTGATACGTTGACAAAAGCACTTCGATCATCTGGATTTCTGGAGCTCAGAGACAATCTCATCAGTTCACACTTCACACCGACAAGATTGAGGGGGCCTGTTAGAACTATACTAATAGATAATTTCATATATTAGTATATAGATTAGTAAACAAATAAATAACAGAAATTGTTAGTTTGTTAGATGATAAACCAAGTAGGAGTTGTATATATAGAAACCCCCCAAATTCAATAAAGGGATGGCAACTTGTTCTTCTTCCCCAATTTCCAGATTGCATTGTTAGCAAGATGAGGTAAAATACTAAAATTAAATAGTAAAAGACAGTGAGTGAACTCACAGGCAAAACAACAAGTTTGGCACCTTTATCTACAGCATCCACAATCGCCAAGCGAGCATTACGAATGTTCCTCTCCTTATCCGCAGTGACAGACAATTGGCAAAGCGCAATTTTGAACTAGAATATAAAAAAAAGGAGGGAAAAGACAATAAATCCATGTCTTAGGATTAAGAAAACTAATAATGAAAGGATCTAGATGAAATCATGAAACCAAAAACAAATACCTTGGAGAGCAGTGGAGTAGGCATGTTTACTGCTGGAGGAACCCTAGCATCCTCAGTCTTGTAAAATGGTGAATCCATGGAGGATGCAAGAATGGAGATCGATCTGGCGGAATGAGGACGTGATTTGATT
Organism: Zostera marina; assembly: GCA_001185155.1. NCBI lineage: Eukaryota > Viridiplantae > Streptophyta > Magnoliopsida > Alismatales > Zosteraceae > Zostera > Zostera marina. The sequence goes on from LFYR01000777.1 coordinate 184,473, forward strand.
TTGATCAAGGAAGATTTAGGGGAAAAGATTTTTGTTGATTTCAGTTTCGGCAACGAAGGGAACGAGGAGAATAATCGGGCAGCAGTTACCATGTTGTTGGACTATATTTTTTGGATAACAAATTGAACCCATGGGCAGTACCACTTACACTATGTAAACGAGTTCGGGTGACCCGGTTTATCAACCATCAAGTCATTGGTTCCAAACTAGGGGTGAGCGTGTCGAATATTCTCAACCATGAAACCCTATGGCAACGACTCGACCAAAGTATTTTTTACCCGATTTTTTGGGTCGAGTTTGGGTTTGACCCGAACCAAAACCAACCTACCCGATTCCGAAATTTTTTATAAAAAAATTATTAAATTATTAAAATATAAATAATTAATATAATTTTATATAAAACACCTTATAAAAAATTTAATATACATAATTATAAATTTTTCATCTTTTATAAACCTTAATTAGTTAATTTCATATCCTGAAATTTAAACCCTAATTTAATTTCCCTCTCCTCACCATCGCCGGATCTCTCCATCTCCACAAACCATTTTATTTGATTTTTATAAAATTATTTAATTATAATTTTCAAATTATTTAAACAACAAGATTTTTTATGCAAAATATTCATTTAATTTATTAAACCTGAACCCGACCAAACCCGACATCTAAATCAAGTTCGGGTCCGGGTTTAATATTTTTAACCTTCTCAGGTTTTAACCCGAACCCGAATTGAAAATTCAAGTCCGAGTCTAGGCAAACCTGAGGAAAACCCAACCCATACCCAATCAAACTTCAAAGTTTTAATATTAATTTATTTTTCATTTAATTGATTAAATATCTATTATCATTTCTTTTCTATATCTTTTATTCAAAATTCAATTTTTTAATTAGTCACAATAATTATTAAAAATTTGATGACTTTAAGATTCAATAACTATATACATGTATTTTTATTAATTTTTTAATACGATTTTAACGATGATATTGTAAAGATTTGATAATTTTAAAATACAATATAATTTATAATTGCCCATTTTATAACTGAAATAGCTAATTTTAAAATAGGGAAATATTCAGGTGCGTCGAACTTTGAATACACCACTGTGCGTCATCGTGATCAATAGTATTTAATCCAATGACTAAAATAATGTAATGCAAAAAATATTAACACATGTACGACGTAAAATAATATACTGCACAAGACATTAACACATTTACGACGTAAAATCGATCTAATGGACAATATTAATTTGATATACATATAGCATTCGCACTGTATGGCGCACCTGAAGTGCGGCCTTTTAAAATATATTACTAATCAACTCGATTCCAATTGATTTTTCTTGGGCAACCGATCCGATATTGGCTTAAATAAATTTCCTCCCTTTTAATCTGATTTGTTGTTAATTGCTTTAAAATAACTAACAAATTTAATACTATATTTGAAAGGATCATTTAGTATTTTAGATTGATTGCGAAAAACCCTAGATAGGGTTTTGGAAGTTCGCAGAAAGAAAAAGAGGAGAAGAGTTGGAAGAAAAGATGTGTGTCTAGGGTTTCTCTAAATGCCCTTTTATATTAAACATTGAGTTGGACCTATAACATGAATTGGGCTGAGACATGGTCTCTGGACCATTTAATATACATTATTAAATTACAATTGAAATTAAACTTAATTAACCCTAATTACTCTTCAGGGCTAGAGTTGCAACATAAGGATTTGCTTTCGATCATTGATCAGTAGCAAGTCTTTGACACCTGCAAGAAGATTAATCATCTAATTTCCATCTCTTTATTTTAACATATTGTTTCTCCAATCTATACCCTTTTCCATTGGTATTTTGGACATTTTCCCTCCTAATAATCCACATTCATTTATCAAGTTTGATGCATACTTCTTCATCTGTGATAGAAAGACTCTTTGATCTGAATGATCTACTTAGGTCCTTTATTTTGAAGCAATTTTGCAATTGAGATTTTAGTTATTTAATCTAAAATTCACAATTACCTATTACAATTATGTCATCTAGGGTATATGTAATTTTTTCATTCTATTCTCTTATGAATAGATAATAACCCTAGTTCGATAAACTATTGTCTTAAAACCTGTTTCAATCCATATATGGATTTCTTAAGTTTATACACTCTCAAATCTCCTTTTTCTAGTTATCTTAGAGGAGGATTTTAAGAATATATCTTCTTTTAATTCTCTATGAAAAAAACATTATTGACATCTAGTTGATGCAATTGTCACTCCTTCACTCATGCAATGGTTATAAGCACTCTTATTGTTGTTATTTTTGCAATCGGTGCAAAAGTTTGATTGAAATCAAAACCTTCAATTTGGGAATAGCTTTGAGCTACAATTCTTGTCTTGTACCTCTCAACTCCCTATCATTCCTTATTTATATTTTTTTATATATCTATTTTGACCCTATTAATTTTTTATTACTAGGTAGTTGAGTTAGATCCCATGTGTTTATTTTTTATTAGTACATTCATTTCATTTTGCATAGCTTCCACCCACATTGAGTCTGATGGTGTGTGTACAAAGAGAATAATTTTCTCACTCACTTGCACACTATCACTCATGTAAATGAACATATCTCTCTATTACAAGAGAAAGATCTTCAATGGTTCAAAATCTCATTCCCCCAACGGTCTTGAGGGTATTTATACCATCCCACGAGTCAGACCTCCTAACTGACTCGTGGGTCTTTGAATTGAGCTCGCGATCTCCGGGCATGTGGACCTGTGCGGTTCTTGACCCATTGGCTAGGCCATGGTACCAATAATACTCCCCCTCCCCCTTGAGGGGGGCCTGGTGGGTCTCACGGACCCTCAATGTCCACCCACCTCCTTTACTGCGCTCTTGTGAATTGTGCGCTTTTGTCTATAAAAGCTCGTATAGGGTCTTCCTTTACCGTCTCCTTTCTATCCTTGTGATGATGAGCTCGCAGGAGATCCTCAAGAAGTTTAGTCGGGAGGTGAAACACCAACACTCCGTTTGGACCAAGTGCCTGTTGTTGTCGGCAGATGACTTCCAATCCATCCCTGTGTTCGAGAGACAACAACTCAACTTTGTTATGATAGACGTGCATCGATGCCTGTCCCATCTCCATCGGGCCGAGCCCCCCGCTCTGGTCGTCTCTCCAGCTGCTACCGTCGTTGTTGTCGCAGCATCCAACTTCCACTTCTCTTTGCATACTATGCTCCCTGAGGCGTCCCCAACTGCTTCAGTCACCAATCGCCGACTCTCTCGGGGCTCTCGTGGGTAGACTCTCGTGTCATGTCGTGTCAACTTACGTTTCGTGTAATCGTGTTTTTAGAGGTAAACACTAAACCGACACTATTATTAATCGTGTTAAAACATTGAATGTGTCGTATTAAAATCGTGTCGTGTTTTTTTTATGAATCGTGTATGTTATTGCCATCCCTAGTCGTAGGTAGTCATCCCTCCCGACCATTGATTTGCGCCATTTCTTCTCGAGCCCACACAAGTCCGACCCGTAGAGGTGTTCGCCTCTTCAGGCAGATCTTTTGGCCCCTCTTCTTCCTCCTCTTTCTTTTTCTCTTTTTTTTTTTATATGTAATAATCGTAGCGTGCTTTTTATACGGCGTACTAGTTTAGAATTCATCCCACGTACTTTTTTTTTTGAAAGAAACATCCACACCCTTTACTTTTTTTGAATTTTATGTAAATATGTGTGTGCAACTCTCACACTCGCGTCGCCCGTAGACTAGATAGCTCAAATCCTACTTGGCCTTCGTAATTCACCCGCATGTCTGTCCCTAACTTCTTCCTTGGCCGGTCGTGCGTTGAGGTTGACCCGTACCCTTCGTTCATCCTGCTTCTTTCAGCGGAGGTCGGCCACTCGTGTTGGATGCCCTCGTTCGCCTTGTTTTTGAGATGTAGGGTTTCTGGGTCTGGTTTGACGTTACTCCCTGGTGCTCCCCTGCCCCAAGTCTGTATGTTACTGTCCTTAGGGTAATTCAATAACCTGATTACCCGATCCATACACGATGCATATCCACCCTCAGGGACCTTCACTTCCAAGACATCTGGCAGAGTGAGCGATCACCTGGGCTCGCTTTTCAGTCCGATGGCTTCCAAAAATAACCCGCAGTCCAATGTCATCGATGTCGGGATTAAGGACGCCTTCGCGAGGATATCACCTGACTTCCAGATCAGCCACAAGACACCCGGAAACACCCTGGCTTCCCACCCTCCGATCGGCTACATCGTCGTTTACACTCACTATGCCGACGTTGGCCTGATGTCCCCCCTCTCTTCCCTGATCCGGTCGGCGTTGTAAACATGTGGGGTTATGCTATCGCAATTCCCTCCGACATCCCTGAAATGCCTTATTTGCTTCGAGATATTGTGTCGGCCCTACGACGTACCACCAGATGGTCGTGACCACCGATGATAACAAGGTGCAAATCTCTACCCACTCCAAGTTTGGGCTTGTGAGTGGCCTACAAGACAGGGTTTACAACTGGCGGGACTGATACTTTTTTAATCTTGTGTTCGCTTACGGTGGTACAGTTGATTTCGAATTTACGTCGTCCACTCATTGGTACGAGCGATATCAAGACATCAACGAGGCCTTCATTGATGTCGAGAAGCACCGAGGCGTTGTGGCCGAAATGGCTGCCATGGCCGAACTTGAAACAACCAATCATACTTCCGAGATGAATAAAGTCTTCGAAAAATTCTGGTAGCGCGTGAAGGAGCAAAAGAAGACCACTCTCGTCGAGAGAAGATTGTGAAGCAGCGGGACTTCTGGAAGGGTGTCTTTCCTTTACTTGCCTTTCTTGTTTGCTTGGGCTTAAGTTTTGGACGTCTTGTGTTATCTGTCGGGTCTAATAGGCTATGAAGATTTCGAACGGCCTTTCGGTCTAGATCCGCTTGGCTTTTCGAGCGACCTAGACTTTTTCCCTTTTAGAGGTTTATGGCACGCTTGTTTTTTCCTCCTTCCTTTCATCAAAAGTTGGAATTTCCCCTTTACATTGCGATCCTCATTACATTGCGGCCAAGAAAAGAGACAATGTACTTTTCTAAATTGTTTGAGTGTCAGGTTCTTTCGATCTCTTATCCGTCCTCATACGCAAGACGAAAGATTCCCGAGGAGTATCTCTTACGGAAAACTTTCCTTTTGTTTGGTCCAATCTCGTTACCTTGGCGTTCGAAACTTCAACTCAAGATTCTCACAACAAAGATATTACAAAAAAGCATGAAAATAATCATGCTGATAAAACTAAAACTCAAATACCAGATTTAGATAAAATAAATGGAAATGGTGATGCAAAAATTATATCAACTAAAAATTAAAAACAAACAAAATTGGGTAGACTTGTGACAAAACCTAGGCATTTTAATGACTTCTATATATATGAGTGATGATTCACCAAAGAAAACCAAATCTCCACGAGTAATTATGTCTCATATTATAGAGTAAATAACCAACATAAGGAGTTTTTTAAACAAATCACTAGTCACACTGAACCAAATACATTCAATGAAGCATCAAATAATCCAAAATGGGTTGATGCAATGAAAAAAAAGATGGATGCACTCATCTCAAACAACACTTGGATCATGATTGAACTTTCCAAAGGAAAAAAATAGTAGGATCCAAGTGGACATATAAAATTAAATACAAACCCAATGGATAAATTGAAAGTTATAAAGCCAGACTAGTAGCCAAAGGCTTCTCTCAAAAGGAAAGATTTGATTTTTATGAAACTTTTGCACCTGTTGCAAAAATGACAACAGTAAGAGTTCTAATTGTCATTGCAGCACAAAAGAGGTGGGTTAACCACAAGGTCTGATCTGAGTTTTTCAGTACACTGGCTCAGCTAGTCCATGAGTGAACCAAAAAAGATTCACTTAAAACTTAAAAGCATTGTTCAAGCTAGGTATTAAGATACCTGAAGAGGGCACCAGGCCAGGGCATAATATACAAAAATAAAGAGGATATGAGCATTCATGTCTTCTGTGACTCTGATTGGACGGGCTGGTTGCCAATTAAATCAGTAGAAAGTCAGTCATTGGTTTCTGTATTATGATTGGAGAGTCAATAGTATCTTGAAAATCCAATAAACAAACAATAATATCCAGATTCTCATGTGAGGCAGAATATAGAACAATAGCTCAAACAACTTGTGAAGTGATATGGATTAATTCATCAATGATGAAAGAAATGAAAATTAAAACTAAAAACTAAACAATAGTATATTGTGATAATAAATCAGCAATCAATTTAGTTAATAACCTTGTCTTTCATAAAAGGACAAAACACATAGAGATTGATTGTCATTTTATTAGAGAATTTATCACCCAAGATATATTTGGACTAAGGCAAATTCAGCCTCTTTAAGTTTGGAATTATAAATATTTATTTCAGAGCTTGAGCAGGGAGTAAAGAAGTAATTAGGAGATAACATATGATATCGGTAATTTGGACTAATGTGTGAATAACTATTTATTTTACTCAGTGATTTAGTTAAACGTTTTGCTACAGTGAACTGATCTTGGAAATAGTTAAGTTATATGATTAACCCTAAAATTTCCCTTCACAATTTCTCGACGTCCGGCGAGCTTCTACTCGTGGACTCCACCCTGTTCTTCCACTCGACGGAAGAACCCATTTACCTTTTAACAAAAAAGAATGGCTGTAACTATAAGATCATTGCTTTGACTCACAATTCGAAACAATTTGATTAAAGATGAAATACTGGCAACCAGGGCAGCATTAGTTTCTATTTGTAAGTGTTTAGCCTCTTTGCACATCAACCAATTGGTAAATGTCCTCTCGCCGCTGAGTTCCAAGTGGAAGATTTGCTCTGCATATATGGAACATGAGAAGAGAATAAATTCTCACAGAAATAATTCAAATAAGATTCTGTAAAAGCATGTGACCTTCTCTCCATTATAAATGAATAATCGATATCAGCCATAATAGTTTTCTCCTCATGTTCAGTAGTAGCAAGTACTTCTCCGAACTGTATGGAAAAGTATTGTCATTAAAATTTAAAAAGTGCTATGATAACTATCTCCTTTTTCATAAAGCATTGCTTGTTCTATTTATTACTTACAGGACCAACAAGAGTCGAATGACCCCATGCAACATATCCTGAAGAAGTATCTCTAGCAGGCGAGCAGGTTGCAACAAATAACTGACAGCGTCATAGCAATTGACAAAGAGATTTGTTAGCTAATTCAAGTTATATCAATGGTATTTCACTGTTTCTCAAGTGACAAACTGAAACCTAGATTATATATCATGAATAAATTTGAAGTTAACCTTGATGAGGATCCGAAAATCCTACCAACGCTCGCGATGGTGCGAGCGGTTATTTTGGTCGGGCCGAAAGCTCTGGAGTCCACGAAAAACGCTCTACGTCAAGTATGGAGGGAGGAATCGGCGATTTCTCTGATGTTGTGCTCTGGAGGAGATTGAAACTGATGCCTTAGACCTCCCCTTGGGGTCCCTATTTATAGGTCTCCAAGGAGCGGGATCTAAGGCGGAGATCACGCCTGGCCATTAATGATGCGATCAATGGCGACAGGTTGTGTCCGTTACGCTACTGAAAGTCGGCGAGTTCCCTTAGTGACTCGGAGAGTTCATAGGTAAGCTCGGTGAGTGATCGAGGATGGCCTTTGTGGGCGACATCCGTGTATTACTCGGCGAGTTCCCATGAAGTCGACGAGTCCTTCTGGGAAGTCGACAACTTTTGCAGGAGGGTTTCAGGACATCGTGAAGACCTTAGTTTGGTGCTTCACATGAGCTTCCGGGGTTCCGGCATAAAGCAAGCATAACCCTAGTTTCGGTTGATGGTGATGACAAGTGTGCCATCCGTCATCAGCAGTACTCCCCCTGAAAAAGGGCAAGGAGTCTGTGATGGGCTTGTGTACCATCAAACCTCATCTACAATGACAATTTAACTACTTCATATAATTGTCAATCAAACAGTAGATTGATTATCACTCAGAACAATGCTCTCACTGTGGTAGACTATGATGGTGGCTACTCTATTACATTGTGGATAATAATAGAGCCTCAATGTTTTCAGTAACTACTTAATTATTTATAGAGTTTAATTAATTGGGATGGACCCAATTAATGACTGTAATTGATCCAATTATACACAGTCTCCACTCATAACTCCCAAATTACATAAACATAAATCTAACAATATTTTATAATTATGCACCACAATGCCTCTTCCTTTCAGTTTGATAGATGACATAAACCATGATGCGGATAATACGAAGATGGGTAAAAATACCTGATTATCAACAGCCCTGCAAATTAATAGAATAAAAACAAATGTCTCTGATCATTAGTGAGAAAATATGGCTAAATTTTACAAAACGTCTAGAAAATGAACAAGGCACGTGAAATTACCTTGTCCTTTGCAATATTTCCCAATACAATGAACCCGTGAACATTTCAAATGCCCCTGGATAACATAGCAAATGAGCACCTGAAATTGTCAAGAGACACTATAACCAATTATCAGAGGAAAAAAGAAGCATGGAAGACCAAAAATCTGATCAAAATATCAAGAATAAATACAAAATGTGATGGTTTTTTTTGCTACAGCCTACAAGCACTAAGAAATAGTAAAATAGAGACAATCATATGATTGCATACTAGAAAAGGCTTCCTATGAGCACCACCTATTAGTGCTCTCTGTGAGCTCCTCCAATCAGGTGATGCCAACTAAGCTGATTCATCATAGTGTTTTGAAAATTATTCCATATCCCGATACACTAAAGGTGGCGGCGTCACATCGATGAACAGCGCGGCAACAAGTGGACGGCTAGGATGAAGAGCTCACAAAGATCATAAAGAGAAGTGTCTACCAGAAGCTGACCCTATTTTCATAAACCACTTTCCACTGTTTTTTCCTGAAAAAAAAATAGTACAGACGATGCCTAAAAATAATACAATTTTAATGATTTTATATTTGAAATTCTTCCCTCCCTCTCTTCCACCCACCCACTCACACACACACACAACAATGGAGAGGAAGTAGGGATATTAACAAACTGAGCTTTGGGCTCGTTAAGTTTTTAGTCAGGCTCGATGCCTATTTCATAAAGCTCTCACTCGGCTCGAAGCTTGAGCTCGCAACTCTATAAACTCAAAAATTATTTTTGAATTTTAAAATTTAAATTTACAGTACCTACAGCTCAAACCTATCCTATAATCACTGAATCAAGACTTTTTTATGAATATTTATTGAAAATATATTATATACTATTACTATCAAGCCTAACAAGCTTACCGAGCCGAGCTCGATCTTGACTGTCCAAACCTGGGCTTGGCTTGTTAGGCTTACTCTAGCTCGGCTCTATAAGCTTGCGAGCCTGAGGTTCGAGCCAAAACTTGCAATCTTATGTGTAAGAATTACACTACAATTGTTGAGCAGTAAACTAACAAATTAATATTAGTAAGTCAGTAACAAACAGACCAACCAAATGAAAGTGGTATCAGAAAACCAAACAAACCTCTTACTGCATACAACCTTGCTAGTTCTGGAAAATTAATATCAAAACAGATTCCAATGCCAATTCGACCAACATCTGTCCAAGTCAACAAAGCAATAAAGGATAATTCTAATTTAAATGCATGTCGAGTTCTTTTCCTTCTTTATTCGAAAGGCTATATCACAATTTGCAAACCTGTGTCCACAACAGTAAGATTGTCTCCTGCTGTGAGATTATCCGATTCCTTGAAGGTAATCTTCCCAGGAATATCAATGTCAAAGAGATGAATCTGTACGATTTTTGTAGAAATACAACACTATTCCACATCAATCAGTCAATGCATAAAAACAGTACAACATGATTGACAAAACAATACACCCTTGAAATTATTTAATGCCAATAAGTGGACCAACCCGTTTACAAGATACATGGAATGCCGTAATCACTAGACACCGGTTGTGTTAGAACTTAGAACATGTGATTTTATGTTTGCACATAATCTGTTCGATGAAATGCCTGCCGAGTGTCGTTCTAGGACCCAGGATCGGTATATGGTCGTTGGCGTGGGACTACTGTAGGAACTATCTATTATCCATGGAGAGATATTGGTGGGATTCCGACGGAGTGAGGGAGATTGCGGTAATGGTGGGAGAGTTTGTTAGTCTGTGATCAGATCGGAAGGGTCTGAGGCAGAAAATCACAGAGATTGGGTATCGTTTTTTTTTATTTACCTTCAAGAGCAGCATTGCAATCACCACACCAGTACACCTTGGAGCCATCTAGCTTAGGGAGCAGTAGACCCTGGCTGCTTCTGGAGGCGACATCACCTTTCCTCCTCATTCGGCATACGCCATTCTTCCATCGTAGAATAAAAATATCGATTTTTCGGAACCCACAAAACCTCAGATGAGCCAAATACAAAGTACTCCTTTGATTGCGGAGAATGTTCCCCTTTTTCCTCTCAGGCAAGTACTGGAACGTCCTACCGGAGACGAAACTGTTCTCCGTCGTCGGCTCTCAGATCCATTGCTATGTGGCAACCTTGGGCCATTACTCAGATCCATTGCAGTGATTAACTATTAATCTCAGGATCGATTTGGTTAAAAAAAATATAGGAGGTATTTTTGATCTCCAAACCACATCTTTAGGTGGTGAGATCTGAAATTAACTTTATAATAAATCTATGGTAACAATGCAAACTGGTTTAGAATTAAAAAAATCTGGAACCAAACATGCATTTGTGTTAAACTGTTAATACAATATTAGAATAGGATTAACCTAATTTATGGAAATAATGCAAACTTGCAATAGAATTTAAAAATCTGGAACCAAATTAATCATGCATTTGTGTTAAGATATTAAAAAATTGCATACCTTTCTGTGCTTTCCTATTATCTTTCCATCAGAACCAAATACACAACATGTGTTGTAAATATGACTATCAGAACGTTCTGGTATTGAGCCACCAATTACTGTAATATTGTATCTACATGCAACCTCAGACAACATGGAAACAGAAGGAGATGCACCGGCATCAATATCCTCAGCATACACTGGAAAATTTTCATTTGAATATGGAATATTCCATATTTCCTAGAACAATGTAAAGATATGAAATGTTACAGTCTTACAGATCTGGAAGGAATTATTTTACTAGGGAAATACTTTTAAAGCTAGAGAAGTCCAATTTGCAGATGGATGGATCATGGATACATCTTGAATGATAGTATTTAATATGTAATATTTAGTTTTTTCAAGTACAGACTGATTGTTTGGATGTGGAATGATGCTTGAATTCATATGTACATAAAATTAATTATCAGGTCTAGAAATTTTGCACATTGATCAGTGAAAGCAACAGAAGGTGGTGAGTGAACTCACAGGCAATACAACAAGTTTGGCACCTTTATCTGCAGCATCTACAATCGCCATGCGAGCATTACGAATGTTCCTCTCCATATCCGCAGTGACAGACAATTGACAAAGCGCAATTTTGAACTAGAATATAAAAAAGAGGGAAAAGACAGTAAATCTATAGCAGTACGGTTTAGAAAACTGAGCGAGATCTAAGAGTGAAATCATGAAAACAAAAACAGATACCTTGGAGAGCCGTGGAGTAGACAGATCAATTGTTGGAGGAACCCTAGAATCCTCTTCCCTGTAAGGCGATGAAGCCATGGAGGATTCAAAAATGGAGATCAAATCGATCTGGCGGAATGAAGAAAATTAGGGATGATTTTAAAAAAAAATTATTTGAAATTTTTATCTAACCCCCTATATTTTTTTTACTTATATGAATAGTTCTATTTCCAAAATCGAGTGGAGTCGAATGAGATACTGCAGAGGATTGGAGATTTGGTGGAGTTGAATGATCGAAGCATCTTCCCTGGTTCGGATCTTGTTTTGCTACTTTTATCAATTCTTTCAGTGTCACATCTATGCTTGCTGAATTTGATTTTAATTCTCTCTTCCCCAATTTTCGACTTCTAGGTTTTTTTTTTAAATCTTCCGTATCGATTCTTGATTTTTTTTTATTGCGGTTTCGTAATTTCCGCCTTCCTCTTTCTCTCACGCACACAGAGATTTAGCAATTTTAAGCTTCAATTTTCTTTTTCCTTTTATTCTTCTCCATTTGCTAATCCCATATTTGTGATGACAAACTGACACTATAGAAACTCTTTGTTGTTTTTTTGTTCACAAAAGTAGTCAAGTGAAAAAAGTAGAGAGTCATGGAAGCTGTTGTGAACAAGCAGGATGTTGGACGAAACATTCCTAACAAGACTACAAATTTAAATCCGAATGCTTCTGAGTTTGTTCCTTCTTCAGTTGGATTATTGGGTGGAAGCAGAAGCAATGATGCAGAAATAAAAAATAATGACTTCTTTGGTACATCTTGGGAACCAACTCAAAATTTCTCAGCTTCCAATGGATTGAATGTTTATGATCATGAGTATTGGTCCCACCAATTTCCTAATGATATTTCGCCAGACTTTGAGATTACAGGAGAAGATGATTTGTGCATGCCTCACGACCTATCTCTCTCTGGGCTGTATATCGATGATGGAATTGAAGCTTCGCAATTTGGCACTTCTGGAGGCAGCATTGATCATACTTTAGCTAGTTTCACAGAGAATGCTTATTGTGGAGATCCCAATGTTGATGAAGGGACGAGCTATGATTCGATGAACCATGTGGATTTTTTGGCATCTCAATTCCCTAACTATTCTGCTGCGAGCCTTGCGGAATTATATTTTGCAAATGGATATGATTTAAATTTGACAATTGAAATCCTTGCTCAGCTTGAGGTATGCTTCTATTTTAAATTGAAAAGATCTTTTAGACTTCTACCATTAAGATCTAAAATCGAAATTATAAATACAAATTGAAGCTTGAGATTGACACTGAACTAATAATTTAACAAATTGTAGGATTATAATCTAAGTTACGTAATAATAATCTCCTTAATTTTGGACTAATAATATTACAAATTTAGACTATGTCCATTGTTTTTTGTGAATTCTTGAAATGACAACGAATTTGGCAAATAATATATTATTTTGTTGATAATTTAATATCAAACATGCTTGTAGTTGTTACCTTTTGTTGATTTAGACTGTATTGTTTGTTATTTCGATTTTTTTTACATATTGAAAAATGGTTTTAGACTTTAGTGACCACTGCGAGATTTTAAATGAATCATGCAAATTAAACAGAGATGCAACACTTTGGAAATCTCCTCTCTATTTATATAGAATCTTTTGTTGGGACTTGGGTTTAGTGTGGTAAATTTATGGCCTTGACATTATTGTTGATTTAACACGGTTAGCTTACCATGTTAAATCAAAAGGGGTTTTCATCAGAGGAGAAGGGTGGAGAACTCGGGCGATGACAGATTTAGAGATGGTGAGTGGAAATGAGGGAAAGGTGGTGAGTGTATCATTGTATCAGGAGTAGATGTGCAATTCATCCCTTTGCCTAATCAAGAAAAAAAATTCACCCCTTTGCAGCTTTGTGTAGCATTGGGGTATAAAAAAGAGGAAGAAGAATAAAGGGGGGGGAGGGAAATTTTTGGTGGTAAATTTTCACCGCCGCAACACCAGTTTGGTGTGGAGCATCATGTCAGAACTGGTGTGTGTGTGTAAAACTTTCATTATTCAATACTCATAGCTTCACATATTTTACATTATCAATTTATTAAATCTGTTACTAATGAATACTTTTTAAACCACAGATTCAAGTTGAAGTTGGTTCTAAACAAGAACTTCAATCGAAGCCGTCAGACCGTGCTGTAAACCTCAATCCATTGGATTTTCCTGCCCTTCCAACGTCGTCTGATGGGAGGAACATTGGTATATCAAAATGCATTGGGGATGACACGAAAGTAGCTTCTGATACATACAAACTTTTTGATAATGGGACTTTTTCTTTATTTAATGTGAGTTCAACTTCGGCATCATCTAGAGATGTTTCAGATTTTGCTTCGGCTGTCCGAAAAATTCCATCTCGGGATTTTGAACATTCAAAGAATACAAAAAATGCATCCACCTTTACATGTGCCAATCCAATTAGAAACTCGCAAAATTCGCACAGCTCGTATATTGGGAATGGAAAATCAGTTGGTATGGATAAAATGCAAAATAGTCGTCCCACAAGTCGTGCAAATGCCTCCTGGCTTAAAACAGGAGATGCAGTCGGTAATTATTTTTGGTTTGGTTTCTTCCAACTTTTATGATTTCTGTAGTTGTGGTCATTTTTTCTTTGTGATGATTTTATAATCATTGTTTATTTTAGAACACTTGCTCTTTATGTTTGAATTTTGATTACACACTTTGTAATCAAGCTTGTGTAATCCTAACTTGCTGTGATGTCAGGTAATATGTATTCAGAATCAAGAGAGGAAGCTCGTGATCTTGCTCGGGTTCGTAATGCATACTTTGAACAGGTAAGATAGTGTTTTTTGTAATCTTGCATCTTATTATTTTAAAGTGGGGACATTTATTAATTTATCTATGCTTTATTGCTTTTTCAGATTTTTTTTTTGTAAAATGGAGATGTATAAGTGTGACTCTTTTGTTTTGTCAACTTTGTAATTGAATTACTAACATTTTCAGTCTTGGAGGATTTCTTGTTCATAAAATATGGGTAAATCATGATACTTTTTTTGAAATGTTTTTTTCTGATCTGTTCAGATTTTAAAAGCCATTTGTAGAAAGATTGGATTTAACTTCTAATTGATATGTCGCTTTTTATAATTATAATTCCAAATTTCGAAATTCCAATACCATAACATTACTTTATACCAGATTTTCAGATTAGTAAAACCCCACTTATGTGATTATAAGAATAGAATAAAGATCTTGGGGTAGCTATAATTCACCTATTATTTAAGTGGTGTGGAGATTTAAAAATATCTAATTTTATAATCTCCAACTTAATTGATGATGGAAATTATATCGACTGCAGCAGATTTCTTGCCTATAAGATTAAGGTTTCTCTTTCTCTGCAATCTCTTGCTGATGCCTGATTGTGATATTTTTGAGTTTAGGGATTCAAAGTTCAAACCTCATGGACTTTAATTAACCTTCCACATTTAATTAATCCACTAATTAATTGACTTTAATTAAACCAAATGGATATGCTATGCAGACTCCAGTAGTATGAAGAGTGGTGTGTGTATTTTTCTCTCTCTTTATCCTGTAAACACATATCCATTTTGCTCTGCTGGGAGATATCAGAGTGGAATAGTGGACGATGTCGTAGAAGCCATACAGACGTTCTCCCTGAAATCCAGTTCTGGGTCTACACTGGGCTGCTCTTGGCTGTTCTGTCTGGCACATTTGGCAAAGAGAAATAGGAGGCTGAAACAACATACTTGAAGCCCCTGAAGTGTTCGCTGGAGAGATATACAATTATACATAGAGATCTGAGCCTCTTTGATTTTAAGGTCTATAAGAAACCCAATCAGTCTGTGATTATTGAGGCCAAGCACTTATTTTCTGGGAGTCGTCTAATACCTTAAGGCACCACCGCATCAATCAGCAATCATTTAATTGTTATTGGCATAGCTTATAAGTATAATAGCAATAAGCTAGTAGCTTATCTTCCTAATCAAGAGTTTGCTCTTATTATTTATGACAATAGAATTATACATTTATAATAAAAGATATCTATTTTGTTTTGCAGGCTAGACTGTCTTATCTGGTGGGCAACAAAGCTTTGGCAAAGGAACTAAGTGTGAAGGGTCAGTTATACAACATGCAAATGAAAGCAGCCCACGAAAAAGCTAGAGAGGCCATTTATAAACAGAGGTACACATATGGCATAATTCCGTGAATTAAGATGTTTTCATGTATTAAAAGTATTTATATTGAGTTGGGAAACTAATTGTTATAACTGAAATATAAGTATAGAAATTTTGACATGATTATTGTGTTATTACTTTAACTCTTTCAGAAACCCAAATTCTCCAGTAGTCCAAGGCAAAGTTGTTGGGAAGGATCCTCTGATTGACCTTCATGGGTTACATGTTAACGAGGCCATACACATTCTAAAACAAGAAATAAGCATGCTGAGAAAAAAAGCAAGATCCGGTGGGTGTCCATTACAAGCTCAGGTATGTGTTGGCACAGGTCATCACACGAAGGGTTCTCGTACTCCGGCAAGGCTTCCGGTAGCCGTTGAACGTTATTTGGCTGAAGAAGGTGTTGAGTATTCTGAACCTCAACCAGGTTTATTTCGGATGGTTGTAAAGTGAGGAGTAGTGAATATTCAGTCTTTAAAATTTGATGATTGATGTATAATGTATTGAATTAAAATGTAAATAAAGATAATTGTTTTGATTTTTTTTATAGATGGAATGGAAATTATGGATTCTATATTTTTATCTCAAGTAGGGATGGGCATGGGTTCTAGGCTGACCTGAATCTGTTCTACTGGAAGAGGTTTCGTGATGGAAAAGCCTGCCCGATCGGCAGCGGCGAAACCATAAATTTTTTCATGAATTAATCTTCAACTTCTTTACCATTAGCATTTTACATTTGAGGTTTAAAATTAAAAATTAGAAATTTAGGAAATATTATAAAGTTAAAATGGAGGGGGTTAAATATAATTTTTTCATGGATATATTTTAAATATAAACTTATGTATTTAATATATTATATAGGATTATTTATATAAATTATACTACATAAAATATTATATAAGCTTTAAATACAATTTACCCTGGGTATGGGTATTGTCTGGGGCAAGGATTTCAATCCCCATCCCCGTACCCGGAAATGGTCAGGGATTTCGGTCGGGGACTGGAATTTTCCTACTTCGGGTAGGAAAATCCTCCCCGTACGTACTCACTCGTCCTGGTCCGGGGGGACGGGGAATATCACTCCTATTGACTAGGGGTGTAAATAGGTCGAATCTAGACTGGTTGGTTTGGACCCGGAGCCATAAAGTTGGTCTAGGTTTGGATCTGGTTCAGAAGGAAAATATCTGGACCGGACCCAACCTACTAGATCTACAAAAAAATTTGGGTCTGGCTAATCTAAATCTGAACTTTTACCTGTAAAAGTATACAAAAAATTAAGTTCAAAATATTATTTAATAGTTTAAGTTTTTAAATATTTAATTAGTTGTGAGTCAATTAATCATATAATAATACTTAAAAAATCCACATTCAAACTAAATTAATTATTCATTCTAACATTTTTAACATTTCACAATCTCACCTAAGGTTGAAGATAATATAAGTTGAAATTTTAAAAATCTTTGGATACTTTTATATATAAAATCTTAAAGTTGAAAATAATATAGATGCGACTGCATAGTACTGAAATGGATGACCTCTGGAAAAAGTCTTCTTGTTGCATCTCTTTCATTTTTGCTTCAAAAAAAATATATTATCTGATCTGATCATATATAGCAAGACGCTAATTTTCAGGCGTGTCGTACGTCGGTGCGTCAAAATACGTCGTTTGCATCATGTCAATTAATTTTTAATCCAATAGCTAAAATAATGTATTGCACAAGACACTAATACATGTACAACGAAAAAAAATGTACAACAAAAGAGACTAACTCATGTACGACAAAATGTCAATCTAATGGTCAGGATTTTTTGAACGCATTGAAATTTGACGCACGAAAAACTTACCCTATAACAAGATGAAGATATCTTATAATTTGGGTAATTTTTTTATTTTATCTATCATATTACTTATAAAATATATTTGCAAACCCCTTTTTAGTTTAAACATTTATGAATTTTAAAAACAAATTTATGCTAAATATTTATGATTTTTTTTATATTTTAAAGGTTTAAGTTTTAAATATTTAGTTTTATGTATATTTTAATTTATATTATCTTTATATTTTTTTTCTGATTTCAAAAAATTATAATTTTATATTATTAAAATATAATATAGGGGTTTATTTATAAATAACTTTCGGATATCAGGTAAAATACATTAGTCATTACCCGATTTGATTGAGTAAAATAAAGTTTGGGTGTAGAAAAAAAACTCTTTGGTAAAATAAAGTCAAAACTATTAATCTCAACCATACCTTACCCGATGTGATGTTATCGGATTTGGGTATTCTATGCTTAGACTCTTTTTGCATATTTTTTTTGTTTTGTTAAGATTACTTTGGTATTAAATAAAAGAGTTTTTATAACATAACTAACTAGACTAATTACCTACCTAATTACTTCCCTAGTCGCCCGGCAGTTAGCCGGAGCTAACCCCGTCATCCTCATGGATGAGCATCAGTAATGCATCCCATTGGAGTAATGCAAACTATTCATTCCCACTTTTGTTCCTTCGCTTGTACCTTCCCTCCTCGAACCCAATCTCTGCCATCTTGATACTTCGTTTTAGTACCTCCTGTTCAGTGTCGGCTCTGCCCTGCAGTCTATACTGATTGCGCTGCTTCCATATTTGGAAGAGCACGATACCTAGGATGTTCCACTGCAATCCCCAAGCTGGTGACCCAATCGTAATCTTATTTATTTCTCGCGCAGCGTCCTCAAACGAGTTGATCGTTCCTGCAGCAATCAGTGACCCCGAAGCTTCAAATGCTCCCCTGAGCACACGTTTCGCGAAAACGCATCCGAAGAACAGATGGTCAGTCGACTCAATGCTGCTATCACACAGCTCGCATTCGCCGGTGATTGCCATTCCTCTATTTATTAACCTATCCTTTGTGGGCAAGTTATGCCATCGAATTCTCCACAAATTCAGAGCAACCTTTCCGATTTTGATCGCCCAAATCCCCTTCGCCAGCTCATCTTTTGGGTAATTAGGCCTAAGTGTTTCAGCGGCGTTCTTCATCGAGCTTCCCCCCCTTTACCAATCTAGACATTTGAGTTATTAGCTTGCAACTGCGCACATTTCGCGATCTGTTCCTTGTTTCGGAGCGTCGCCTTCCACATTGAGTCCCCCTGCTTCTGCTGAATCAGATGCATTGGCTTCATTTTAACATACCTCTTCCGCATCCATTCACACCAGATCCCTTCTCCTTCCCATAATCTACATGCTCTGTCGACAATTGCAGCGGCTTGGGTTAAGTTATAGTCGCGCATCCCCATCCCCCCTTGCTGCCTCGTTCTTACCATGTTCTTCCAGGCCACTTCTTTTTGGTTCCCCTAAATAAATTTATATGTTACGGATTGAATTGCTGCTAATGCAGCCTGGGGGATAATGTTGCTCTGAACCAAATATCCAAATTTCCCATGAAAAATCCAGTCGACTAACTGAACTCTCCCCATATACGATAATTTTTTCTCGTAAGCAACCCTCTTAGCTCTGCCAATAATTTATCGCAGTCCTTGTACTTCACCATCTTCCCTGTTAGCGGCGTCCCAAGGTATCTGATCGGCAATTCCCCAACTTGGAATCCCAAAATTGCTGCTAATTCCACTCTGTCCATTACTCTTTTAGAGAAAATCTCCAAACTCTTCTCTCCATTGATTTTTAGCCCCGAGAATGTCGAGAACTCATCGAGCACCTCGCGGATAGCACGAATTGATTTACTCGACGCCCTACAGAAGAAGACTATATCATCCGCAAATGCCAGATGACTTTCTACGACCACTCCACCCGATGTATATAGTTCTATTTTCCTCTCTTGGACTGCCACCCCAACCAATCTCGACAGATAATCAGTCACCATTGCAAACAGGAGGGGAGATAATGGATCTCCTTGCCGGAGTCCTCTTGTGGGCTTTATAATTGTAGTAGGCGAGCCTTCAACTAATACCGATATCGACGACGCCGTCACACAAGACATTACCAGTCGGCAGAAATCCTCATCTATTCCCATCAATTCCATCACGACCTCTATGGCGTCCCATTGGAGGGTGTCAAGCACCTTAGAGAAGTCTATGGTTATGCATGCGCGCCTTGAAGTTCCTTTACAGTTGAATGCTTGAATAAATTCCTGCGCTAAGCCTATAGCATCAGTGATCCTTCTACCCTTCACGAATGCTGTCTGATTTGGGCTTACTAGTCCCGGTAGAATGGCCGCTAACCTTGAGGCTAGGATCTTCGAGAAGACCTTATAAGCAACCCCCAGGCATGAAATCGGCCGATAATCCTCTAATCTCTCTGGGGATTCCTTCTTTGGTATGAGAGTTAGCACTGCTAAATTTAGTGAAGTCGGCATTCTCTTGGTGTTGAAAAATTGTAGTATGGCTGAGGTGAAATCCACTTTCATCACATTCCAGTGGCGCAAAATGAATTCCACTGTTAGGCCGTCCATCCCCGGCGCCTTCCCCTTAGGCATACTACTGATCGCCTCCCATATTTCCTCGCCACTAGGGAATGCTCTCAGCCTCGCGTTCATTTCTGCAGATGGTGTGCTTGGAATTTGGATGTTTAAATTCGGGAGGGGCGCAGGTCTTTCCTCAGCCGAGTACAGGGCAGTAAAATAATCGACTGTTCTCTGTTTCATCTCAGCCAGCGAATTAGTCTGCTTGCCGTCAGCATCAAGCGTGCCCATCACCGAATTCTTCACGTACCTGACCTTGATCGCGCACGCGAAAAACTTGGTCCCCTTGTCTCCCTACGTTAACCAGTTAATGTGGGTGCGTTGTTGTAAATCCAACAACTCTCTATGTTGATATTCAATGAGCTTGACCTTCAAGTTCCTGCAAGAGATCTGGAGAGCCTGATTGGATGGATCCGTTTGCAATCTAGAGGCCTCAGAGTGCAGCTCTGCCGCTATCCTTCTAGAGGACTCGTTTCTCTGTCTCAATAGTTGCGCCCAATACTTCCCCATAATTCTCACAGCTTTGATTTTCCGATGTAAAACATACATTGGGGAGCCTTTCACATTCATAGCCCATACTCTCCTAAATTCCGCATTGAATCCACCATCCCTGAGCCAGCTGTTCAGAAACTTGAACGGAGTTGTCCCCCTGTCAGACTTAGTGAGTTGCAAAAGCAGAGCAGCATGGTCACTTGATGTGACCATGATCAGCCTTGGCCGCGTTTGAGGCCAACGCGTTATCCGGTTATTGTTCCCTAATGCTCTATCCAACTTCGATCGTGTGTGCTGCGCGCCAGAGCCATTCGACCAAGTAAATTCTCCCCCGATCGCTTGGAGTTCTGTGAACCCATCGATTGCAGTTTCAAACTCCTCTGCACCAGCCCTATCAAATGCTCCTCGTCCTTCCCTTTCTGAAGGGTGGCGTATTTCATTAAAATCACCAATGATCAATCAGTCATTGGATTGCGAGATCGCCCGGGCCGCACCTATTTCATCCCATAGTGGTCTTCTTTTGTTTACTAACCGCTCTCCATAAACCACTATAAGGTCAAACGAATATCCCCCAACATTGAGTAACCTAGCATGGATCAGCTGTTTATTCTCCTTTAGGATCGTCAGGGTCCACTGATGCTTCTTCCATCCCATCCATATCGAATTCCTTCTTTTTGCATATTTGCATTTGCTAAATTTTATAATTCAATAATAATAAATTTAAAAGTTAGATTTCCTAGACCGTGACTCCCTAATCCCTATTGCATATTGGTAAATTCCCTAGGTAAATAAATTATTTTTTTAATGAAATTCGATAATATTGTAAAATTAAATCACTATAAATTTCATTTACACGTAAATATTCATTCCAGATATTTGTTCTGGCTTATGATTTAAGAATATATGAAGGTGATGGACTATTGTTTGTAGGTGTTTGACTCAAGTGAAGAAATTCTTTGAGCAAAATATTCTGGACGATATCGTCGATAGAGAATTGGCTCTCATTAGAAGGTGTTGTTGGCCGGCCGTTCACCTCTCTCAAGTGCGCGCATTGTCTTACTGGTTTGATATGGGTCTTTTACACTTACAGCTCTTGCACATCACCTTCATATGAAATAGTCCAAAAATCAATTTTTTTCCTTCTGTTTATTAGTTTCATCTCTGTCCAAAATTAATTTCCATGTTGTGTCTCAATCACCACGCCATTTTGATTTCCCCCGTTGATCGCTCTGTTCATATTTCGCTTTCATCTGTTTAATAATAATTTCTAAAGTTGCTTCCTGTTGT
Source organism: Zostera marina (assembly GCA_001185155.1). NCBI lineage: Eukaryota > Viridiplantae > Streptophyta > Magnoliopsida > Alismatales > Zosteraceae > Zostera > Zostera marina. Next base: position 206,515 of record LFYR01000777.1, read on the forward strand.
TCCATTGTGTCGCAAATGGGCGTACCTCTTGTTTCCGGCGAGAAAATAACGGGCAACCTGCTAAATCCGATAATGAGTCCAAAAACGCCGAAGGACCAGAAAACCCCATCGGATTTCCCAACTGCAACCATTATCGGCGAAAACATCATAATACAATCTAATGTCGATTTTTTTAATCTTTTTGATCGAAAAAGTTGTGAACAAATCTATTTTTATAGTACGAGGATTAAACTTAGAAGCTACTCTAGAACATCTTAAAAGTACTCAATAGACTTTCCATTAATACAACATTCTTTTCGACTTGAAGCATCAAACTTAGCTAAAATATGCACTAGTTTAAGTGAGTGAAGTTCAAGAAATGAAAGATCAAGTATGAGATTCATTGTTAACCCATGTTTGCTTGCGTTCAAATTTTTGGTTTGACGCTCAAAAAATCCTCCATCCTTAAATTTAGTCCTACAAATTCGAAATTTCATATGCACCCAATTTTAGACCTCGGCGCAAAAGTGATAGAGGTGATCGCGTACGGAGTATATAGGTTAGTGATAACCCTAATGATGAAGAAGGAAGAAACTATCATCTTTTTTTTTTTTTTTCAGTTGTCTGTCATGACGATTTTTTTTGATAACGGAGGGTATCTCTCTACAAATATAGAACTGTCAACCTCCGGATGATATACTAAAACCACATAATATATCATCGGGCAAATTTAAATAAAAATGTACAAAATAAGATTCGAATTCTGAATCTCAGAAACCTTAATAGTTCCTAACTCTAACCCATCCATGGCGAACACTCATCCAACTTTTTGTAATCGGCCTAAGACGATCGCCGGAGGTCCTCGCTGACGTAAAAAGGTTGCTAGCTGCTTGAAACAGAAACGTATGAAGAAGAGTTAGGTGAAGAAACGGAAGAAGTAGAACAAATGGAGAAGGAGAACACAGATAGTGAAGAGCCAAGTTAATCGTTACATATTCGCAGCAATAAAAGGTGCCGCAATATCACAGGCGATGAATATCTCATGATCCATAACAACCGCCTGTAAATCCATAAAAGTCATCTCATGATCAAAGTGCATGGTCATATCAGTAGAGAATTTGGCATATTCCGGTCCAAGGCCTCCAACAATAACAGTAAGAACTACATCTAACTCCTTTACGACTTCTCCAACAACACATAGCTCATCCAACAACTTCCGGACGTGATCGATGTAGGAAGCCATCGTCATGGTACCCTTCTTTACAGAGAGAAACTGACGCCTCGGAAGCAAGATTCACGTCGCTGAGCTGGAGGAATAGAGAGTTGCAAAAGGCCTTCCAAAACTCAGACGATATGGCAATTATGGCTCGCCACTTGAGGTAGAATATTGGGTGAAAGGGTTGCAAATATATAATCAACCGAGGAGGAGCTGGTCTTGCCTAAGAAAGATTGACGTACTTGTCATTAAGGTCAACCTTCCCCTCAACAAATCGCAACAAATCCGTCCCGCCTAAGACCCCCAAGACCTGTGCTTTCCAGGAGACGTAATTGTCTCGTTGCAGAGTGACGAACTCTAATTTCTTGGTATGAAAAGGGAGCTTATCATCGACGATCGTCATCTTCGTTTCACAGTAGAAGTAGCGGATGCAGGTGAGGTCACCTAAGAATCGTTTGGCGAAGATACCATATCAAAGAAAGGTGGATTGAAGAATTCTTGGGAAAAGAATGGGAGGTGGCAGACTGATCGAGACATCGTCTACGATTGTAGGAGAATGAAATTAATTGGGAAGAAGCTCTCCCATGGATTTATGAGCGGTCAAGATTGGATGGACTCATAGAGAGCACATGAAAGAGATGTTCATTAAAAGTGTTCATTGTAAATTATTCAAGAAAAAAAGAAATAACTAGTGATACTACTACTTAGTGAAGTTTCATAAAATGCTAGTTTTTGTTTTAAATTTACAACAAAATCCTTAAACACTAGCTTTGTTTTTAGCTTATACTCTGATACCATGTTGAAAATGATCGAGGATGAGATTTATAGGAGATAGGATAAGAGCTTGAATATAATATAGTGAAAACATATGGTGTGTGGGCTCGTGCTAGGGTACTCACACACACAATTTTCTAATATTACTATTCCAGGTAACCGATCCCCCTCCCTGTTGCACCATGCATGGGAGGTATTTATAACTATCTGCTATAGGGCCTAATGGGCCTAGCAGACCTGTCTGGTCCGGGGCCCGACTCGACGAGCCCTGGTACCAACAATTAATTTATGACACAAAATGCAAAAATATATGTTGAGAACTAATATGTGAAAAGAGTCTATATATATTCAGAAATTCTAACCATATATTTTTAAGGTGATTTTTATAAAATAAAATAAAAAGAATACAAAAGATAAAAGAAAACATAAAGATAAACGAAAAAAACTGAAAACATAACGTGAATCTTCATCGTGACGATCGATGACCAACTTCGAAGCGCATTTCCATGTTGAAATCGGCTAATAGTCCCTCCAGCCTAAATCTGTGGACCTTTTAGAACCTCTAGAGTTTTGATACTTGTCTTCACTGTATGAGTCATAACTTTTACACCAGGCGTGTGCTTGTCGACGTGAGCTGGAGACGACAGGGTTGGCCCGAGATCATTGGTAGTGGTTCTTAATTTGGAACTTCTCACAACAGAATCTATCCATCCTCGCAACTATCTTTTTCATCAACTTCAATCTTAGCAACGCCCGTTAAGAACAAACCCCCCGCCAAATATTTTTAAGAACAGACCTACAATATTAAATCAGTGAAGAAAAAGGCTTGAAACTCTTCGGAACTCACATCAATGCCATCTTTCCTATCTCGAAACCCATCACATTTCCTCAATCATTTCCTACATCGCATTTGTCATCCGACGATGCAACCTCCTGATTTTCTCTTTTAAAATCTCTAGTTTTCCATCCTCAAACGGAAAGAAAATTGGTTAAATATGAAAGCAACCCAGCCGGAACAGAATAACTCCCCGGTTTGCGGACGAGACCATACGACGACAAGGAGAATTGGCGAAACGGCAAGCTGCGGGCATAGTGATCGTGATTTTAATCGAATTCGGATTTATTTGATCCGAATAACAATCATAAAAAAATACTATAAAAATCCTTCTTAAAAAACCCTATCATTTTATTTCTTATTTCTCATCATCACTTCTTGCCGCCACCCTCCAATTGCATCTTTGTTCGCAACGGGTACTCCAGTAAGCTTATCAAGGAGTTTTTAGCGTCGCTTTTCGACCATTTTTAACGACGTTCTCTGCAAGTATCAGGTAAAAATGTTCTTGCTATTTTTGGCAACTTACTCAATCTTTTGTTGATATTTTCCAATCATGTTCTTGCTATTTTCTAGCCAACAGCACTTTTTATTGGTATTATTCAAAATTTATATTATATGTTGATAGTCATACTTGGTCATTTTATCGCAGTTGTCACATACAATTAAAACCTTGATCTAGGGTTAAACGAATCATGTTTGGATTTTGCTATTATTTATCGTTAACTATCTGAATCATATCTGAATCACTGTAGTATTTGAATATATATCAAATTTCAATTTTTTTTGCAATTTTTCAAAGACCTATTTGTAATAAAATAATTTTTAAGGTTATTTTGCAAAATTACAGGGACTTTTTTGCAATATATGTTTTTTTGTAAATTTCTAAAAATTTTCTATCTGCAAGTTAAGGATTAGACATACACTGCTTGCTTTTTTTGTAGTAACAACATACCATTAAAATTCCTTAACACATAGTAACAAATAACGAGACAAAGCTCGGCATCGAGCTCAACGAGCCGAGCTCGAGTCCGAGCTTAGACTTTTCAAGCTCGACTCAGCTCGATATGCTCATTAAGGGCTTGTTAATAATTAAATAAAATATAGATATTAATTGATAAGGACTATTAAATAAATTATAAGAAAATTTAAATAAAAACCTAAATCTTTTTTAAAATATTCAGTTTTTTTTTTTTCAATTTTAAACTTATAGCCTGAGCCGAACCGAGCCCTGAGCTCGGCCAAACCAGGCTCGGCGAGCTCGAGTTAGAGTCCGGCTCTATAAGCAAAAGCTCGACTCGGCTCATTTGACACTTTAAGGAGACGTAAGATCTGTTCCAAACCTTCTGCGACAAGCAAGTATAGGGTGATCCTACACTACGTGTCTTTCTACTAGATACGCGGGAAAATTAAAAGCGCAAAAAGACAAGCTAGATTAACATTCTTCTTGTCGATTGTCCAATTAGGTCGTCGTCTATCATTCATCATCATTATTATTGACCTCTCTGAAATAGGTAAAACTTTTAAATTTGAATCGGATTAAACTCAATAAAGATAGAAGTAAAAATATACACAAACAGATTTGAGTTTAATAGTTAGTGTGACCAGTCAAACTAATCCCTCTATCAGTAACGGAGTGTACTTGTTATAATAAGATGATTTAACAAGTGAAGTCATAATCTTCTAGAAGGAGAACTTTAGAAGCATATTTTAAAAGTTGTTTTACAATAATAAAATTATTTTCAGTTTCAAAAATTAAAAATATATTATTTGTTATTTCCTTATATTTCTTTCTTCTTCTTCTTCCCTCCTCTCTTCGTCCCTTCTCTGTCTCCTCTCTCTCCGTCTCTACGTCGGAGATTTGGGGATTTTTCTTTCAAATTCTTGTATGTATTTCCAATTTGGTAGTGTTTGGTACGAGCGACATAGCGATAATCATCTTTCCATTCCAGCTGCGTACCGTAAAAAGTAAAAACCCCTCCTCTTCTTGTTTTTTTTTTCCTTTTTTTTTTGGCCAGGGTGGCGATTTTTTGGATTGAGATTGGAGAGGAAGGAGAAAACAAAACTTGATGTTAAAAAAATTGGATCTTTATTATGAAGAATGCTCTATTTGAAGCATAGCAATCAATCTTGATTGTTGGGTTTCTTTAGAACTTAGGAAAAGGAAAAATATACATACGGTGCAAATTAAGACGGGTGGGTCTCTTCTTTTGAGTTCTGACGATGGCGTCTGTTTGCGATGATTCCGGCCATCGGATCCATGGAGAGACAGAATCCGGTGTTTCATCAATCAGGGAATTCTATCTCTACGAGACTCATTCTGTAAGCATTTTTTAATTTACAATTTGCAATTTTTAAAAACTGTTTCGACTTCGTTGTTGACTTTCCGTATTGATTCTACTAGTCTATTGAGATTTGGGAATTGCTTTTGCCGGAAACCCCACCAAAATTTTATTTCTCATCTTATATTTGGCTTTGGATTCAAAAAAAAGGCCAGTTGGCTAGCATGCCACGTCTGTCCCTTTTTTATGGCTTCTGTGTGGATTTCAAGGCATATATAATATATGACTGCCATATATATGATTGGCTGATCCTCTTTAAAAATTCAAACAGATAGCTTTGGATTTGATTGAACCTAGTTTACTAATTAATTTTTAATTTGGTATAAATATCTAATTCTCTGATATTTTATTGTTGGAGTAGAAATTCTATATGGTAGGAAGTGATGAGACCAAAACCTTCCACAAAGTTCTAACAATCGACAGACTTGACCCATCTGAACTCAACATCCATGAAGACACGACGAGATATTCCAAAACTGAATGTGAGGATCTGCTTACCAGAATAGATATTGGCAACAGCTCTACTGGTGGGCTTAAATTGATCACTATTTTTTATGGTATCGTAGGTAATATGTACTAAGCACTAGTATTGAGTTTAAATCTCCCAATCTAAGAACAGCATAATTTAATTTCAAAAAATTCTTTATGTTATATATTTTCAGGATTTGTGAAGTTTACAGGACCTTATTACATGGTTCTTATTACTAAAACTAAGCATATTGGATCTGTTGTGGGCCATGATATATACACAATAACCAAGAGTGAAATGATCACACTTCCAAATTCAACTAATGATTCTAAACTTTATAATTTGAAGAATGAAAACAGGTACCAAACTCTTTTATTTATTTATTTATTATCATCAATGACCATCATTTAAAATGAGTTTTCTTTTGTTTAGCGATATTTTTTGCAAATAATAAATAATTATTACTTTGGTTAGTTAGCGTCACACAATGTTAATAATTGGTTAAAATATCTGTTAGGGAGAAATCAACTTATTATAAACTAAATAAATTCTATGTTTGTCAATTAAGTGACTACATGAATAAAAGCAAAGTTATGAAAACCTGTCATATTTTTCATGTATCTGGTCCTTTCTTTATCAAAAGTTTTTTTTCCATATAATGTTGTTTAGGTACAAGAAGCTGTTTTGCAAATTGGATCTTACAAAGGATTTCTACTTTAGCTACTCATATTGTATAATGTACAGTGTTCAGAAAAATTTTGGCAGTGGTGAGATGGGTCCGATTTCTTATGATTCCATGTTTGTGTGGAATGAGTTTTTGACTCGTGGTATACGTAGTATTCTTAAAAGTACTCTCTGGACTGTTGCTTTGGTTTATGGCTTCTTTAAACAGGTTCTCTAGTATTGCCTCGAATGATATTTATTATTATCTTAATTAATCATGATCACTTTAATTCTAATTTAACTTATTTTGTTTGTAAACGCAATGTTTCTTTATGGTCTTCTAATGCATTAATGTGTGTAACAATGGTTTTTTAATCTTCGGTGGAAATTGCAGGTTAGGTTTTCAACATATGAGAAGGACTTTATGTTGACATTAATTTCTAGGCGTTCTCGATATTTTGCAGGCACAAGGTTTGCTAATAAATAATCCAATATTGGTTTATGAAAAATCAGTTATTGTTTTTTTTTTAATATTGGAAATTTTGAATCAGATATCTAAAACGTGGAGTTAGTGAGAAGGGTAGAGTTGCCAACGAAGTCGAAACTGAACAAATTGTATTTCAAATTCTACCTCAAGGCTGTTCAAATGAAATTGCATCAGTTGTGCAACACAGAGGTTCTATACCATTATTTTGGTCACAACAACCTTCACGGTTAAATCTTAAACCAGCTATCATATGTGAGCACGTCACACCTTAAATTGTATTACTGGATAAACTTTCTGCTCTGTTTTTCATTATTTGTTTCATCAGTGTCGAAGAAGGATCCGCATTTTGAAGCCACCAACCTACATTTCAAAGATTTAGTTAATAGATATGGAAATCCTGTAATTATTTTGAATTTAATAAAGGTATGTTCGTCATAAGCCCATGATTAAAAATTATCAAAATTTGTAAATTTTTTTTTATCTGTGCTACTACATGGTATTATTACAGAAGAATGAGAAGAAGCCTCGAGAGTCTATTCTCCGTTCCGAATTCATCAATGCAATTGATACCATTAATCGAAAGTTACCTGATGATGATTATTTAAGGTTCTTGCATTGCGACCTTAATGAACTTTGTAGAAGGTATTTTACATATTTATAATTCACAGGATAACTCAATATTATTTTTAAATACTAACATTTATTTTTGTTTTAAATATTTCCAGAGAAGGTAAAGAGGTTCTAAGAATATTGGGAAGAGTTGCAACATATTCGTTATCTTCAATCGGATTATTTTATGGTCAAATAACACCATATTTAGATCACCAGAACAACATAGAATGGTTCAAACACTAAAACCCTGTAATTTTTCCATTTTTCTGTTCCAAACCTTTTTTCTGATTTTTTTATACAGGCTGAAAAATAATAATGATTATATGAGCAAACCCTGGAAGTTCCAAAAGGGCGTTCTTCGTACTAATTGCATTGATTGCTTGGATCGGACAAATGTTGCTCAATATGCTTTTGGTTTGGCTGCTCTTGGACATCAATTAAAAACACTTGATTTAATTTATCGACCAAAGATTGACCTAGATGACCCTTTAGCTGATGATTTGATGACCTTATATGAAGAAATGGGCGATACACTTGCTCTCCAATATGGTGGTTCTGCTGCCCATAATAAGGTAATCTTATATAATCACAAACAATATAATTAATCTTATATTATATTTTAATGGTAGTTTATTGAATAAAATAGGTTTATTTTACGTGTTCTTTTTAAATTAATGGAAAATATATTTTGTGAGTATTATATTTATTTTTTAATTCATGGTTTTTATTGATTAAAATTTTGTATTTTCGTATTTTGTAAACAATTTTCTTTTAGAATTTATGAATTACAATTCATGGATATTTTTTGAAACATTATTGACTATTTATTTTGTAGATTTTTTCCATAAGAAGAGGTCAATGGAAAGCAGCAACTCAATCCCAAGAATTATTCAGAATCTTTCATCGCTATGTGAGCAATGTTTATTTGGATCCTGAGAAGCAAAATGGAATAAATTTGTAAGTGTATCTTTTATCATTCAATATTAATCTTGTTTCATATTTTTATGAATTTTTTCTATTAAATTGCATACAGATTTCTTGGATATTTTCAACCTGAATCCGGTAAACCTGAAGTTTGGGAACTCGACTTAGAACAAAAATCCAATAAAACTAAACGGAGAAATTGGTTTTCTAATGAAAATTCTAGGTATCAATCTCGTTTTTATTTATCTACTTTTAATTTCAAAATTTGCCACTTATTAATTACCATGGAAAAAATAATACTTCATTTGATTAATTCCAGTTCACATTACAAGAGATCATTCTCAGATAACGGCATCCTATGTGAAAGCCACACTGATGCAGAACTGACACCATCACCAACATCGTACAATTATATATCGCCAAATCCAATCCTTGTCATTTTTAATTTGAAAATATTTTTAACGTAATTTAAACTAGTTATACTAATTTTTTTCCTTCTAATTTTAATCTTCTTTATAGAACTTTAAATTCTGAAACAATTGAGTCAAGTTGGACTAATTTCTTCAACCTTGAATTGCTTTCGTCGTCTGGAAACTCATTTGACGAAGATTCTTTAGATAGGTAAAAATAAATCAGTTTATTTTAGTTTATTAGTTATTTATTTAATATTCTTATTTATGATGTAGAGTTTCTGTGTTTTTCTTATGATAATCTGCAGCTCCTTTGGGTATACATTGAATGGAATGGATTCGATTCCTCTTTTAGAGAAACAATCTAATGGTATTAAGGTAAGCAGTCAATAATCATTATAATACTAATGAAATTAAACCCAGTGATCTTGAAGAAGCCTAACTTTGTGCTGCATTTTAAACATTCTTTTAATATCGATAAATAAAATAAAATGCAGGATGTATGGAATACTAGTACAGAATTTTCGTCGCGATTCAAACATTGGGTACTTTATGGACAAACACTAAGTCATATAATGACATCTTGGACGCCATATCAAAAGGTTTTACCTGAAACAAGAAACTCATGAGTAGACAACACAAGAATTACAGAAAGGTGAAAGAAGATATACAGGAAAGGGTTGATCATTGGAATGCATGGTTGGTCTGAATGAAATATATATTTATTAAATTTATTTATATTTGGGGAGTCATCTGTTGTTGGATTAATGGATTGTAGACTAGATATTAAAGGAAAGTTACCATGTTGTGCATACTTCTCTCCTCTCTGGTCTGTGGGCTCTGTTTTATTTTTACTTTTTTGTTTATGGATATTCCAGATTTTAATGTTGATTACAGACTTACAGTTAAAGCAGTTGTCTTTCTTCATCCACAATTCTTGTAGTATTATTTTTTCACTTGTTCTTTCATTCACTCTCTACTAACTACAGTCTAAAGGAAGCATGGGTACATGCAAATCAGTCCTAAATATTGACAAGAGGAAGCTAGCTAGTGTGTTTTTAGCAATCATCAAAAATACAACTTGTGAGTTGTGACTTTCAAATCTTCTCCAATACAGATTATATTGTATTGAAAATTTAATGAAAATATGTACATAATGAGACTCGAATTTTAGATCTTTAAAAATATGCTTTATTGGATAATAATCCAGAATGCTCTTCAAACTTCCATCGTTATGTCCATTTGAGGTCAGATATAGTGCATTTCTTCTTCTTCTGGATTTGGGAACAGACCTGAAAATTCAGAAAAATGTTGTAGAATGCTTCTTATAATTTGCTTTGTAGAAGCATAGCAAGCCATCGGCCAAAATAAGATGTGAAACAGATTTTGTTCCTCCCAAAGTGTAATTGTGTATTTCATTCCATTTGTCTACAGCCAGACTGGTTGCCAAAGGATCAGCGGCGAATCCAGAAATTTTTTCTTAGGGGGGTTGATTTTAAATTATTTAACCAAATTCAAAAATAATTTGTTTTCAATCCAATTATTTTCGATATCATATTTTTGTACCGATACATAATATCATCATTACTAAAATATGTTACTAAAATATCATTCGACCTATTATTATCTATACGATTGCGACAACTTGATTTCACAAAATTCATTCCTGAAAAAGATTTTTTCCACTGAAGTAGTCACAAATAGTAACGTGAGTGTTAATTTTAACAAACGAAACACCAAAGGAAATACGATATATTTTCTCTTCTCAATCAACTTTACCGGTCAACTTTTCAGTTTCATTTAAATTCGAAAGTTTTTTGTTATTACGTAAATGAAAAATGTATTCTAACTGTTCATCTTTAAGAGCTCTAATGTTAACAGTAGAAAAATCCATAGGATAAAATTTCGTTAAATTCGATACCTTTGTTTTATCATAAGAACGAAATCCATTATCCGACGCCAAACAACCCATGCATTGAATTAGCTAGATCCATATTTGATGTTGCAAAATGATCATTCAACTCTTTCAATGCTTATCAATAACTAGATAAAATAATTCAACACAATATTGATAAATATTTGTTATCCTCTGAAGTAAACGTCTTGATCTACCAGAGAGAGTGATGAAGCACGGAATCTGCTACCAGTAGGCTCGCGGGGTTGCGAGGAGGGCCGGAGGCTTTGGAGTCCACGACGTGCGCTCTACGTCAATGTACCTGCAGAAGTGGAGGGGAATCGGCGACTCCCTTGGGAGTAGGCGATTCGGGCTCCTTGGATTGCTCTGGTGTGGTGTGGTCAAGTGGGAATGACCTGGGAGTAGAGGACCCCCAAGGACCCTTTTATAGGGTCTTGGGGGACGTTTCCTCATTCATTAGCGTGGGGCACACCCCATTATGGTGCCCTATTGAAGGGTGCCATAATGACGTGGGCCTTCCCAAGTAACGGCTGAGAATCGGCGACTCAGGTATGGGAGTCGCCGATTCAGAGGTGGAGTCGCCGACTCCCCATGAGCCTGGTTGGCAGTCTACCAAAACTGACCACGAGGCCTAGAGTCGGCGATTCACCCCTGGAGTCAGCGACTTGGTAGTCCCAGTCGGCGATTCCCAGGTGTTTCCTTGAGTACTTGGCGTAGACACTTCCTCCGCATTTGTGGAACTCTCCGGGGGTCTGGCATAAAGCGACAGAACCCTGATCCTTGTTGAAAGGCGTTGCTGGGAGTGACTGACGTAATCAGGCATGTCTCACCAGAGAGCTATGATCATGGATTCACGTGAAGTAGAGAAAAAGAAGTCAAAAATTAAATGAATGGAGGTGTGGAGAGTGAAGTCAAAAAATAAAAAGAATGGATGAAAACGTATGATTTATAAACAAAATATTTTAAAAATATTTAGTATTATTTAATAATATTTTAAAACCTTAAAGTTTATAAAAATAAAATAAAATAAAATATTAGTATTATTATATTTATAGGGCCAGCTTCAATCCCATGAGAACCCCGTGAGAACTTTCAATCCTTACCCTTCATCTACATCCGACGGTCATTAATTTAATTCATTTTTTCTATTATTTGGGGGAAGATCCCCATGCATAATCTCTATTTTGTCATCATTCACTAACAACATCCCTTTGTCCAATGTGTTTTGTCACCATTCACATCTACTTTTCTCACCTACTTTCCACCTACTTTTCACTTTTACTTTTACCCTTCTCTCTCACTCACGTTTCCTCCCTTTCCTTCATCCCCTTCTTAAACCCTATTTCCTCCCATTCCTTACCTCTAGTCTCTTTTTACCATTTCTAACCTTCTCTATATCCTATAAAAAAATGGTCATCGGATTTCCCCACATATCTGCCCAGGTATGTTGTTCGTTTTTTTCCCACTCTATTTCCCTCCTCAATAAGGTATTTTCATGAAGGGTTGGGTTTGCACTATTTGTACATTTATCTCCAATCTCTTTCACAGTCCACTGCGCATAGTACATAGTGCATAGTTAATATTCGACACTAATATTCGATTACGTATAGTACAAATTGCATACTTAATAGTGAATAGTACATAGTTCATACAGCACATTCGTGCGTAGCACGTACTACATAGTTCGTAGTGTATAGTGCATAGTTCATAGTGTATAGTGCATAGTTCTTAGCGTTATAATACATAGTAGCGTTATAGTGCATATCGCATAGTGCATAGTGTAGAATCAAAATTGTCGACATAGGATTATATTTTAATCATGTCAATTTAAACCTTAATTACACTATTAATCAATAGGGGTTAAATAAGTCAATCGATATTAAACCTAACTCCAGTTAATTAATTAATCATTTGAGTTAAGGGTTTAAGTCAAAGTTAAAAGTCAAATTGGGAGAATTGCATTTTCACCTTGAATATTATTATTTGGAATAATTACATTTTCACCTTGAATATTATTATTTGGAATAATTGCATTTTCACCTTGAATATTATTATTTGGAATAATTGCATTTTTACCTTGAATATTATTATTATTATCTTTTGACACTTTATTCAAGGTATAATATTCCAAGGGGACAAAACACTATTCAAGTTTGAATTTATACAAAGATAAGATTCTCCAACAAACTCTATCCAAGAAAAACACTATTCAAGACAAAGCTTGGATTTATGTGAGAAATCAAGGAGTCATCCATTGAAGATCCAAGGGTGGACATTGAGTGACCAAGGCTATAAATAGAAGGGTAATCCCCTCATTTTCACTCACCACACTACAAGCAAACTCAAGAGCTTTCACTCCACACTTGCCCACACGTTTTTGCCTCCAAGCTTCCAAGCTTTCAAGTGCTCAAGTGTCCTAGCTTTCCAAAGCTTCAAAAGCTTTCCAACTTCTTCTTCTAATCTTCTTGTTCATCTTTACAAGTAAGAAGTGTTGTTTGCTTTAATATTCCACTCCTCTAATCTCCTCTTGTATGTGTCCACTTTGGTTGAGAGGGTTGTCTCAATAGTACCTAAGTGTGAGAGAAGGTTTGTGAGCTCAACCATAAAGCTCTAGTTTGGTTTTATAGAGTTTCCGGGAAAACTCTTAGGTTGAGTCTACCTTTAAAGATTTCAGAGGTTTTTAAGAGTTCCTTGATACTCTAAGGTACTAACTTACCCGT
>LFYR01000777.1:235523-281047 GCA_001185155.1 Zostera marina
TCGCTTTGGCCAGGATCCACGCATTCTGTCGCTTCGGCCAGAATCAGACTCTAAACGAGTCGGTCCATTTTGTCGCTATGGCCTCAATGGACCAAAGAATTATTTTGTCGCTTTGACCTCAATAATTCTTCTATCTTGTCGCTTTGGCCTTGATAGACTTGGAGATCATTTTGTCACTTTGGCCTTAATGATCTCGACCCACTTTGTCGCTTTGGCCTTAGTGGGGTAACCGTCGTTGCGGACATAAAGTCGCTCTTGATCATGGTGGACTATAAACATGGGTTCTGATAGTGAACCAGGTCCTGTCGCTTTGGCCAGGATCCACGCATTCTGTCGCTTGGGCCAGAATCAGACTCTGATAGTGAGTCGCTCCATTTTGTCGCTTTGGCCTTAATGATCTCGACCCACTTTGTCGCTTTGGCCTTAGTGGGGTAACCGTCGTTGCGGACATAAAGTCGCTCTTGATCATGGTGGACTATAAACATGGGTTCTGATAGTGAACCAGGTCCTGTCGCTTTGGCCAGGATCCACGCATTCTGTCGCTTGGGCCAGAATCAGACTCTGATAGTGAGTCGCTCCATTTTGTCGCTTTGGCCTTAATGGATGGGAGTTATTTTGTCGCTTTGGCCTTAATAATCTCCCTTCATCTTGTCGCTTTGGCCTTGATGATAACACAGAAAGAGTCGCTCCTGATCAGAGTCGGACTATAAACACGTAGTTCTATTGGCCTGGAACTAGATTCTAATAGTGAATCAACCCATCTGATAGTGCATGGATAACAGAGTCATTGTGTCGCTGTGGCCACATTGACTCGATCCCATCTTGTCGCTTTGGCCTTGATGCGGATCACCTTGCTTGGGGGGGGGATACTGGCGGTACACGGGTGTTCAGCCATACTCTCTTCAGGGCGGAGTACTGGTGAGACATGCCTGATTACGTCAGTCACTCCCAGCAACGCCCTTCAAACAAGGAATAGGGTTCCGTCGCTATATGCCGGACCCCCGGAAAGGCTTCCACGGTGCGGAGCACGTGTCTACGTCAAGAGCTCAAACTAACACTTGGGAGTCGCCGATTGGGACTACCAAGTCGCCGACTCCAGGGGGGAATCGCTAACTCTAGGCCTCGTGGACAGCTCTGGTAGGCTGCCACTAGGCTCATGGGGAGTCGGCGATTGAACCTCTGGATCGGCGATTCCCATACCTGAATCGCCGACTCCCAGCCGTTACTTGAGCGGACCCTCGCCATTAAGGCGTGGGCCCCACTCGAATGAATGGGGAAAACGTCCCCCAAGACCCTATAAAAGGGGTCCTTGCGGGGGACCTCTACCCTCAACTCACATCCTCTTGACACACACTCCAACCAGAGCAAACTAAGGAGCCCGAATCGCCAACTCCCACGTGAGTCGCCGATTCCCCTCCTCTTCTGCAGGTGTTTGACGTAGAGCGCGCGTCGTGGACTCCACAGCCTCCGGCTCATCTCGCCACCCCGCGAGCCCACTGGTAGCAGATTCCGTGCTTCATCAGCCTTAAAGCTTATAGAGGTTCTTAAGAGTTTCCTTGATACTCTAAGGTTTTGCCATTACCTTTAGGCGAGTGAATTCCGGAAGTTGGTCGGGACTGGACTAGCCCTTGTTTGGGTGAACCAGTATAAATCTCTTGTGTTGTTCTCTGTTAATTATAGTTCTATCTTTTACTTAAAAACAACACTTAATTAAAAAGATCCATCTTCCAGTTATCTGGTCAAACACAGAGGTTGACTACTTTACGCAGATCCCTCATCCAGTTATCTGGTCAACTATCTGAGGTTATATTCATTGCTTTAAATCCTTATATTTGTTCAAGTATTACTTATCATATTTATCCAGTTATCTGGTCACTTACTTGTTTATCAACTTATCCAGTTATCTGGTCACTTACTTGTTTGTCAATATATCCAGTTATCTGGTCATTTACTTGCGTATCAATATATCCAGTTATCTGGTCATTTACTCTACAATACAATTTGTGTTTCCAATATAACTTAGTATTCATATACTATAGTTGTGTGTGAAACACTATCAAGCAAGTTGACTCAGTATTCATATACTGTAGTAAGTTTCGAAGAGTAATACTTACATTATTATATCAATTAAAATAATAATATCCTTATATCATTACTGTTCAACCATTTGTTTATTAAGCATTTACAGGTAATTCCGCAATCAACCTGTATAAATCGAAAAGAGGCTATCATCCCCCCTTATAGCCTCGGATCACGATCCAACACATAGTACAATAGTGCATAAAGACAATAAGCACCAATTCTTTCCCGGGCCCGTGCATCCTCGTTTCGCTGGTGGTCAGCCTGGTACCTCGGGTCGGCAAGGCAGGAAGGGCAAACACAAGGAACGTCCGACTCAGGATACGACACATCTGTATTCGATTCCGCAAATAACTATTCAATTCTCATGAAAATAAAACCGATACTATAATTTTCAAAAAAAAATTTTACTTACTCGCGGCAAAGGTGCTAGGCAATGGCTCTCTCCGTTTACGGGTCATTTTCTTAAATAATGACCTGTATAAATAAAACAATAAATTTTTGGTTTTGGTAAATAAGATCAAAAGACAATGGAAACGATAGACTCCTTGTTTTATTTCGAGAGAGTAACTGGGGAAAAATTCCATATGAATGGGAAGTCAATATCTGATAACTATTATGTTCAAAAAAATCAGTGGCAAATAGAACTTTCAATGCAAATTATAGTTTTAAGAAAACATAACAAAGATAAATTTTCAACAACAAAGATAACTTTTCAACAACAAAGATAACTTTCCAAAAAATTGATATTTTTGAATCGATGCACAAAAATATTAACTAACCACACACTGATCAGAAATACATAACCACTAAGATCGTTAAAAAAATCAATGAATACGATGCATCCTATAATTCAAATGACAATAAGCAGCACAAAATCATGTAAAAAAGACAGAAAGTCATTGCTTTTCGATCCATCTATGACTTATCTCTGTATATTGGAGCCAAATACAATATTATGGTATGCCAAATACAATATGATTCATGAAAGCCCAGAAAAACATATAAAACACTAAATTATTAGTGCAAATTCCACAATGCTATAAACAATTTATTAGAGAAATGTAAGGTATTTATTAATAGTCAGAAAAACTATTGTGGTTGTTATGCATTATACGCGTTCTGATAGAAAAACGTTTTGATCTGCTAACTAGGGGAAAAGAATCAGGAACACTAACGGGAATAACATAAATACGGGATGAAAAATAAAATGGGAAGGAATAACTACAAATCAGAACTGTGTTTTATAGATGGAGTGAATGAGGGGACCGCCTATGAAGAGAACTATTTAAAGACCCATTACCAAGATCACATCAGGCTTAAAAAAATAGTACATATAGAAAAAAAATGGATTCCATTTCCAAGATCTAAATGGGAGGAAATAAGCTAAAAACATTTAAAAGGAAAGAAAAAAAGAACCCATTCTAAGATCTAATAGATCGTGGAAAAGAGGGGAAAAAAGAAATAAAAAAAACCCATTTCTAAGATCAACAAGATCATGGAAATGATCTAAATACATACCCATCAGAATCTAAGATTTTTATCTTTGAATTGAGGGGAAAAAATGAGGAACAACAAAGGGGAAAGATTAATACGGTAATGGCAGACTTCCCAAAAATGATAAACCCAAAAATCATAAAACACCAAAACTGAAATTTTAAGAGCACATACCTGAGGAGGGAACGTGTTCGACCTGGCCGGCGCCTTCCCATTGCGATCAGCACTAGAGTTCGATATGACAAGCTTTGAGAGGGAGAGGATGTGGAGACAACGTTGGAAAAAATCGCCGCTGGGGTAAAGAGGGCTACGAGAAAATCGAAATGCAGGTTAAAATGGATGTGGAATGGATGGGTTTCATCATAGGCATACTGAATACAGGTACCGGATTGGTACAGTCGAATCCTCCTTCCGTCCATCGGTCTTTAGGATGCTCAGTGGACAACGGTTTGCAGGTGTGACAATGACTCTGGAAAAAGCACGCACATGACCTGTGGACGGTTATAATTAAATCAGTTGGATTGAACGATCAAGATTAGGATCGCACATAATGCGCATATAACGGTTCTCAGCTGAAGCGTTCTGTATATTTATATATTTTAAATGGTGGGGTATATGTATATTTTTTATTTTTTGAAGGGCAACCTAAGCCTCCTACATTCGCCACTGCAAAGGATACAACCAAATGAAAGGAATAGATTACACTGATACAACCAATGTCTAGAATGACAACTCTAAAACATTAATAGCAACTGCATCCAGTGAAGGATGTCACTTACATCAAATAGACGTTCAAAATGTCTGTCTACATGAACATCTTACAGTGACTTAAAATCAATAACAATCCATCAATAAATTATAAATTAGCATATAAATTAAAAAAATTCTTATATGGACTAAAACAAACATCTAAGATGTGGTTCACAAAACTACGCCAAGTTCTGAAAAAACTAGGCTTCACACAAACTAAATCAGACTATGCATTGTTTAGTAAAATAAATGGGTACAATAAAACATTTATCTTAGCATATGTCGATGATTTATTAATCACTGAAAACAACTTAAGACATTCTTTAATATCAAAGACCTTGGAAAATTAAAATATTTTATAGGTCTAAAGTTCACTACAACTAAACAAGAAATCTATATAAGTCGAAGAAAATATGCTCTTGAAATACTAGAACATAACAACTATATCCATGCTAAGCCCGAGGAATACCCACTATATAGACCTTTTAGTTCTACAGGTAAAATGAACAAAGAAGATAAGCCTTTTAATAATCCTATAAAAGGATAATAGGGGAAGTTATTTTATTTAACAGTGACAAGACCAGACATCACACACGCAGTAAACTGTCTAAGCCAACATATGATTATACCTACGGAAGAAGATACAAAAAAGGTAAATAAAATACTGAGATTGATACATCAAAAACTCATCAGGTCGCGGTCTTGTCTTCACTTGATCAAACACCTCCGGGATCAAGCCCTTCTCAGACTCTGACTAGGCTTCCTGTCCCACCACACGACGATCAACAATCGGGTTTGCCATCTTCGATCCTCAATGGAAACCTCGATCGATTATCAAAAAGCAACACACAATGACACGATTATCAGTAGAAGCAGAATATTAGGCATTAACATACACTACTTCAGCAGCAACGATCGCAACCAATCTAATACTGTATCAAAGAACAAAACACATTGAGATCGACATGCATCGGCCACACAATAAGAGATAAAATTCTACAAAAGGAAATAGTGCTACACAAAGTATATAGCATCACCTTCTATAAATGTACACATCCAGTCCACACATTACTCACTCAGATTGTAATACTATTTTGAATCAAAGATCATTCACTATAAAAAACCCAGCGTAGTTCTGACAGCAAATGCTGTCATCGTCAGAAGTGATGTCGTTAAATTACCACTCAACTGAATACTTATCGACATTGCTCTTCGATTCGTATTGCTCACTAGCATCTGGTAACAAACACTCACTATTTGCTTCTCTTTTTTATCACAACTCTCCAGATAGCTGAATCTTTGTTCGCATGTTACAACTTTTCAATCACTGTAACGTTTAATATTTCTTTTTATCGTTTTATCGTTTCTCGCATTCATATGTCACTACATTTAATACTCCATTATAAACTAGATCACAGTGAAATAACTGAGCGATTTTGAAATTTAGAGACAAGTTAGAGACGGCAATGAAAATTTGGACGCCAAATAATTGGTGTGGAAAAAAATTAAAGACGGCTTGGTTCTAATCCTATCTAATCCTAAATTTTAATTAGCGACGGCTAATGCCGTCCCTAATCCTTCCCTAATAATTAGAGACGGATATGAAGACCGTCTCTAAAAATTTAGCGAGGCGACTTTCAGAGAAGGATTGACGACGGCCAAAATCCGTCCCTAATCATTATTTAGCGACGGTTTTTGATGATTAACGACGGATTCTGGCTCTCGCTAAAAGTCAGTAATCTGATAGTGTTACGACGACGGAGAGGTGTGGTTCATTGCACCTGAAACTTGAAACTGTCGCACATTTATAATAACAAGATTAAATCTATCACAATAAATAATATTGACACCACCACAAAATGTCCTTGCTCACAAATAACCCAATCTCTCTTCAGTTACAGTTAGTCATCAGTATTCGTACACATATATATACAAGAAATAATTTAATCAGTAAATAAACCAAGCCGGATCGGAACCGGGGCCCCGACTTTGTTAACCCAATCTTGACCTTCAATGAAATTCTTGACTGTATACTCATCAGCCTGAACCCGGGTTAAAATATTGAACCCGGGCCACGTCACTCTCTGACCTAACTTAGCCCCGAGCCCCTTGTTTCTATATTCACCATAAAGCAAGGTGCTAAGTCCAAAATCACCATCCCACGGCATATACCCTTCAGGACTGATGAAACCGTCTATATAACTCTCCATCACGATCGTCCTCGAGTACTCTCTCCATGGTCGGCCGAGGAAGCTTCTCTTCTCCGTTTCTTCTCCCAGGGATTTCTCCGGGACGATCCGGCAGTTCTGGATCACAAATCCTGTCTCTTCCAACCGATCGATCCGAGCGTGTGCTGTGACGATGTTCTTCTGGTTGTCCAGTGGCTTTAGGACTCGGAGGATGCAGTTTTGGAACACCGCCGCTGCGTCGCCGAAGATGAAGTCGATCGTTCCCGTTATAACGCATCCTCGGTAGAACTGCCTGTGCGTCTGTGCGTATAAAGTGTCCTGGTATCCGTACATTCGGCATTTCAGGAAGATCGCACGGTCGGATTGGACGCGGAGAGCCACGGCCTGATGTTTTATTGCTCCGGCGGTATTATGGAAACCGATGTCGACTGCTACGAATCCTTGCCCGATTGCAACTGTTGCAGGGACGAGACGAACGTTTAAGGTATAAATCAGTTTTCTTCTTCTTCTTCTTACTTTTATTTTTTATTTAATTTTAAATTTTGTGCGTGTGTCAGTGTGTGTGTGTGTGTTTTTTAATAACGCGGAAGGGGGGAAAATGAGTATACCGAAGGTGGCAGTCTTGAAAGTTCGGACACCATCGATGAAATTTTTGCAGCCGGTGATTACGGTCTCGGCAGATCCATCCCCGTAGATGGTAATATTCTCTTTTCTGACTAAAACAGATTCTTTGTAGACTCCTTTCTTTATATATACCACAACTCTACAGCACAAAGAATCAAAATCAGAAATCCGAATGTGATTGATGATGGATCCATAGTTTGTTAGTTACCTTCCTTCGTGATGTTTGGGTATAGAAGTGATAGCATCAAGAATAGTTGTGAAATTGCCAGTGCCATCCTGAGCCACAGTAATATTTGGTACGAGTTGGCTCTTCATCATATTCATGAGATGTCTCCTATCCGTTTCCGTCACCCAACCAGGCAGTTCCTCGCCATCCATCATCAGTTTTCTGCTCTTCTTTCTGGAAGTCAAGCTATCTATATCGATATCAAGAACAGACAGAACAGACACTATACCGGAGATGATTGCCAGTGCATTGCTCGACATCTGTTTGGTCATCTCCACGATCTTCTCCATCTTCAACTTGACGGGTCCTTCAGGGAATCCATCAACGCACGTCTGTTGGTAAGACAGCACCGCACTTATCCAGTTATTGATTTCTTTGGACTTCTTGGGGATGTCTTCCAAGCTCTTGACGTGCATCAGTTGCATGGTGGTTATGAGCTCTTTCTTAGCGTACCCGAACAGCTCACGACAGTCAGCCAGGGCCCCTTGGATTCTAGGGTCTTTGCTTTTGATCAGACGAGATTTGTTCAGAACTCTGGCCACCTGTTCAGATATAACGGCGACACTGGCCTTGACGATGTCCTTTGGTTCGGGACTGGAGGTGTTAGATTCCTTCATGGCATCGGATAGACTGGTGGTGCATGTGTCTTGGTAGTTTGTCGTTGAGCACATCTCCTCGATGGCTTTAGTCGTTGAGTGGACAACAGGCTTGGCTGAT
Source organism: Zostera marina (assembly GCA_001185155.1). Lineage (NCBI taxonomy): Eukaryota > Viridiplantae > Streptophyta > Magnoliopsida > Alismatales > Zosteraceae > Zostera > Zostera marina. The sequence goes on from LFYR01000777.1 coordinate 243,606, forward strand.
ATTGGGGCTTCGGCGGATTCCGTTCCGGCCTCCTGGTATCTGACGATGGCCACGGTGCTTATGCCGATGATTAGAAGAAGGGAAAAAGAGGCGGCGGCGATGACTACTACGTTGTTTGCCATGATAATTGACGACGATGCCGTCTGTTAATTTATGTCATTAACTTATTATGATGTCTGAATCTGCAGCCCTCCCCTCAGACAATCGAGACAGGTAGTAGAGAAGGGAGGTAATAAGAAGGGCTATTTGAATTTTTCTTGTTAAAATGGTATGGTGGAGATTTCTAATGATTTAATTTTACAAGGTGGTTGTTGGGCTTGAAGTTATAACGTCTGGTTGACTTGGCAGTTGGTAGTTGGCATCCTCTTTTTTTCTTTTTTGGTATTTCGATTTATCTTTTTTTAAATTTTTTTTTTTGAGATTTTGACGATGGCAAACAAGAGGGAGAATGGTTTCCTCCACATGATGAGAAAGAAGGTCGTGGGATTATTCGTCAAGGGCTACCGTCGTCTTCTACCAAGGTTTGCTTTTAAGTTTTAGCTAATCTCTTTACTTCTTAATCAAAATGTACACTTCTTAATCTCTTCAGCTAATCTCTTTTAAGTTTTAACCCTAACCCTTAATTTAAAACCATGTTTAACAAAAAATAAAAACTTGATGGTGTATTGGGCTCGCATTAGGGGTTCACAAACACAACTTTCTAGTATTCCTCTTAGTAATTACCAACCCTCTCCCTTGTAAGACCAGGGGAGGTATTTATAAAAATCTTCCATGGGCAGACCCAGGCCTGTTGTTCGGGCGAGGGTGCTTGTGGCCTGTTCGGCCCGTAGTCATTTAGACGATACCAACAAAACCATAAGATATTAAGATTAGCAATTTAACATTAGAACTCTCACTTATTTAAATTTGTGTTCAATAATAATAAAAACATCAAATGTTAAACAACATGTGAAATGCTACTGAGTAATCAAACAGCATATTCTGTGTGGACAATAAAGCTTGATAATTCTTGAATTGGTTGGTTGAATTGGCCTTGCATTGCTCTCCGAATTCTGCAAAATTCATTTTAAAAAACTACAATTTAAATCTCAACCAATCTATGTAAATACAGGTTAATTCAATTGGTGGTAGTTAAATTACTTACATCATTGACAGCATCCCGCATTAGTCTAACTTGATGTTTGGAAACAGTTCTTATCTGTCGGTAGCAGGAGAAATACAAACATCTGGTCAGATCTTACAAACTACATATTTAATGCTCAATGATTAAATTTTAAGGGAGGACCTTTCTGACAATGGTCCAGACTACAGGTTCTGAACAGGGAGGAGTTGTAAGTGAGCCGATGTATCTGTAGTACTCTAGGCTACCACGTTTTACATGTCTGGGATCTATAATGCCAACTTCTACCTCTCCATCTATGCTTTTTATGGCATGAATGGACTCTTCCAACTCAGCGAGAAACCAGTCGGGTCTGCCGATCTTGTACATTATCGCTACAACTGCAAACCTGCCGTCGATGCTCTCGTGGACCATGTGGATTTCCATTGCAAATCTCTGTCCGTCGATGGAGTGTTCGGAAGGTGAGTGCCAATGTAATTGTCTCAGAGTATACTTCGTTTCGTCGATACATACCATTCCCGCCCCGCCATCTCCTCCCCATTTCATCTATGTACAATGTAAATAACCCCCCCAGAGACTGTCGAGTTAGTTCTTCAAAGAGAAGTACTGTTTACTGTTTAGTTACTTACTTACCATGATGTCATGGCCTCTGTTAATCAGAACGGCTGGCGTCGGTTTGTAGCTTCGTTGGAACATACCTAGACTAGAATCCAACTCCACATTTTGATTTGAAATATCTATAGGTGATTGCATGTAGCCATTGTTGCACGTGGTCCAAGCTTGATTTATTTCGTCCCAGTATTCAGGTCCTAAAATGCTGTCCTCGAGATAACTGAACTCTCTCTCGTTCTCTGAAAATAAACTACCAGTGTTCAGTGCTAGCCATTTCAGATCTTAAATCAGAAGAAGAAGAAAAAAAAAAAAGGAAAAATCGTGCCATACATACCAGTTTCCTGTGATTCGGTCCTGATGATGCCGACGAGGATGAAGAGGAAAAAGGAGAAACTGCAGAAATCCATTTTTCAGGTGTTTGTGATGCAGTTCAAAACTATTATTAAAAAATCAGAATATTAGTTTGACTGCATGAGTGCATGGTATCGGAGGCTTGCATATTTATAAGTAAAAATGTCATCTCGGGTAACATAACAGGGTCTTATCAAAATACGTAAGACTTAACCTTGAGGTAATCGCCCTCTTGAGTCTTGACATGTGGCATTGGTACGACGGGGTATGGGTCGTAGTTATCAATTATCGGTCAATGGTCATGAAGGATATAAGGTATGTAACCCTAATTTTTTACCTACCTTCGATTTTTTCTTCTTCCAAAAGTTTGTTCTTCCTCGGATTTCTTACTTTCAGTGCTACCTCAGATTTCCTCGGATTTATTCTTCTTCTCTGAATTTTTACTTTCGATTTCATCTTGTTCCAAGTTTGAGTGCTACACTGCTACCTACGATATCTTCTTCTTATCCGATTTTTTACGTCTGATTTTTTACCGACCGGATATGATATAATCATATAACGAGTGGGTTAACGGGTATACTATAACGGGCATTTAGAGTGGGTAAATCTAGAAATTATTATAATGAGGGGTAAATCAGAAATTTTATTTTACTAACCTTCCCTAACCACTTAAGTTTTGGATAAAGCTCGGTGGGTATTTTTGGACACCGAGCCATCTTAGATGGTTATTTCTATAAGTTTTCTTCTAAATATAGAATATAATGGTTATAAATATAGTTTATTATTTAAATTATTTAGGGGTGAAGATCCCTATGCACTTTTATTTTTTTGTCACAGAAATTTCAACGGTCCAAATGTGGTTCTCATATAGTTCTCACAGATGTGATTCTCACTAGAAGCGTTCTCAGAATACCCATGTTATTTAGTTAATTATGGTTAAATTCATTCAATCAACGGGTGCCAACAATCTGTGGCAATTCCATGTTATTTAGTTAATACCAGACAGTCGGTTAGTCGGAATTGGAGTTACAGTACATGCATGAATAATGAATTGGTATTGGCTTGCAAAGGCTATAATAAATACCTATGCAATTTTTAGGCAAAAGGGATTAGGGGAGGAGAATCGTTTTTTATCAATACATTGCACTCAATTATAAACATCTCAATACAATATTCAACCCAGCTTTTATTCACTATCCGCTTCAATGCTTCATCCAGAATGAAGCAATCATCCACCTAACATATTCTTGCTGGTCCCGTTCTTATCATCATCACCTCAAATCCACGTTAGATCATTAGATCACAGTTTCAGCACAAGTGCACAAAAATAGGTAAGTGATGGTGTGTGGGCTTCTGGTCCCTTGAGGTACAAGTGGCATTCACAAACTCCAAGTGCCCTTATGGTCAAAGGAGAGTATTTATACTATTCTGTCGGGCTTGGCATCCCAGCTCCTGGTCCGTTTCAACCCGTGGACTTTTGACTCACGGTATCATGCGGTCCATGGTCTGGTTACTGGGCCATGGTACCAACAGTAAGATTGTGAGAACATGTTGTGGATCCATAGGACGATCTTGCACTATATCCACCTGGTCTTCAAACAGGGCAACTTTTCCTGAAATGGTAAAGGATTTTTACGAACTTGATTGTGTAAAATCTCACAACTATGCCGCCAAGCTTTTTAATCTTCAAATCAATACGATGTGTTCCACTTTGCAAGCCGATCTTAGCGGTACAAATTTCACTTATGTCGATATTTTCGTCTTAAAGATTGACCTAATTGCAAACTACACAAGTTTGGTAAGTTGGTAAAAATAGAGTGTAGCTTAATTTTTACTGATCGTGATTCAAGAATTGATTTAAAAAATGATCGATCGTTCTTATTGCCGGATCGTTTTAGGGTTTAAGAATTCGAAATTGGCATGTTGCGGTGGATCTGGAGGTTCGCAATTGTATTATAATTCAGAGATTCCATGCGGCAAAGCAAAAATCATAGATGGTAATGAGATAATAAGTGGAGTATGCAAGAATGTCAATTCATATATAAATTGGGATGTAGTTCATTACACAGAAACGGTAAATTCTCTGTAGGGACAATTTAACGAAGAATATTACAAATAGAGATGTCGGGACAATTCATATATTATAAATAGACATGATTTATCATTTATAATTTCATTCTATTGAACGAGAAAACACATTGCAAGGGTTGATTCATGACATCATTTGCCGATCTTCAGTCGGACATTAATCTTCTTACCATTTTCGATAAGATTGGAGTGTGTAAGATCTTACACTCGGCACAATTTGTATGCAAGGAATGGTATAACCTTTCTCTCAACTCTCAAACATGGAGGCATATCGATGAAACAGACTTAATCTCAAAAGATCTCGAGGTTGCTCTAAATCGTAATTTTGGGGGTTTGTTTGACTACTACGAAACTTATATAATTTGTCTCCAGGATTACGAAAATTTCCATATTCGAAAGGTCTAGATAGTTTTTCTTAATTTTGCTTAGTTTATTTTACCTTAATTGTGATCGGATCTTAATAATCACCATCTAAACATTTCTCCTCAACTAAATGATATACGCGTGTTTGGATATGAATTCGCCGACCATCCATTTTTTGTGATGTATTATTAAAACAGAAATTAAAATAAGAAAAAAAACAATAGTAAATGAAATTTAAACAAGAAAAATACAAGGGTATAAATATAATTATTTTTTAAAAATTATAAATTTTGCAAAATAAAAATAAAAATTAAATGTTTTCTAAAAAATCAAATATGAAACTATTCTTTAAACAACTATAAGGGTGTAAATGCAAATATTAATTTTGTTTTATTTTTTCTCCTCATTTTCTTAAAAGTTATAATTTTTCTTCCCGCCGCAACTGACTTACTTCCTAATCCCCATCCATGGCGGACACCATCTCACTCTCGCCATTCTCAGGTACAAGAACTTCCGTTTCTTGAAAGACCTAATTCGCGATTTCAAGATCTTCTTCCCCTTTCTCACAATATCGACAGAGAATTGCATTTCGTCAATCTGCAAAAGGTGAGATATCTTGTGAGATAGCGTCTGTTTTACAAAATACATAGAAGAAGGTAAGCTTCCATTTCGTCAATCTTACTTTTAACAAGGGTCTCAGGAACTATTAAGGTTTCTGAGGTTCAGAATTCGAATCTTACTTTGTACATTTTCACTTAAGTTTACCCGATGATATATTATGTGACTCTAGTATATCATCCATAGGTTGACGACAATTTTACATTTTGTTTGTGTTCATGTTGGTAGGGGAGGACTAGAGCGGTGTTTGATCAGCAAAGAAGATGGAGTCCGCATTGGAGTGGGTTGAAGTTCTCTGGTTTGGTTTGTCTAACTGCCTTGAGGAGTGAATGGTTTTTTTTTATAGTCTTCGCAACCCAATTAGGTGACGACAGCTGCTACCCCAGGTGTCGCTACGTTTACGACACCTGTCTCACTAGGTGCTAAATCGTGATTGGGTATGAACGGATATAAATGTGTTTAATCCCTAAACACTACTCCCCATTCACACCCACCTTCTTTAGTTTCCCTACCTTCTGACTTTCACATTCTTCCTGTCTTGATGGCAATTGCTGCTTTTGAGGAGTTCGCCTTGGAGCTTGTGTACCACCAGAGCTCGTTGGAGGGCATTCAGATAGTGACCTCTGATGACGCCTTGTTCTCGCATTTGCAGTACCTAACTGATCGGACTCGCAAGCTGCTACTGGACGTTCATTCGCGACTGTCGCAGCTTAAGAAGGAGAAGGCCATAACTGCTGCGCATGTAGTCTCATCTTCTATGTATACCAGGCACGCTGTTGGTGGCAGCGCTCCACCGGGATTTGGAGCTGGAGTTGAGGGTCCTGCCTGGTATGAGAATCGTCGTCGTGGTGTAGCGCGGCGCAAACCCGACGCTCGTGCATGACCTATCACAACTGTGAAAACGGGGTCCCTATCTGACTTTTGTTATTACGTAGTGATGTTGTGTATTTTGTGTGTTTCCCCTTTTTGTTTGTACTTATGCTACTTCCTTCCCTGATGATAATATAAAAGGCGGGGCCTCTGGTTTAACTTTACCTCCTCGAAGATTTCGCTTTTTGTTGCTATAAAGATTAACTCATAACTTCCTTCCTCCTCGCCTTTCATATTTTTGAGGTTTTAATTATTTTTTCGATGTCTTCTGTATCTCTTCGTCGATCTTCTTCCGTTAGCTCTGGGTTGGTTCTCAGTCGGGATAACAAGCTTGCCCAACTTCACTCCTCTTTATCTATACTGCCTCCTCGACCATCACCTTCGACCGTCTCTTCAGTTGACGTTCTCGGAAAGTCTTCCGGATTTCACTTTTTAGAGGGTGAAGATCGATCCCCGACGTCGGGTTCCTGGCGTGAAAGGAGCTCTTTTTTGCGCCGGCTGCTGATTGATTATACCCCTGAGCAGATAGGGGCAACACTATTTCCCCTAGCCTCTGACGAGCTCCATTATCAGTGTCTCGAAGAACGCAAAAGGTGAGGTTGTCTCTTTAACTGTGTTTAATTTTCTTTAAATGCCTCTCCTCCGTACTTGTTTTTTTACAGGCTTCTAAAGTTATCACCTTTCCCTTTGAGAACAATGGAGGATTATCAATTTACTGTTCGTTGTTATCCTAATGCTCTCCTTGTCTTGTTGGCTAACTTTTTGTTTTGCAGTTATTGCCGATACCCATATTCCAGAGTTACGACTCACTCGTTTTTTCCTGCGGATGTGGTGTCCGATGTGCCTCCAACTGTTGTGATGTCCCAAGCTCCAACGTCACTGCCACTGCATCCTCAACCGATCGTGCACACTCCACCAATGGAGAGTTTCTTTTCTCCTTTGTCACTGCTGCCTAGCGCGCCTTCATCGATGCCTGTTCCACCTATGATGAATGTTGCACTGTCTGCTGGGAGGTTGTATCGTAGCCCCGGGATTCTGCGAGAGTTCAGGGTGACCAATCCGGAGTGGAACCTTGCGCACTCGTACCCCTTCCAAAGCTTGGCTTTTGAGGCATTTTCTCAAACGCTTAATTAACGTAAGTTTTTTTTTTACGTATGATTTTTGCTTTCTCTTTTTTACATGTTTTTTTTTCGACAGAGCGTGACTCCTCTTCATGCTATGTACGTTGTTGCATGCGAAACTACTTCACATCTCCAAGCGGCTGGAAAATGAAAAGTTTTCTTTGGCCAGTCAAGTTTCGCATTTGTCCTCCGTGAATGAACAGCTTCTCTCCGAGCTGCAAACCAGTCAGCAACTCTATCTCACTGAAGGGTTCCAGCGCTACCAGCATATGTGTGAGAAATTTTTTCCCGATATTAATTTCCAACAGGTTCCCTACACTGAGGAGGAGTTGGCTGATCGTTTACTTTCAGGATGGGTTCTCGATCGTGTTCCGGTTTCATCTCCAGTGGCTTCGTCGGCGATGTGATCAATTCGGACCTAGTTTCTTTTTTTTTGTTGGGTATGTTTTGTAAAATGTCCAGGATGTTTTGGACTTATATATTATGTTTGAACGTTGTCTCTTCTGGCCTGGGAGTTTATCTTCCTTTTGTTGGGCTTTTGTCTGTTGCGCTTTTGTCTTGCTACTTCAGTCTTTTATGAATCAAAAAGTTGTTGTTTGTTTCCGCTAAATGCCAATGTCTACTGGGCTTTGAGTTTTTCGATAAATTTTTTTGAGGGCCCACGATTCTTGCCTTTAAGAATAAGACTCTTTTTGTTGAACGAAGTGCACTTGACAGAGTGCATTTTGGTTCAGTTTTGTCTTCTTGTTAAAGGGCTTATGGTCGCGGCTCCGAAGTTCTGGGAGGCTCGTGAGGGCCTGTCAGGTAGTGCCAGACTTGGTCTGGGCTTGATAAAAAAGACGATTTCATTTCTTCCCTTCTCAGGAGGTAATTTTTGAGAGTGGGCCTCTTTTGGGCCTTTTTATTTTTCCGGGCTTTTGCCTTAGCTTTTTGAAGGGGTCTTGTGATGATTCTTTTTTTGGGCCCGATAACGCGGCTCTACGCTTGATCCTGGGCCAACTGGTCTTCCAGTTCTTTTGCGTCTATGGGTAATACTTCTTGAGAGTGTTGGCATGCCAAGTTCGTGGTAGACTTTTACCGTCGTGTTTTGCGAATGTAAATGTGTCGTCACTGATTACTTCTTCAATTATGTACGGTCCTTCCCAGTTTGGTGACAACTTACCTTTGTCTTGTTCTTTCATTGTTAGGAGTGCGTTTCTTAACACCAGATCTCCTTTTTTTAGCCTCTTGTCTTTTACTTTGGCATTGTAATACTTCTCCACTAGTCTTTTGTACTTTTCTTCTTTTATGTGGCCCATTTTTTTCTAACTTCTTCTAGGTTTTCTCATTCTAACAACATGGCTTCTTCATTGTCTTCTGTGTTGTAATATTTTATTCTGGCTGTTGGCCATACTAGCTCTGCTGGGGCGACTGCTTCTAAGCCGAAAGCAAGCTTGTACGGGGTTTGTCCTGTTGCGGTTCTGTATGTGGTGTGATATACCCATAAAACTTCGGGCATTGTGTCGGTCCAAGTTTTTGGGTCTTCCCTTGTTTTTCTCTTCAGAATGTTGATGATGGTTTTATTTACAGCTTCTACTTGGCCGTTCGTTTGTGGGTGATGGACTGATGCGAAGCTTAATTTAATGTTACTATCTTTACAGAAGCTTTTTATTGCTTTACCTGCAAATTGCATTCCGTTGTCCATTATAATCTGTATTGGGACACTGAATTTGCAGATAATATTACGGAATACGAATTTTACTGCGTTATCCTAGGTTATCGATCTGACCGGTTCAGCCTCTGCCCATTTGGTGAAGTATTTGATGGCGACAAAGGCGTATTTTCTTCCCTTGCTAGCTACTTGGAAAGGGCCTATTATGTCCAGAGCCCACCTGGCGAAGGGTACGGCTGTGTTCAGAGATGTTAGTTTGATTGACGGTCGATGTTGTAGATTTTCGAATTTTTGGCATTCTGAGCACTTTTTCACTATTTCTTGCATATCCTGTTTCATAGATGGCCAGAAGTATCCTTGTCGGGAAACTTAGAGGTGTAGTCTTCTAGCACCTTGGTGGGCCCCGCCGCCCCCACTGTGAATGATTAGTGCCAACTCTTTTCCCTCCTCTCTGGAGGTACAAACTCGTAGTGGGAAGGCATCAGTCTCTCTTCTGTATAGCTCATTATCCTGTAATATGTAATGCGCCGCCTGGTTTTTTATTTTTCTTTCTTCGAATTTGCTTCCTTTGAATTCTATGCCTTTAATGAAGTTGATTATTTCGTTTCTCCAATCATTTTTGAAGATTGTGATTTCCAAGTTTTTATGTATAGAGGGGGAGACTAGGCTACTTACCTGTATCCATCTCTCTTGGGACGAGTTCTTTGTCGCTCCGAGATTGGCTAAAGCATCTGTTTTTTCGATGTGATCTCTCTTGACTAGGTTTATTTTGGTTGAATCGAAATTTTGTATTGCTGAGAGGACTGCTTCTTTGTAATCTTTTAGGCTTTGTTCTTTTACTTCGTACGAGCCCTGAACCTGATTGGCTACTAGCTGAGAATCTGTGTTAATTACCAGGTTCCTGATTTTTAGCTCCTTGGCTAAATCCAATCCTGCCAGTAGTGCTTTGTATTTTGCGACGTTATTAGTAGTTTTGAATTTGAAGTGAATTGCTTTTTCTATGCGTAATCCGTCTGGACTTTTTAATATGATTCCTGCGCCACAACCTCCTTTTTCTACTGAGTCATCTACCTGGAAGTTCCAGACCTCCGGTGTAGAGAAGACACAAGTTGTGTTTGGTGTTAATTTTGCAATGAAATCTGCCAGGACTTGGGCTTTTATTGCTCTAGCTAGGACAAATTTAATATCGTATCCGCTTAATTCGATAGCCCATTTGGTTAATCTGCCAGATAGGTCAGGTTTATGTAGTGTTTGCAGGAGGGGATGGTTTGTTGGTATAATGATTGGGTGAGCTTGGAAATAGGGTCTGAGTCTTCTAGCACTGATGATGACTGCTAAAGCTAGTTTTTCTAGTTGAGGTTATTGACATTCTGCTCCTTGCAATGTCTTCGAGAAGTTGAAGACCGGGTTCTGTGTTTTATCGTTGTTTGTTATAAGTACTGTACTTATTGATGTTTCTGATCCTACAATGTACAGGTATAGTGGTTGATTTGGGTTTGGTGGTTATAGGGTGGGTAATTTCTTCAGTGTTGATTTTAATTCTTCAAAGGCGTTTGTGCAGTCTTCGGTCCATTCTATGTTTTTGCTTGGGTTTTTCAGGATTTTGAAGAAAGGTCTGCATTTGTCAGCGCTTCTGGGGATAAATCTTCCTAGAGCTGCGATTTTCCCATTGAGTTTTTGTAGTTCTTTTAAGGTTTTGAGGGGTTTCATGTTTGTTATGGCTTCCACCTTTTCTGGGTGCGGTTTGATTCTTTCTTGGGAAATGAGATATCCCAAAAACTTTCCTTCAAGCACCCCAAAGGCGCATTTTTCCGGTTTTAATTTAATGCCTGTTTTCTGAATTTGTTGAAGGTTTCGTCTAAGTCCTTCCAATGTTCTTCTGTTTCCATTGATTTGACCAGGATATCGTCAACGTATACTTCTACACTCCTTCCAATATGTTCCTCAAAGACTTTGTCCATTAGTCTCTGGAAAGTAGCCCCTGCGTTTTTTTAATCCGAAGGGCATAACCGTGTAGCAAATGGTTCCTGTTTCAGTTATAAATGTTGTTATTTTTTCATCTTCTTTGCTCGTTTTTACTTGGTTATATCCCGAATGAGCGTCCATGAAACTTAAAATCTTGTTTCCGGTACTTCTGTCTACTAGTATGTCAATTGACGGTAGCGGGTAGCTATCTTTTGGGGAGGCGAGATTCATATTTGTGAAATCTACACACATTCTCCATTCCCCAGAATCTTTTTTTACCATGACAATATTTGATAACCATTTAGGGTACTTTATTTCCCTGATGAATCCCGCTTGCAATAATTTGTTGATTTCCGCTTTTGCTACCTCGCTTCTTTCGCATCCTAAAGTTCAGAGTTTCTGTTTTACTGGGATACTTGATGTTTTTATACTCAGGTTGTATTCTATCAAACTCCTTTCTATGCCTGAAATTTGGTCGATTTTCCAGGCGAAGATGTCTAGGTTCCTTTTTAATAGGTTACGTAATGATTCTCTTTCTTTGGGGTAGAGCTGTTTGTCGATTTTCAATTTTTTACCTTCCTCTAGCTCTATTACCTGCAGTTTTATGTTGGCATTTCCTTTTTCTTTATTGTCTACCAAATACCTGGGGATACTATTTTCCATGACTTCGTCAGATCTTCTTTTGTTCGCTGATCTTGAATTGTCGTGACAATAGTTTGTGTTTAAGTATCATGTTTTGGCTGTTTGTTGAGACCCCCTTTACACGACAGACGCCGTTTGGTGTGGTGAACTTTACACATTGGTGATAAGATAAGGAAACTACCGTAAATTCATGTAGGGCGGTTCTTTCTAGGATGGCGTTGTAGCCTGAGTTGAATCTGACTACGGTAAAATTTATTCTTTTTGTAGTGGATTACTCTTCTCGACCCAGGGTTACTGGTAGGGTTATAGTTCCGGCAACTGGGATTTTCATTTGTCCGAATCCTTTTATCTGAGTTTTATTTGGGGATAGGTCTTTTTCTTCGAGCTTTAGGTTTTTAAATGCGCCCCAGTATATTACGTCGACCGAGGCTCCCGTGTCGACCAACACTCTTTGGACAAGGAATTCATTGATAATAGGAGAAATGACTAGAGGGTCTAAGTGTGGGAATGTTACCTCTTCCGTATCTTGGATTGTGTTAGCCTCGTCGCCGCCGAGTATCATGAATACTGTACGTTCCTTTTACGTTTTGTTTGTCTTTTGGGGGTCCTGGGAGTTTTTCCTGTGACTGGTACTTTTCTATTCTGCTTGCTAAGGTTCTACATTCTTCGGTTGAGTGGCTCTGATTTTGGTGATATTCGCAATATTTGTCGTTGGTCTTGTAGGGGAGATTTCGTGTATCTGATGACCGTGTTGGTGTGATTATGCCTTTGTTTTTTAAGTCTCTGAATATTTCTTTTTGATCTATTATTGGGGTTGCGGTACTGGTTCTTGGTAGATCCGTCATGACTCTGTTATTTCTGTTTTGGTTTCTAGGGAGTCTTGGAGCTTGCCATTCGAGTTCTTCTTTCATTCGTTGGTCCATTGTTTCTTCGACATCCATTTCTTTGTAGACTCTTTCCATGGTTTCGGAGAGGGTGGCGGGGGGCTTATTTGTCATTTTGAGCAGGAATCTGGTTGATCTCAGTCATGCACACAGGGCCATGATGGCTTCTCCGTCGCTCGGTCTCGCTACTCTCATTAGAGTTTCGTTGAACCTGGTAATATATTTTCGTATGCTCTCGTTTGGTCCTTATTTTATGTTTAGCAACATTCCAATGTTAACTCTTCTTTTTATTAAGTGGCTAAAAGTCTCTAGAAACCTTTCCCTTAATTCTTCAAAGCTTTGGATGCTTCCTGCGGGCAGATCTCTATACCAATTCATGGCGTCACCTTTTAGAGTCCTGATGAACATTCAACACCATAGATCATTTCTGTCTGTGACGTCTTCCATATTGACTAGAAACTTTACGATGTGTACTTCTGGGTCCGAGGTTCCCTTGTAGCTTGGGCCTTGCCCAATTTTCGGGGTATTTTTCCGAAATTAAGTGGGGTGCGAGAGCCCCGGTTACCCTGTGCAGGCCTTTTCTGGCCTGAACAGTGACTAGACCGTGACTCCTAGGAGTCTGTTTTTTTGTAATCAATTACGGGTGGATCATGATACCCCCTTAATATTTGATCATTGTAACCTGTTTCCTGTGGGTCTTCGCTTGGCCCGTAATACCTGTCTTCATAACTTGTTTCCCGTGGGCCCAGATTTGGCCCACTCCTGTTCAAAGCTGGCCTTTCGTGGCATGTTTTGTTTGGGCTCACGTTAGGCCCATTATACCTACTTTTATGACCTGTTTCACGCGGGTCAGCGTATGGGTCCGAGTACCTGTCTGATGTTTGCTTTTCATAACCTGTTCTTTTCTTCCTAAGCTCATAGTGTTTGTCCCTGTGACCTATTTATTGTGGGTTCATATCCGAACCTTTGTGCCTGCTAAATTCTCGTGTTGTGTCCGAGAGTAATTTTACCTGTTTTTGTAATTTCTCTATTTTTCGGAGAAGGTGTTTTTCCCTGTAGCGGCTTCCCTCCTCCGCCTCAACTTTGTGTCGGTGGTTTCGGGCGGGTTCTGGTTCTTTCCTTTTTTTTCCAGGTTATGAACTTTTTTCGGGGGAGGAGTTTGCCCTAGCGAGCTTTTTCCCCGTCAGTCCTTCAGGTATTTTTACATGAGCTTCTTGGTCCACTGTGACTGCTGTCACGATGGCTTCTTCAGTCTTTTCTTCTTCTAGCGGAGGGGCTGAAATGGGTTTCGGGTTTCTAGCTTGCTCTTCTTCATGGGATTCTGCGCAGTTTAGGTGTCCGATGTTCACGTCGGGTTCACCAATGTTTGTGTTCATGTTGGTAGGGGAGGACTAGAGCGATGTTTGATCAACAAAGGAGATGGAGTCGGCAATGGGGTGGGTTGAAGTTCTCTGGTTTGGTTTGTCTAACTGCCTTGAAGAGTGAACGGGTTTTTATAGCCCTCGCAACCCAATTAGGTGACAACAGCTGCTACCCCAGATGTCGCTACGTTCACGACACCTGTCACTAGGTGCTGAATCGCGATTGGGTATAAACATGGGTATAAATGTGTTTAATCCCTAAATACATCTCTAGAGACTAAACACTTAGAATATTTGAAAACTATTAAATGATTTTTTAACCGTTAGGATCAGGTGGAAGCACAAAATCAGGTTAAAATTAGTTTTAAAATTTTAAAAAATCCCATAGTTAAATCATCAAATTTTGTGAAACCCGACCCGATTAAAAAATTATTAGTTTAGATCATAGACCCCGATGTAGTATTTTATTACAAAAAGCCCAAATAATTTATTGATTTATTCATCATGTCTTATCAGTTATCGTCGTCGTTCATATCGCGGCGTCACACCGGCCACACTTTCCACCCTATTCCCAACTGAAAAATGTCGATGACGCTCACATGCTCGGTTTCCGCCGCGGCGAAAATCAGCACTGCAAGCAATTTCACTATTCATCATCGGAGGCGTTGTTCCGTTTTGGATTTCGGTCGCAGTAGCAGTGCCTCTCTTCTGTCTTTACGGAGTGACCATTCCTTGGAGTTCATGTTCAAATCCCCCAATTCTTTGCCTGAACTTCCAGTTAGGAGGCACCACCCCTTGCAGGTACGGTGCTGCTATTTTTTATTACAAACTTCATCGTTTCTTCTACAGTTGAATGGTTATCCGACATTTTTTCTTATTCTATTCTTGCCTTTTGCTCCAGGTTGTGTGTAAGGACTTTCCAAGGCCTCAAATGGAGAACACTGTCAATTTTATGGAAGCTGCACTTCTCTCAAACTCCTTTCTTAATTCGCCACGGCCTACCACACCTCTCAAAGTTGTCATTGTTGGTGCTGGTATTTTTTTTTTTGCTTTTCCTCCAGCATTATTCATAATTTAGATATGCAATTCATCAATTCAACTCTGTATTTTGTGCTTACTATTTATTGTTGGATTTCTTACCTTCTTCTATGTAGGTTTGGCTGGTTTATCCACAGCCAAATATCTTGCGGATGCTGGTCACAAACCATTACTGTTGGAATCCAGAGATGTTTTAGGTGGCAAGGTTAAATTGAAAACGAAAATTTATATAAGTTTTTAGTTACTTGATGCTAAAAAATAAAAATTATTAGAGTATATCCATCATCGTCAAAGACTTTCAATTAATAGAATAAAATCAAAAGTGACATTTACATGTGTAATGTATATATACTAGTGTGGGAGGGGGGAATTATACAAAAAAACCTTTAACTATGTTGGATATACTCTAATAAAAATGAGGCTCCTTAATCTTAGAGTTCTTTCTAAAGATAATGATGCTGGTTACAAATCATATTTCACTTGTTATTGATTGTATACTTCTCTGGTCTCTCTAAAGGTTGCTGCATGGAAAGATAAGGATGGAGACTGGTATGAGACGGGATTGCACATATTTTGTATGTTAATTTTTTATTCCACGAATAATTTCGGTTAGAATATATCTATATATTGGTATGATATGATTTTTTCTACGATTTGATTTTGTTAGATTGCATTCTTTTCTTCTTTATCATGGCAAAAAATCCTTGTTATAGATAAGAAAATGAGATAATATATGTTTACCTATAGTTTTTCTTTTACAATTTCACATCCAAGTTCCTTCAGATTCTGTAATTTATCTTGTTGCTATTTCAGAATTTGTAGCATCATTTAGTGAACTATTTTTTGTTTGCATGCAGTTGGAGCATATCCAAATGTACAAAATTTATTTGGAGAACTCGGTATTGATGACCGTCTTCAATGGAAGGAACATTCAATGATTTTTGCTATGCCTGAAAAGCCAGGAGAATTTAGCCGTTTTGATTTTCCAGAAATTCTCCCTGCACCATTAAATGGTCAGCTATTTACTCACAGATTGAGCTATTGTGATACTAACTGTTTTTTTTGCAGTGGATATTTTTCTTCTTTTATATGGAAAACGTGATTCTAACTGCTGCTTTCAGTTTAGCCTCATACTTTTTGAAAATTACCAAATCAGTTCTTACATAATATTTTTCTAGGTGTTCGTTTTTGTATTGAATAAATTTCCAAATAGTACAGAAAAATCATAAATTCGATAGAAATTGTGATTGTCAGGAATTTGGGCTATTTTGAAAAATAGTGAAATGCTAACATGGTCAGAGAAGGTGCGGTTTGCCATTGGATTATTACCTGCAATATTAGGAGGCCAGTCATATGTTGAGGCTCAAGATGGTTTAACAGTCAAAGAATGGATGAAAAAACAAGTAAGTTATAAACATGTTGTACGTTACCTAAGCCTGTATATCGGTCGGATTCGGATCGGATATGCAGGTATTCGAATCCGAATAATTATCCGGATATCCGAATCCGACCGAATAAAATCCGGATTTGAAAATCCGAATCCGGATAAACTATCCGGATATCAGAATAATCCGAATCCGAATAAATTCTCCGGATTTCCGGATAATCCGAATCTAGATAACTTTAGGGTTAGGGTTATGATTTAATAATTATAAGTTATAAAGATTTATAATTATAAAGATAATTAGGTTTAAGACTTTAAATGTTTAATGATTTATAATATAAATATATAATATATAAATATAATAATATTAATTTATTATATATTTATCCGGATATCCGAATCCGGAATTCTTAAACGAATTTGGATTTTAACGGCGGATTTTCCAGATATCCGAATCCGACCGAATAAAATCCGGATTTCAATTCAGGATTTCAGGTATCCGAATCCGAAAAATCTGAATCCGAATAGTCATATTCGAATGCGGATTCGAATACGGATTCCGGTATACCATTTACAGGTTTAACGTTACCAACAGAGGATCTTGTATTGTTTTATAGTGGTATTTTCCTGATTCGTGAGAAATTTGCAATTAATCATTATACTATATTAGTAGAATATTTCTGTGCTACTTTCATTTTTAACATGTTTATTTTATTTTGCTTTACCTTCAGGGTGTACCTGATCGAGTAAGCGACGAGGTTTTTATTGCAATGTCGAAAGCTCTGAATTTTATAAATCCAGATGAGCTTTCTATGCAATGCATCTTAATTGCTCTAAACCGTTTCCTTCAGGTTGGTATATTTATTTTCAATGTGAGTAGTTGCCATTAAAGAAATAGTTTAATTGTTTAAAAGTATATCTTATGGTCCACATTCACTTTGCTCATTGTTTGATGCATAAGATTGAACGTTTACTAGGTGACATAACATGTGGGCGCTATAGTATATCATTTAAGATATTTACACTTTATATAGATTGAACTTTAATGTGGAGTATTTTTCCTGAACTAAAAAAAGTATATCATGTGGAGATAGTGGCTGGAATGCTGATAATCCCTTCATCTCAGTTGCAAGCATGATCAATATCTTATCTAACACAGGAAAAGAATGGGTCCAAGATGGCATTTTTAGATGGAAACCCTCCTGAGAGGTTATGCATGCCGATCGTCAATCATATTAAGTCATTGGGTGGCGAAGTACAACTTAACTCAAGAATACAAAATATCAAGTTAAACACAGATAAAACTGTGAAGCATTTGGTGCTTAACAATGGGAATATAGTTGAAGGAGACATTTATGTAATTGCTACTCCAGGTAAAATTTTGTTTTCTATCAAATATGCTTGTTTGATTTGAGTAAAAGCATAGCATCTGTATTATAAAAATAAAAGCATTACAATTGATATTCTTCTTGTCATCTCAGTTGACATCTTGAAGCTTCTTCTTCCTCAAGAATGGAAAGATATATCTTATTTCAATAAATTGGAGAAACTAGTTGGAGTTCCTGTTATCAATGTCCATATTTGGTTAGTTTAAATGTCTTTTATTTGGAAGTTTTCAACCTTTTGTATTACCATCCCCTAGAAATAGTTGGCGTATTTTTTTAGGTCATCCATTGTTGACACACAATTTGTATAATATTTTTTAGCACAGGGAAATCCTTTAATATATGACGGAAGAGTAAAACCCATGGGTGACATACTAAATCGCACTTTAACATATCGGATTTGAATATTCAATCTCATATATTAAACAATGAGGCTTTCGCTACTAAACTAAGTGGTTGCATACCAAAATTTATTTATTTAACCAAAAAAATGGTTTTTACTTATATAGAGTTGTCATATTTATAGTATCAATCTTTGATTTCTTTTGGGGAAGGTATTCTAGCCACCCATCCATTCATGTCTTAATAAACTAGCTTAGGGAACATTCTAGTTCTAAATTCTAATAGAATCATTTGTCTTCTACCTTGCAAATCTATTCATGAAGTAGGACTATAGGATATTCTAGGGAGCCATCACTTCCCTGAATTTTATTGAGGGAGTTCTGGTTGATTCTTAGTTTGGCATTAAAGAATCCTGTATTTTTATTACATTATTTGAGACACTGCACTATGCTCTTTTTTCTCCAAATATCCTCCTCTTCTTTGTATATCTGTTTCAATTCTTCTCCTGTTGTTGACTTCAGAAGCATGATAAGCATCCATGCTATTTGCCTCAAAGTCCTCAGCATTTAATAAGAGTTTTGCTGCACATTCAATGTTGTAGTTCTAAAAGATCCCATCGTAATGAACCAGATCCTCAATTGTGCCTTGATCAGCTTGAGTTCAGTAGCCAAACAACAAAGTGATGTGCTTTCCACAAGGGTAGCCTAAGTAGAGGAGTAGTTACTGGTACCTTTTATTCATAAACCTGAAAATAAGAAAGCAACCCAATAATGGTCATGGCCCATCTAAGTTCATTTCTTTTACTCTTTAAATTAGCTTCTGGTATTTTTTACTTCATACTGTATGCCAATGTAACATCATATTATTTTATATGTGCAAGCTGTAATCTCTACATTTCTCTTTTTAGGTTTGACCGGAAACTCAAGAATACCTATGATCATCTCCTTTTCAGCAGGTTTGTCTGATGTGTGTATGTATATTAGTATGTGTGTTGGTCATCAAGGTTTAATATTCCTAGATTATTATTTTCCTACATTCCTTGTAATTTTTACATTATTCAGGAGTTCTCTTTTGAGTGTGTACGCAGACATGTCTGTAACATGCAAGGTAAGTAATATCTCCCTTGAGTATATTTTACCTGTCTGATAAAATGTATAACATCATCAACATCATTTAGGAATACTATGATCCAAACCGTTCAATGCTGGAATTGGTATTTGCACCAGCAGAGAAATGGATCTCATCCAGCGATACCGAAATCATTAATGCCACAATGAAAGAACTTGCCAAACTTTTCCCCGATGAAATCGCAGCAGATCAGAGTAAAGCCAAAATTCTTAAATACCATGTTGTGAAAACACCAAGGTAAGTGATCTAAATTGACTCTATATCCTTAATCCACTTCCAGTCTTGTTGATAATAATATTCATCAAACTTTTTTATTCTGTTTTATCAGGTCTGTGTATAAAACCGTACCCAATTGCGATCCTTGCAGACCTTCACAAAGATCGCCAATACAAAGGTTCTATCTTGCCGGTGACTATACCAAACAAAAATACTTGGCTTCTATGGAAGGTGCTGTCTTGTCTGGGAAGCTTTGTGCAGTAGCTATCATGCAGGTATTCAAGTATGTATAATATATTTCTCAATGAATGTCCTTCTCATAGAAACACTATTACATCTTTCCAGGATTACTACACACTACCTGCCCAGACCCAAAATATCTCACAAAACAAGACCACCGTCTCTTAAAGAAGGTAATTTAGAAGTGAAAATGAACTTGATGTTCAAACTAATTAGTTAATTTATAGTTTGTTTCTTTGAAAAAATGGTAAATATTACAGTTAGAAAATCCAATCTTTTATATCACACAAGAAAACTTCCACAACTCTAACTTAAATGTACATGTATTACTTAACTTTGAAGTAGAGATGTTACTTCACGGTTACTTCACTTTTCTGTTTGATGAGTCGAGATGATGTTGTGGTGGTCGTTGCGTGCAGAGAAGAGGTAGCCGGAAGTGGTCGTCGCGTCGAGGGGAACGGAACAATACGGAGTCAAACAGAGCCAGAGGTGAAGAAGATCTCCTGCAGGGCACAGGAGCCAGAGGTTGTGAGAGAGAACTAGATTCTTAAGCTCGTCGATGAGTGTTAGCTTTATTTATAACAATTGTATTATAACTTTAACCAATTTATTAATCCTAACAACCCAACACCTATTAACAGACTTAACAGAATTTAATAGTACAATTAACAATTACATCTTTGTTCTCCAAATAACATTTTTCCATTTCTTTTTCTTCTCGTCTCCCCCACCTCTGAGAAACCCTAGATTTAGGAAAAAGAAACTTATCTTCTCTCTTGAGAAGAGGGGGAGGAGATACCGATTTCTTCTCCCCCTCTGATTTCTTCACCCTATCTTCCTCCCTCGTTCCGTTCCGTTCCGTCCCCTTCTTTTCTTTTTCTTTGTTTTCGTCAATACATCTACTCGTTGTAGTGTCATGGGTATATGAATTACGTATCTGCAGGCTTCCTTCATCCACATGTTCTCTGACAAAATTGAAGTCAAGGGCTACGTGCTTCATTTTTGTACTAAATCCGGAATCAGAAGTGAATTGCGTGACACCATCCACCCATGTATATCAACATTTTGCTTTAATTTGGTCTTCCCATCTATTCTATCTATCCCCTACGAATACTCTCTTGTCATATGGTATCAGAGATGGGCTAAATTGTTCAGTGTTGCATAATGGAGATGAGCTAATCGATTATGACATACATACCTCTAAAGGATCTCTCTCTCAACAGATAGAGTCGAATTCGTCCTTATTTCTTCTAAATTCAGTTCATAAAGACCCTCCTTAGCTTTCCCTTCAGTAAGAACTTTTTCGTTCACTTTATCTATGATTTTTACTGTCTACGAATCAAAGTTAATATCGACTGAATTATCTGAATAAATTTTATGGATAGAAATCAAATTTTGGCTTGAGGAAGGAAGGAAGGAAGGAACAATTGCAATGTCATTAAGTTGCAACTATTTTCCTTGAACTGTCGACGACCTAGTATGGGTGATCCGCCTTAGTTGTCCTTTCACGAAATACAGTTGCCTCGTACCTGAGGAATTCTTATAATGTTGAACGTTCTTGTCCTCCGACATGATGTGAGTGCTAGCGTCGGAGTCCGGGTATCAAACGAAACCACCTCCATCTCCACTATATATAGACAACATCGATGTATTCAACAATTCTTGGATTAGTCAGTGGATATCGATAAGTGTTGCTCCTATGAAAACAATTGAGTATCCATCCCACTGTGAAGTACCCTTTTTTTCTTTTCTTTTTCGGAAATGAAGAAATAGAAGACGACGTGGATCCAAAAAAAAATGCAGAACAAAGGGGATGGTGTTCCAAACATGTTCACGCAAAACAAATAGTGTTCCCAACATTTTAACCGAACCCCAATTTTTTTTCGGGAATGAACATAACTCAACGGAGATGACTTTGCTCTGGTCGAGGCCTTCCCATCACGAACATCACTAGCATTCAACATCTCCGGCTAACGTCTATGGAGGAACGGAGAGTGTGAGGACGAAAGAAGTGGAGAGGAGGACGGACGACGGAGGTGAGGAAGGAGAGAATTTCAAATGAGAGTGTGAGGGATAAAGATGGTCGATCAGTAAAACATTGAAATCATTTTGGATCCTGGATTCTGACAATCCATGCTAGAGTCCGATGGTTTATTAATTCGACGTTACGAATAAGGTGTGTCTGAGATATGACATGCAAGGTTGAAAAAGTGTACTACAAAATCGAGTGGTTAGTATTCAACACATTGGATTTAACGATCAGGTTCTCAGTAGAATCGGCAGGAATCCCGTGCGCCAAACACTGTATGCGCATGGGATATAAACTCTCTCTCTATATATATACAAAATCGATCAATCAAATTCAAATATATATACACAATGCATGCATTCTAACCTGCAGTGTTAATTTCTAATGATCAGATACTGTAGGAGGAGAAGGAGCAGCAACAACATAAAAAAAGCAAAGAGCAGTAATAGTTGTTAAGATGAATATTGACATTGCAGGTTTGATAAAAATGAGTTGAAACTAGTGTTGACCAATACACCTCTTATTTATACATGCAATTGCATTTAATAATCTCCATCCGATGGCACTAGGCTCCAGACATTCAACACTCCATCAGATAACACTAGGCTCCAGACATTTAGCACTTCATCGGATGACACTAGCTCCGGACATTCAGCAACAATTCAAATCTACGTGTGATCATTATCATTATTTAATTCATTTTCCTAATTGTGAACCATTAGAAATGCCTTTTCCTTCATTATCTGGACTTGTAGCTTTTGTTGTGATTTTCCTAACGTTTGTGGACTTGTAACTTGTATTTTGGAACTTTTGACAATTTGAACGACAACATTTTCCTTTTGTGTATGTGTTCGTACAGTTCTTTGCCTCGCGACGCCCGTGGTTGATGTGGCCCGGATCCTTCTCGAACTTCTTTCGCCTCCCGACCTACCGTCGTCCCCTTCTAACCTCGCCCGTCATCCAGACGAGCTCCTACTGGCCGTGAAACTCGCCATTTATCGCCCGAACGGGCTTGACTCTGCTACGCGTTCCTTCGTTCGACACTCAATCACACTCGATGTGACTACCGACCCCTTCCCTCGACACTCGGACGAACTCGATCTGGCCTCGAGCCCCTTCGCCCGACGTCCCGACGGGCTCGACCTCTCTACGTGCCCTTTCTCTCGTCACTCGGGCGAGCTAGAGCTGGGCCCGGGATCTTCTTCGGGATCACGTCGTTCGTGTCGCCTGCCTTCGTTCACCTTGTTTCCTGATGACTTGGATCGTGGGCCTTCTGACGTTATTCTGGGCCGCGCGCCCAACCCGTAGCCCGTCGACTCCTCCACATACTCACGACGTTTCGTCTTCCCACTATAAGAAGTAAGACCTCGTATAACGGTCTTTAGATGACGGATTTCCGCCGTCATAAGTGATCAATGGCGGAAATCTGCCATCTAAAGACCGTCATGGCAATGACTGTCATTATAACCCCATAACCGCCATCTAAAGACCGTCATCTATTATTCATCCTCATTTTCCATCAAAAAAATATACATGGCGGATTTCCTTCATCTAATCTGAAAATTTTCGCGGGAACTGAAAATTATAAGATGACGGACATCCGCCATTTAAAATATGGCGTGAAAAAAGTTGGTGTCAATTCATTGATGGTGGTTAATGTTATTGATAGCGGATGTCCACCGACTATCTTTGTAACATAAGATGACGGAAATCCGCCATCATAAGTACGTCAGACGGTTACCTGCGTATATAGATGGCGGACGTCCGCCATGTTTGGTGAAATAGTATCGATGGCGGATTTCCGCCATAGAATGTGTGTACAATTTTTTTTTAAAACAGGCTATTAAATCCAGCGTTTGAATCGTTATTTTTTTGAAATAGAATACGATATTTGAAAAGATGATTTTGAAATTAAAATCGATGTTTTTTATAAAATATAAACTGAAATACAGAATCGTTAAACATTCGAAGTTTGAAAAAAATATACAAGTTAACAGAAATCAATACTCCTGATCAGAAATTGAGTCGTTTGAATCAGAATCTGAATAATCTATAGCAGACGGTATCATGCTGGACTTAGAAGTAGAAGGCATGTTCGTCAAGTCGAGGTCGGAAGAATTCAAAACTTTAGTCATCTCTTTGAAATAAGATTTTTTTAAATTAAACCTCTTCTTGTATTTGGAGATACCTTTTTGACTCTCGTTATACTTGTTTTGAAAATAAAAACATAAATAAGTTCGATAATCAATAAAATTATTGAATTATATTCAAAATATCTCCAAGTGCTTGAATTTTTCCGACCAAATTTGTTGTGCTTCTTCAGTAGTCGTATTTTTGGAGACAGGTTCTTTTCCTTTTCAATTTGGAGAAGTCCATCTTTCGTTCGTTGTACTAACCATACTGGCTGCTTCTCCAATCCTCAATATCCTATTCTTTTTATTTTTTTCGAAAGTTTTGTTGACTGTCGTTTCGATAAATTGTTATATTATAAAAATAAAGAAATAGTAAATGCAAAATATGTATAAAAAAAGTAATGAAACTTACAATTGGAGTCATAGATTCTGTTTCAGCCTAAGATTTTCCTTCTTGACTTTTGATAAATTCGGTGGCTTCATGCTGAAAGAATATAAAAATCAAATTATTATAATAGAAATTATAAAATAGAAAAATAAAAATAATTTAAAAGAAAGACTTACAACTTTACCTTCTCTTATATGTCATTTGTAAAGTTTCGAACCAAGTTTCGACTTCACTTCTTCCTTGTTGTTTCTATATTAACATAATTAATTAATATATAAATAAATTAAATATAAATTATTAATAATTACCAATTCATGACATCGTTGTGCTAATCCTTTTGAACCAGCGTGACGTGTCATTTGATTCGCTCGGTTCGCGGTATTTATCTCAGAAATTTCCTTAAATTATAAAAAATATTAACTTTTAAATGTATTAATATCAAATAAATATATACATATACATACCTTTTCTCTTTCCGATTAAAATTGTCTCAATTTATTCAGAAATTGAGGTTTGCTAACATAAGGCGGAAGAGTTGCCAAAATATCGTTTTCACTCATATCTGGATCTGCGCCATATTTTTGTACCAATGAATTATGGTTGCTCCTTCAGAGTTTGTTCAACCTACCATTGATATAAGTTTGTGCCGCTTTGCTTTCACTCAAATCATATTCAGCCTACATATTCAAAACTTATAAGTTTTGAAAAATTAAAAAATATTTTAAAAAAGATATAGACCTACAGATAATATTTTCAACGCATCATGAAAATTATGTTTAGGTTGATGACGCCACTCAATGTCGTACGGAAAGAGAGTATGGTCTTTTGCTAAATGAGTCATTCGTACGGTTAATTTCTTTGCAATTTCATCGGTCGCTTGGTTTGTGTTGTTAAACATAACCTTTCATTTTGTACCTTTTTCTGGATGATTATGAGGGTGGTCTTTTGTGCGACCACGACCCTTCTTCTTTGGAGGCTCATTAGATTTGGATGACCCCACATCTAATTTACATATTTAATTAAGATTTAAGATTTAATAAAATCATTATAATATTTAAATTATTAAAAATAAACTGACCACCACTGCTGGACTCTTCGAAAGAGCGACGGGATGTAACCATCGCTAGTGCCATAAACGGTGTGATAACACCGACCAGAACGAAAAACGTAAACATAATCTGAAATATTACAATTTTAAAATAAAATTAGTTAATTTAAATACATGCCCAGACACCCGTATACGGGATCTTAGTCTGACACAACAACCAAACATTTTTCCTATTGTAATTTATATTCTTTATTATCATACAAAATAAATCTTCGAAGTCGTCGTGAGAAGAGTTGTATTCGATTTTGAATAAATATGTGCCTCTACAATCATTCAACATTCTAGTTTCGTATCTTAACACTAAAACTTGACTGATTTTCATTGTTTGAGGATTTTTCGACCATATTTTTAAACAGTCATGAAAATGATGACCGTTGATTCCACAACGGAAACAAGCAAAAACACAACAATAATAACCTATGTTTTTGTAAAAACTTCGTTGAATCCGGTTTAGTCGCTCGAGTCGTTCATATCGTTCGACGATTGCAAGTAGTTGACTCATTTTTTACTGAAAAAAAAATATTTACAATCAACATGATATTATATTAAAATATAAGATTATATTGTAATATAATATTTAAAAATTTAGTTACAACAATCATTATTATCGACATCGAAAATATCTCTCTTTGATATTTTAAGGACGGACTCCAATCAGATTCTATTGGATCTTGAATGTAGAAACATTGTTGAGCCTGATTTGCCAAAATAAATGGTTCCTTTCCAAATTTTCCTCGTGTCGTGTTTGTTGGATCTGGATCAGAGGCCAGGCTTGGGGGGGGGGTGTAATAGCCTTTTTTTCGTGATTTCTCAAAAGATGTGCGGAATACCTGAGAATACAAGTTAAGCGCAAGGATATGTATATAAAGATAGTCTGTTCTTTATAAGTTACTGCAGTATATAGATACTGAGTCCACTTATAAGATTGTGACTTTTATATAACTGTAGTATATGAATACTAAATTATATAGACACACGTTAAGAATAGATGAATAAATATATATTCTAACTTAATAAAGATGCTTTTTAAGCTAACTCTAGTATATGAATACTGAGTTCTCTTATAAGCGAATAAATAATATAAGTTAAAATATATAGGTATACGTGATCAGATGATTGGATATATTTGTACTGAATATAACCTCAGTCAATGACCAGATAACTGGATGAGGGATCTACACGAAAATAGTCAACTTCAGTCTATGACTAGATAACTGGATGAGGGATCTCTTTTTAGTTGTTTTTTTATCTTGTTAGAACTAGAAAAAAGGAAAGTAAAAGAGATATTGAGATTTTTATACTGGTTCACCCAAACAAGGGCTAATCCAATTTCGATAAAACACGGAGATCACTAGCCTGAAGGTAATGGCGAAACCTCTGCCAAACTTTAAGGCTAAACACTTGTGAACCACCTAAGAGTATTCAGGAACTCTTAAAAAACTTCTGTTAAGCTTTAAGGCTAAACGCTTGTAAACCCTCTAAGAGTATTAAGGGACTCTTAAGAACCTCTGTCAAGCTTTAAGGCCAAACGCTTGTGAACCCTATAAGAGTATTAAGGAACTCTTAAAAACCCTTGAACCTTTAAGGTAAATTCGACATAAGAGTTTTCCTGAAAACTCTATAGAACCACACCGAGTTTTATGGTTGAACTCGTTGAACCTTACAAGTGTTGATATTAAGACACGCCTCTCACAACACTTGAACCACTTACAAGATGTAAAGCTTTTCTTCTAACACACTCTCAACGTACAAGAGGGGAAGAAGAAGAAGTTGAAGAACTAGAGCACACAACCTTGAGAGCAAACTCCCACACAAAGCTTGAACGAGAGCTAGAGCTTGAGCAAGAGCAAGAGAGAACGAAAGTAGAGCTTTGATCCAAGGAGAGCTTTAGCAAAGATGGCAAGTGATGACTTAGCTCTTGGGTGTGCACTTCCTTTTATAGTGGACGTTGGTGGCATGGAGGTAATTTCTTCATCTTCAAAACATCTAGGAAGAAGAGATTCAAAAACTCTCATTGAATACTCCATGGACGATCTTCATTGGTGGAGAGCTTCTCTTGAATTTGAATTTTCATCTTGGGATTTTGCGTAACATTAAATTCAAGATCTTGGTTGGATTTCATCTTGGGAGATTGAGCCTCCACACGTTTTTTGCACTTCTCCAATTTGAACTCTTCAACTAGGATTTTGTGTAGCATTTAATTCGAGATCCTTGTAGTTAATATGTTGGATATGCTCTTGAAATCTTTGTCATGATTGCAATTCTACACGTTTTTACATCTTGCGTTCATTTGGAGGTTGAGTGAAAAGTTGTAGTTTTCACACCTTGTTGATTAACCTTTAAGACATCAATCAACTTAAGCAAGAGTTAATGCAAGCAAATAGGTGTGCATAATTAAATACAAGCTTCAATAATTAACTTGATTAATAATGAAGATTTGTTTGATGGAAATAATTAATACTAATCTTACTTTGATTTAATCATATATCAAGTCAATTTTATCTATATGAGTTTAATGGATTTATCTATGTAGCTTTAACCCATATATGTCTATATCTTGTTAATTAGGGTTTACTGTATTTTAAATTAATTAGCAACTAAATATGTCATTGAGAATCTTATTTCTACAGTGTTCACTGAAACAAACACCAAAATCATCGACTTTTGTAACTGTTTTTTCAGGATCGTACCACTTACATTCAAATAGACAATATTTTTTCGTGTGACCGTAGCAAACTTCGAAAACATTTTCAAACGTGAAATTTTGGAACACAAATACAATCTCTTCAAACGTGGAATCAATGGAAGATGACGAAGACATTTCGCAGGAACACATTTATTTTTCTGAACGTCTTCGACGACCCACCTACACGTTCCACAATTTGGGTAAGATTCTGCGTTTGCATACTCATTTCGATATAAAATACAATCGTTGCGACATGCATCGATTTTCTTATAATTGAGCCCCAGGTCACGAACCACCGACTTCGCATGGTACATGGTTTTCGGAATGGTCGACTCACCATTTGGAATAGCACGACGCATGATGGATAATCATTTCTAAAAACTTTTATTACTCCAATGATTGTCGCACTTCAATTGATACAATTCCAAGATAAAAGAGAATTTCGAAAACTCTGTGCAACCTGGATATAATTGTTCTTCATCTTTTAGACGTCGTAAAAATGAATCATCATATCTGTTCTATGGTTCTTCATCGACTGGATTTACATCGACTGGATCTACATCGACAGACTTGTATTCGAGAGGTTCTTCTTCGAGAAATTCTTTGTCGAATGTATTCTCGACCACATGTTCTCCGTAAGCCGCACGAACCAATCCAATCATATCGTTACCAGTTTCTGGCACTGTCTCTTGTCGTTTAACTTTTTTTACCATATCTACTCGGTAACTCTCTGTGACGCGTCCAAATATCGTAATGTTTCAATCAACCGTTTATGAAAAAATATTTCCTCATCTCCTTTATAGGAATCACTTCACTATTCGTGTAAGACGAGCAGGGATAAGGTAAATAACCTTCTGGGTGAGTCAAATTCGAAAGGGCGAAATTAGTGAAAGCAGTTAAGCCCTCACTGTATTCTTTCGAAAACCGATCTAAACTCATCCAAGCTTTATCGGGTACTTTCATTAAGTTCAACATTATCCTAAAAAAATTAAATTTTTATCAAATAATAATTAATTAGATAAAACTTAATTGACTATTACAATATAGTGTTGGATCGTGATCAGAGGCTA
The DNA here is from genome assembly GCA_001185155.1 of Zostera marina. NCBI lineage: Eukaryota > Viridiplantae > Streptophyta > Magnoliopsida > Alismatales > Zosteraceae > Zostera > Zostera marina. The sequence continues at coordinate 272,398 of LFYR01000777.1, forward strand.
TAAGGAGGGATAATAGTCTCTTTTCGATTTATACAGGTTGATTGCGGAATTACCTGTAAACACTTAATAAACAAATGGTTGAACAATAATGATATAAAGATATTATAACTTTGATTGATATAATAACGTAATTATTACTCTTCGAAGCTTACCACAGTATATGAATACTGAGTCAACTTGCTTGATAGTGTTTTACACACAACTATAGTATATGAGTACTAAGTTATATTGTAAACAAATTGTATTGTAGAGTAAATGACCAGATAACTGGATATATTGATAAGCAAGTAAATGACCAGATAACTGGATATATTGATAAGCAAGTAAATGATCAGATAACTGGATATATATGATAAGTAAATGCTTGAACAAATATATGAATAAGGATTTAAAGCAATGAATATAACCTCATATAGTTGACCAGATAACTGGATGAGGGATCTGCGTAAAGTAGTCAACCTCTGTATTTGACCAGATAACTGGAAGAGGGATCCTTTTCAATTAAGTGTTATTTTAGTTATTTTTAGATGAAAGATAAAAACTATAATTAACAAAGAACAACACAAGAGATTTATACTGGTTCACCCAAACAAGGGCTAGTCCAGTCCCGACCAACTGCCGGAATTCACTCGCCTAAAGGTTATGGCAAAACCTTAGAGTATCAAGGAAACTCTTAAGAACCTCTCTAAGCTTTAAGGCTACTTCACTTAGGAACCAGTCTTTTACGGGTAGACTCACACCTTAGAGTATCAAGGGCACTCTTAAGAACCTCTAACTTTTGCAGATAAGTTAGTACCTTAGAGTATCAAGGAACTCTTAAAAACCTCTCTAAGATTTAAGACTAACTTCGCTTAGGAACCAGTCTTTTACGGGTAGACTCACACCTTAGAGTATCAAGGGCACTCTTAAGAACCTCTAACTTTTACGGGTAAGTTAGTACCTTAGAGTATCAAGGAACTCTTAAAAACCTAGAAATCTTTCAAGGTAGATTCGACCTAAGAGTTTTCTCGGAAACTCTATAAAACCAAACTAGAGCTTTATGGTTGAGCTCGGAAACCTTCTCTCACACTTTGGTACTATTGAGACAACCCTCTCAACCAAAGTGGACACACACAAGAGGTGATTAGAGGAGTGGAATATTAAAGAAAACAACACTTCTTACTTGTAAAGATGAACAAGAAGATTAGAAGAAGAAGTTGGAAAGCTTTTGAAACTTTGGAAAGTTAGGACACTTGAGCACTTGAAAGCTTGGAGACAAAAACGTATGGGCAAATGTGGAGTGAAAGCTCTTGAGTTTGCTTGTAGTGTGGTGAGTGAAAATGAGGGGTTTACCCTTCTATTTATAGTCTTGGCCACTCAATGGATGGTTCCTTGATTTCTCACAAAAATTCAAGCTTTGTCTTTGATCTTATCTTAAATTCTTGGATAGTGTGTTGGTCTTATCTCTTTGGATAGTGTGTTGTCCTTGAAGAATCTTATCTTTGAATATTTCAACCATGAATAGTATTTTGTCCCCTTGGAATATTATACCTTGAATAAAGTGTCAAAAGATAATAATAATAATATTCATGGTAAATATGTAATTATTCCAAATAATAATATTCAAGGTAAAAATGCAATTCTCCCGATTTGATTTTTTAACTTTGATTTAAACCCTTAACTCAAATGATTAATTAATTAACTGGAGTTAGGTTTAATATCGATTGACTTATTTGACCCTTATTGATTAATAGTGTAATTAGGGTTTAAATTGACATGATTAAAATATAATCCTATGTCGACAATTTTGATTCTACATATAGTTCAATTAATATTAAGTTCATAAATTTTCGGATAATCTAGCTAAGGGTCTAATTATTAACTATTCCGAATCCGTTTCATAAACAACTTTCTTCGGAGTTGTAGGTTGCGGAACTGGAGGGGTTGGTGTTGGACGAACAGGCGTGGGAGGGGCCGGTGCTGGACGAACAGGTGCCGGTGCAGGATGAACCAGGAGATAAAATCGGAAAGCATCTTGGGGATTGGGTGGTGGAGCCCTCTTATGAGATAATTGCTTCACTCTACGTGGTATTTTTAAAATCTAAAAAAAAAAATTAATTATTAATTATAAACAAATAATTAAATAAATAAATAATCATTCATTTTTAAACAAATAATAATTTTATTAATTATTAAATTTAATTTCATGACAAATTAATGATTATTATTTCAATTTAAAATCATTCAATTTAATAATTATTCATTAAGATTTCTATAATTTCATTCAAATTAATCATTATTAATTCAATTTAATAATTACTAATTAATTAAAAAATTAACAATTTCTTGCAAATTAATTCAATTGTATTACAATTAATTAAATAATTTCAAATTAAAATGATCAAATATTATTTCATGCAAATATTTCATTATTAACAAATTAATTTCATGCAAATTATTTAATATTTAATAATTGTTAATCAATTGATAATATACTAATTATTATTTCAATTGATAATTAAATTGTTAATAAAACCTCGAAATCCAGACAAACACGTTTGTTCTCTGTCTCAACCCCAAAACCGCCGCTGCCGCCGTTCTGCCGTCGCTTCCAAAACCTCCGTCGTCATCGTTCCTCCTGCACACCATCGACGTTCCCTCCCGTCATGTAAATGCACTTAAGTTTCGCCGTCATGAACGGAAAAGTCCGCTCATTCGAAATTTGGATGGGCTTTTTCCGCCCGACTCCCCGAAAACTGGCGGATGTCCGCCATGTTAAGTCAATGTAATCGGGTAATCAGGTTAATTTTGGGAGGATTTTGAAATTTTGGGCGGGAGTTTTTAGATAACGGACATCCGTCATCTAAACACCGCCGTCGAGCCCAAACCTTTCCTCGGCGGACTAAAAGAATAGATGGTGGACATCCGCCATCAAAACAACAGAATTATTGATGGCGGACATCCGCCATCAATATATAGACCGCCATACAATGTCCTTTTTTTTGCAGTGTTTGTGTTCTGGGTTTTATAAATACTCCCCCTCTTCTACTTTTTGTTGCTTCATTCCTTCTCCCCCTTCTTGCAACACATGGTGCACTGTTGCGGGTTGATGCTTTCGTAGTTTCCGTCGGCCGCCTTGGACCACCTCATCTCCTTCGCCTGGTTTTTTCAGGAGTGTAGGCTCGAGCCCTCATTGAATGTGTTTACGATCTGGTATCACATAATGCCAATGAATACGGACCGGAAGCGTGTGTAAATTTTTGATCGTGTCGGGTTTCCGCTGATCGACCACTTCAGTGACTGTACCAACAATTGGCGTGACCGCTTTTTCTTCGTGTCGTTGAATGTCTTGGGCCCGATTGATCCCGAGCATCCTTCCCCGTCTCGTTGGGCTCTCCTTCATACATTGAAGAGCCGCAACGTTTCGACTCCCCCAACGTCTCCCGCTTGAATCCTCAGGAGAAACGTGCGCAGAAACGTGCGCACGAAACGCTTGTCGAGGGCCTATGGACCTCAATACGCTCAGGCTGACCTGGACGCTCGAAGAGCATATGAAGTTACCTCTTCACTCAGACTCGATGAATGCCCCTCCTCCTAAGAAGAAGAGGAAGAGGTCTATCTTGAATCATGAAGAGGCCAAGGTTGTTTTTCACCCATCTTTGACGGTCATCGAGGATTCGCCGAAGATTACTCTCGGAGCTTCCCTTGTTGTCGCGGTGGGAAAAGGGCCTTTAGCTGCCGAGAAGAACAAGAGGAAGGTATCCGTTGAAAAGAGAGGCCTTCTTCCTCGGGCGAGAAAAAGGGGCTCGACCGACTCTCCGAGCTATCGGAGGGTCTGGACAGTCAACATTTTCATGCCTTGCTCGATGGTGCCCTTATTTCAGACAAATTTCCTGTCGGTGTTACGGTAGTTGACCCCGCTATCTCCGTCTCCCGCCTTGCTAGGATACTTCGCGAGGGCCACTCCTGTCTCGAGCCTTGGATGACGAAGGAGGGGAAGTATGTGGATTTGTTCACCCACGATCTTATGGACCTCAACCGTGATCTTTACCATGATGCCCTCCGTAGCGCCGCTTTCACAAAGGTCTGTCTCTTGCGGGGTCTCGACCAAGCCGAGGAGTCGGGCAGGTTGCGTGAACAGGTCGCTCGCCTGATGAGAGAGGTTTCGGCTGAGTACTCCACTTTTTCTCCTGTCGGGGTCCTGATTATGATCCCTACACCGCATTCCGCTTTGCTGGCCGACCCATCGACGTAGACCGTCCGCCATTCCTTCTCCTTTGGTTTGGGTGCATGTGGTGTGAGTTCGACCATGAAGTCCACTACCGTCTGCCCCTTGATTGCCTTGGCTGGGACGATTTTTATGTGGAATTCGCTGAGCTCCATGGCCCATTTTGTTAGGAGGCCGGAGACGTCTGACTATTGCAGGAGTTGGAGCAGTGGGTAAGTCGTCGGGATGGTGATGGTGTGGGCGTAGAAGTACTATGGCTTGAGCCTTCGTGCTGCCGACAGCTTCTCGATGTCCAGGTATCTCACCTCTGCTCTCTGCAGCGACCGAGAGTGATAGTATACCGGTCTCTGTGTGCCCTCCGCTTCTGATAGTAGCACCACGCTATCTGAACAGGTGACGTACATTGTTAGTGACTCCCCTCTGGCTGCGGGCGGAGTGTCGGGAGTTGGGCCAACTGGTTCTTCAATTCCTCAAATGTTTTGTTGCATTCGCCCGACCATGTTACCCTGAGGCCTGCCGTCTTTAGTAGCTGGAAGAACGGGCGGAGGCGGTCTGTGCTTCTTGGTAGAAATCTGTTGAGGACAACCACTCTTCCGTTTAACCTCTGCACCTCCTGATAGTACAAGGTCCAACACACAGACCATAGTACTAAAAGACGTATCCCAAGATATCTAATACGCAGAGGAGGGAGGAGTACTGGTGATACAGTATCCCGAACCCGGTCACAACTTACCAGAAACTAGAAGTCCGGATAGCCTGAGATAAGTTGAGATACCTATTCTGGGATTGGGAGGTCCCAAGTCGAATCCTAGGAGGATCGACTTTCCTAAGGATCGACTTCCCTGGGATCGACTTTTGAGAAAAGTCGATCCCAGGAAAGTCGATCTCTGGAAAGTCGACTTTGGGACCCGATCTGATCAGTTAGGGGGTTACTGCCCAAATGACCAGATTACCCCCATAAGAATCCCTATAAATAGGAGGCACCCCCCACTCATTAAAGGAAGGTCATTTGGAGTGGAGAAGTCCTAGCGAAGCGAAGCTCTGCGTACTTGAGTTCCGGTCCGATTTCCCGCGGAGTTCCCCGCTTGACGCTTGCTGGAGCGTCTTGAAGCACTGGTCGGGTTTCACCCTTATCAGTTGACGCTGTCTGTGATTCAAAGATACTCACCAAAAACTCATCGACTTTTGCGAAAAAAGGATTCGACTTTTTTCCAAGTCGCCAGCTAGGGAGTCTTGCGAGGAAATCAGCTCGGCAAAGGATCCACTTTTTAGAAGAAAGAAGATCGATTTTTCTCTCTCAAGGATAAAAGTCGATCCCTCAAGGAGCTTAATCCCAAGAATTGGGATCGACTTTTTAGAAGAAAGAAGATCGACCTTTTCTCTTTCAAGGATAAAAGTCGATCCCTCAAGGAGCTTAATCCCAAGAATTGGGATAGACTTTTTTCCCAACATTGGGATAGACTTTTTTAAAAAATCCCAAGAAGTGGGATAGACTTTTTTTTAAAAAATCCCAAGAATTGGGATAGACTTTTTTCCCAATATTAGGATAGACTTTTTAAAAAATCCCAAAAATTGGGATAGACTTTTTTCCTATCATTGGGATAGACTTTTTAAAAAATCCCAAGAATTGGGATAGACATTTTTCCCAACATTGGGATAGACTTTTTTCCCAACATTGGGATAGACTTTTTTCCCAACATTGGGATAGACTTTTTTAAAAATCCCAAGAATTGTTTTTTAAAAATCCCAAGAATTGGGATAGACTTTTTCCCCAACATTGGGATAGACTTTTTTTAAAAAAATCTCAAAAATTGGGATAGACTTTTTTAAAAAATCCCAAGAATTGAGATAGACTTTTTTAAACTTCATTTCAAGAGTTGGGATAGACTTTTTTTTTAAAATCCCAAGAATTGGGATAGACTTTTCTTTAATCCTAAGAATTGGGATAGATTTTTTTTTTAATCCCAAGAATTGAGATAGACTTTCTAAAAAAATTGAATCCCAAGAATTGGAAAGACTTTTTCCCAAGAATTGGGTTAGACATTTTCAAGTCGACTTTTTCCCAAGAATTGGGACAGACTTTTTGAAGTCGACTTTTTTCAAGGAATTGGGTTAGACATTTTGAAGTCAATTTTTCCCAAGAAGGGGATAGACATTTTTGAAATCGACTTTTTCCCAGGAGGGAGATAAACTCTTGAAGTCGACTTTTCCCAGGAAGGGGGTTAGAGTCGCCAAAAACCAAAGGTACGTGGCTCAATTTTTATAGGGGGGGTGAGAATGAGACAGAGATAATGTCAGATTCTACATAATCCTCAGCAAACACCCACTACCATATTAATAGTACCACATAACAAGGATAATAGCATGGACAAACGTTTCATACTAAGATAAGCATCTAGGGCCAAATATCTCATTCCTCAGGATAGTGGTACTAATAACTTGATTGTGCTATGTAGCACGGGCTATGTAGCAGCTTCAGAAGAAGCCAGCAGCAAAGTTATAATATATCAAAGGGATAACGAACAAATCCCAATATATTATCACTCCAAAAGGCTACAGGGGGCAGAAACACGATACCCCCAGTGGAAAAAATAGTCGTGGCAATAACCCATGCAGCACGCAGATTTCGAGCATACTTCCTAAATCACACAATCAAAGTCTTGACAAAACATCCGCTATGCAGAATACTCCACAGACCAGACAATTCCGGAAGGCTGACGAAGTGGACTCTGGAGTTAAGCAGGTTTGATTTAGATTTTGTCTCCACCACTGCCATTAAAGGGCAGGCCGTAGAAGACTTTATTGTGGGTTTGACTCAGGAAAGTAATAAGAAACCTTGGATGATAAAGGTTGATTGCTCAAGCTGCAGTACTGGTGCAGGGGTAGGAATAAAAATAATCACCCTGGACCAAAGGATATACGAACACTCTATCAGATTACAATTTTCAGCTACAAACAATATAGCAGAATACGAGGCTGTAATCCAGGGCATGAAAATACTCAAAAGATTAGGGGCTTGTTCAGTAATCATCATAACAGACTCTCAACTAGTAGCTTGGCAGTTCACAAGGGAGTTTATAGTCAAAGAACCCCTAATCATACAGTAAGCAGCTACAATAGAAAAAATAAAGTTGCAATTTAACTGGGTGGAAATAGAACAAATACCAAGGAGTCAAAACAACTCAGCTGATGCCCTGGCAAAGCTAGCATCCGCTTTCGAAGGGGGGCAGAGAGAGATACTGGTTGACTCAGCATCCACACCTTTATGCAATATGGTCACGATAAAGGCAGAAGACTGGGGAAAACCCTTAACAGAACATTTTGAGGGACAAAAACTCCCAGAGAACAAAAATGAAAGGCGTAAGTTACAAACACGCATTCCAAGATTCTGCCTAATCAGGGACATCCTGTACAAAAAATCCTACGATGGGCCTCTAATGAAGAGTATCTCAGCAGATGAAGGTCAATTCATTGTAGAGAAGATCCATCGGGGGGGGGGGTATGCGGAATACACCAGGGAGGAAGGTCTCCGACCCAAATGGGTTGAAACCTTAACGGTACCCAAGATAACACAAGGTGTAGCAACGAAATTTGTCTTCAAATGCATAACATGCAGATCCGGTATTCCCATACACATAGTGACAAATAACGGAACACAGTTTACCGGTGGGGAGTTCACGAGATTGTGCGAGAACATCAGCACTAAAATCCATTTTTCATCAGTGTATAGACCACAGGGTAATGGACAAGTAGAAGTCACAAACAGGGCCATTGTTCAGGGACTAAAGAAAAAGGTCGGATAAGCCGAAGGTACGTAGGCAGATCTACTACCAGAGATCCTGTGGGCATACAGAACTAATGAAAAAACACCCACCGGGGAAACTCCGTTCTCACTAGCATGCGAAATGGAAGCACTAATCCCAACAGAGCTTAGCATCCCAACAATCAGAGCATTGACCTATGACACGCATGAGAACATAAGTTCATATGTGACAACTCTGGACTTAGCGGATGAGCTGCGGGATAATGCATAGGCAAAGAATACGGCATACAAATAGAATATCGCCAGATATCACGACAAGAGCGTCAAGGATAAAGCGATAAGAAAAGGAAGCCTAGTATTAAGAAGAGCAAGCATCAATCGAAAGAGCTGCTCCAAAGGTGATGAAGCACGAAATCTGCTACCAGTAGGCTCGCGGGGTCGCGAGGAGGGCCGGAGGCTTTGGAGTCCACGACACACGTTCTACGTCAATGTACCTGCAGAAGGGGAGGGGAATCGGCGACTCTCTTGGGAGTAGGCGATTCGGGCTCCCTGGATTGCTCTAGTGTGGTGTGTCAAGTGGGAGTGACCTGAGGGTAGAGGTCCCCCAAGGACCCCTTTTATAGGGTCCTGGGGGACGTTTCCCTATTCATTAGCGTGGGGCCCACCCCATTAAGGTATCC